>VYZM01022282.1:363326-497793 GCA_013398915.1 Dromas ardeola | reverse complement strand
CATCCATCCATCCATCCATCCATCCATCCCGGGGACCCGCCGGAGCCGCCCGGGCAGGGCTGCGGGGCCGACCGCCCCCGGCTCCGGCTCTGCTCCATGTTCATTTCCCCCTCTCCCCTCCCGTAATTAATCACACTGCCTTCATGAGGCTTGCGCTTCCCCAAAGCTCCGGTGTTCGGGGGGGAAGCTCTCCCCGGGGTGTGCGGGGCGGCCCCGCAGGGCTGGGGGCGCCTCCTTCCCCCCCCCCAACCCGCCCCGGGGGCGCTCCGCATCCCCGCAGCAGCGGCCACCAGGTGTCATCCGTGACTCGGGGATGGCTCTCCCGCGACTCCCTGCCTCTGCTCGCCCTTTCCACACAAACCTGGCCCCCGCAGCCTCGTAAAAGTGCGCTTTGCTCCGTGCTCCAGGTCTGTGCTGGGGGGGCCTGGGCGCTGCGTGGCCCCCCCAGCTCTGCGTGGGGTCAGGGACTGTGGGACAGGAGACCTTGCGGCCACCTCTCGAGGGGTACCAAGCCCGAGTCGCCGTTCCTTCCCCTTTGGTGAGGGTGGCTCGCTCCCCGCTTTCCCTGTGCGCACGTCGCTCGTGGAGTCTTCTCCTTTGGATGAGCTGGAAGGAAAAAGCGGCGCATGAGGCTTTGGGTGAGCGGGCAGGATCATCAGAATCAAAACTGGCGTTTTTTTTCCTTTCTGAAAGGGAATAATTGATTTTAAACCTGCCCGGAGATGAACCATAGCAGCAGTTGGGTAAGGAGCGACAGAGCAAAGCCCGTGGCAGGATTCGAGCTGCTCAAAACCTCTCCAGTTTTGCTGTACAGTTCTGTCTGTGAACTCTGCCTGTAGCTCTGGACACATCCCCTTTTAGCCCACATGGTAGCGAGTAGTTATGAGATAGCTAAAAAAGACAAGCATGTGAGAGTAATCCCCCCTGTTTCATGGGGAGAAGGCTCTGCTCATAGCATCTGAATAAGCTTTCTATTGAATCAAGTGGAAAAACTGCAGCTAATTTGCAGCCTCTGTAGCGCATTTGGATAAAATTCCCGTATTGTAAATATTCCTTAATAGAAATGGTAAGGACACGAAGTAAATGCTTGTCTGGAGTTTTGCTGTGCGTAAGAGACAGGCAGGCCTGGATGACACTTCAGGTCGAGGGGTTTCCTGGGTGAACACGTGGAGGAGCAGCAGCAGAAGTCCTCGGGGCTTTCCGTGGTGACTCAGCACTGAGGCTGTTTCCCTTCTGATGATCACAGTGGCCTTCCCCCCGCCCCATGTCGAAATGTCAGTGACACAGGCTAAGCTGCCTTTCCCACCTGTCTGGAATAATTACGCTTCTGCATCAGGTGGCAGAAAGCCTCTTGTGCTGGGTGCAGAAAGCAGAGTGACCTTCCACAGTCCTTCACGTGGCAGATCGCAACGCTGTGGGCGCTGGCGTGGTTGTGTTGGGGTCTTGGTGGTCTGATAACTGGAAAGCGTGTCACTGCTGCCGGCACGTCGCTTGACCCTTGGCTACTGCTGCATGACTTGACTCGTCCATGCATGTTGTCGTGGAAGTAATAAGCAGGAACAAGAAAGCGGCCAAACGATAGCTGCTTTCCTTCTGAGTACTCCTACCCCCGGGAATGGTTGGGGAGGTTCCTATTCTTCTTCAAGGTGATGCTTTATAGCTCAAAGCACCTTGTACGAGAGTAGTTGCCCTCTTTTGTTATGACGTGGGCATCGATTTCCTTGAAATAAGAAGGGTGATGCATCTTAATGGATTAACCTAGTTCTTCTCTCAAATGGAGACTTCTACGTGGTGTAACCCTGCCGTGAAGCCAGCGGAGCCAAGAGGCAGCCTGCTGCGGGAGGGCAGCGGACAATCCGGCCTCTATCGTGAGGGAAGCCAGGGTTGGGATTGTTTCATCTGGTGTAGCTGCATGCTGGTGGTTAACACAAGCTTAGCAGAGCAGGCAGAACCTTTTTCCAAGGGTGATGTCATTCCTATCTGGATGTAAACTAATTAGAAGAAATTAGGTAGTCCAGCTTGCTTATTAAATGTGTAAGCAGTGGATAAGGAGGAAACACTTTCTTCTATAGTACATGCAGAGCAGCGTCACATTATTTATCAAGCACTATAAACAGCTCTTTTCCATCTGAACACTTACTTGCTGGTGGTACCTCCCAGTAGAACGTGGACTCTGTTGTATCTCGTCAACTCTAATTAGAGCAGGGACAAATAGGCTGTGGCTTGTATCATGTAAGGGGGCTCTGGTGCAAGTTCTTAGTCTTTTGTTCCAGGTTTCTCTCGGTTTCACGTGTCTAGAAGAGCTAACGTTTTTAATGGCGGCACTCTGAAACTTCTGGAAACCAAACAATCCTCTCTAACAACCCGAGACAAGTTGCAGCAAGTGCAAGAAACCTGTAAGCCTGCTAAAATTAAGCTAGTGCACTAACCTGAAATGTAGGCTGCTGTTTTAGCAGCAAAATTGGTCCATTTTAAATATGTGTTTTGCATTGCTAGTGCTTGGGTGTCTCCAGGTGGCCTATATAGTAGCACTTCGTCCTAACCTTGTTTGAAGTGGCTTTTGTGTCCAAGAACCATACTAATGCCTCTGAGAGGGACGTTCCACACTTGTTTGTGTCATCTGGCATCTAGGGAGCTGGGATTTCAGTAGGGCCTGCTACGGGGGAGGGAGAGAGAAGATAGGACCCCATTCCCGAGGAGGTGCTGCCAATGATAAAATTGCAGTGCTGCAGCGTTAGTATTTTCATCTTAGATGTCTCCTACACTTTGTTAACTCAAAGCTATTAATACAGCACGCCCGGACAGCTGGAGGTTGATGCGCTCGCTGAGACATGGGGTACTTCAAATGGCGCTGGTCCCTCAGGACAATGTTCAGTTGATGTTAAGGCACCTAAATGTAGGTGTCTATGTGCGTGCTGGGTGCCTAAGCTCTCATTACAGTCATGGAGATGTAATCAGTGGAGCCAAAGAGAGTGATTATCTGACCAGCCCCTGCACGTCTACTTCAAGGTGAGTTGCTTTGTCGGGGCTGCTTTGACTACATCTCATTTTGCCTATACGGGGAGCATAGACACCTTTTACTTTAGTGTCTTTATCTGAGAGCAATTTAGCTCAAAGCAATAGTCTTTTTATTTGTGCAACTCTTATGGTAACTCTCTCCATAAACAAACAGACTGGACAGATGGTGTTTCTGTGCCAAGAGAACTAGCAAAGCAGTGGGAAACATCAGCTTTCAGCTAGAACTTGTCCGCCCTCTCTTGTCCTAGTGCAACTGGATCAGTGCTTCCAAACAGTACCATAGCCTTGCTCTGCTGAAGGCTGTGGAAGAAATTAGGGAGTGTAGTTTGGTCCTGTATCAGTGCTCTGAAGTGAGGAATATGAGCAGAAACGTAAGTGGATGTGTTTGGGGTAGGGGGATTGTGAGCTGTTGAGGAGGCATCAGAGCATTTTAGTATTAAAGGCACTGTTTTATTTGTGGATTAGAAGTGAGGAACCTTTGTTACTCCCTAGATTTTGATACAGGCAAAGTGGAAGTTGTTTTGACCAACACTGCAAGGACTCCTGGTGTTTCTTATAGGTTCACCTTGCTTCTGAGCTGAGGAGAGACGCTAAAACGCAGAGAGCACGTGGTGTCTCCTTAGGAATGTTGAGTGTCAATTTTTGTTAAGAGGTCTCTAAGTTAGAGCTGACTAGCGTCCTTCATTTGAATGTGCTCTGCTGGGCTACTGGTGTACCGCAGAAATGAGCTTTATCTGGCCTGGCTAGAAACCTGGGGTAGTGCGCTTTCTGCTGTGGAGATGCTAGTGGAAAAGTTACTGCACTGTGAAGCCTTACCTCAAGGTGAGATAACATTTGGACCTCCTACGAGCAACTCTTGTGGAGCAACATCTGCTAATGTGGTGGTTTCCCAACCTCTCAGTTTCTCAAGCAGTGCTTGGCTGCAGCTGATGTTCTGGGTCTTGTGGAACCGGCATGGGTCCAACGGAGTCTGTTAGCTTGGGCGCCTTGCCATGCTTGGCTGTAATGTTTGTATCTCACCGCTGAGACCAGTCTCACCAGTGAGGCTTGCTTTGCTGGATGGGAACCAGTGTGTTAGTGGGATTTGGATGGAGCTGGTAATAGAACTTCCCGTTGAGTCACTGGAGCTGCAGTTACAACTGAGTCATGGAGGTGTTGTAAGTCATGGCTTTCCCTTCTAGGCTTCTAGTTTGAAACTCCTCTGGGTTGAAGAGCTCTTGCAGCTTCGCTTGCGCATCTTGCCGCTGTGCTCTCTGGTAGAGCTACCTTCTCCATAGCCCTTGTTTTTGCAACATGGTTCTCTCTAACGTCCACTCATTTTGCCTCTTTTAGTGTTCAGGGCTTTCCCAATAACTGAAGGGTCTTCAGGATTGCTGTTGTGGAATGACTCGTGACTAAATTGGAGTTGGTTGTACTTGATGATCCCAAGGGTCTTTTTCAACCTGAATGATTCTATGATTCTAAATCAAAGGCACCGATAAAAGATAGGGAGCTGCCAGCCAGCCAGCTTAAAATACTCATGGGTATCTTGCCTTTCATGGGGGCTCTGTGTTCTTGTCATACTCTACCCTGTAACTTTTCCCGCACTGCCTGTGCAGTGATGACAATGTCTTGTATGCCAGTCGTGGAAACGAAGGCTGAGCCTTGATTTTTGGCTGTAGGCAGTCCCAGGCACACACTCCTGTCAACCAGCCTTCTGCAAAGTACAGCAACGACTTCTCCGAGCGCCCCGGCTCCATCACCGCAGCGTACACAAGCCACAGCCTGAGAACGGGGGTTGCTCTTTGTCTGCCTGTGCCACGTGATGAGGAGGTTATTGCCTCTTAAATGGAAGGAAACTTGAACTCCATTCTAGTCGTAAGGGGAGCGCGCCGAATGCTTTCTGGGCAGCACCGCAGACCACGACTGTCCTGCGCTGTACACAGGAAAGCTCTTCTAATTAGTTTCTAATGCTGGTGGCAGTACACATCCTGGTCGGAGCCCATCAGCAGCTCCAGCCCAGCCCCTTGCATCTAGGGATTATTAGAGGAGCAGACTGTATATTGAAGCCAGAGGTGGGCAGGGGAGAGTGGAGCCAGTCTACCATCTGGAGAGCAAGCAGTGATTAACGTAACGATTTCCAGATGAGAGTTCCTGTGAAGCTCCATGTCGTAGCAGCGGTGCTGCTGTGGCTGTGTTGGGAGGGGGGGAGCCTTTGTACGTTCCCTGGGGGGGAGAGCTGGCAGCTACAGCGCTGCAGAAAGAGACAACCTGGCTCTTTCTTGTCCCCAGACAGGACCCTATTGCTGCCTTATTGTATGCTGTGAGAGCAGTGGAATGGAGAAATATAAATATAGGTATGTGTGTATTTATATAGAGATATCTATCCCTCTCACGTGCTATTTGTTAAGCAGCTCTCAGCAGGATTTGGAGGCTGTGTGTCCTGACCCCAGGATGGTGATCTGGGAATTTTAGTGCCTGTGCTCTGCACAGCCACAGGAGCTCAGAGCAGCCTGTTTATCTACCAAAACATCAGTCTCGGGTAAGAACATCTCTGCAGAAGAGAGAACCTGTTATCCCGTTGACCAGCTAATAGGTGTCTTTAGGGACTGAGCCCAGGCTTTATTTGGTCAAGAAGTCGAGGGGTAAGAGGAGTAAAAGTCCAAACCAGGGGAACCACAAAGCTTGCTTGAATTCATATCACTTGAATTCATTCATAAACACTAATATATGGGATATTTTTCACTCCCCTGCTGTGCTCTGCTCATGAAACTGTAATAGAGACTCTCACACTGGCAGATTTGATGGCCAACAGAGATTTGACCACCTCACTGGCTCTAACAGGGCGTAAGTGGCACCTACGTGCCGTGGAGAAGTGGTAAGTGAGGCTTGCATCGAAACTTGCCTAAACAGCCTGCAGCTAGGCAGCTTTGGCTTCTAAATCTCTTTCTGTCCTAACGGAGGAATCGTCTAGATCGTGACTACTTTCCCATCGGTGAACAAAGCGCCTAACAAAAGAGGCTGACTCTGGCATGCCTGGGCAGTGGCAAAGGAGTGCTCCGCTATCGTGCGCTCGCATCAACTGACTCACGGCCTCGCGGAGGAGAGCTGCTCGCTTAATCCTCTGGCACCAGCCGCTCCGCTCTGAAGCGCGTTTAACTTGCGAAAAGTTCCTCCAGCTGCATCCGTAGTCGCACCGAGCTGGGAAATGGTGGGGAGCTTCTTGCTAGAGAAGCTGGAAGATGCGATTATAAATAATTAGAAGTTATTACTGTAGTAGCTGGAAAGTGCGAAGCGCTCAGTGTGCCCCCACCTCTCCAGCACGCAGCCAAAAGGGGTTTAAAAAGAGCCACCAAACCTCCTCACGCTGGTTCTAGCAAGTAAAACAGGCTGGATGCTAGTTGTCCTGTAGCCAACTTAAATGCTAGAGTCCCAGTCGTACAGCAAATCTTTTTTTCTGACCTATCTTTCAAGACTCCCCCGTGTCGTGGTTACCTCAAACCAGGACACCCCACCAGCAGATTGCCTGCTGGGGAGCCTTCCCATGCGTTATCTGGGGGCAGACCAGTTGGCAAGGCTGGAAACTGTGCCAGAGATCACTCTAATAATTTGATGGTATAGATTGTGCTCCAGTGCCCGGGGATGTTCCCTGATGTTGTTTAATTTACTAGTATGGATGTAGCCAGTGGGTCTCTGGCAGCAGGCCCAGAATGTTATGAAATTGTGAAAACTGCAGTATCCAGTAAAAGAAAGTGAAAGCTCGTACGAGGAGATCAGGACTCTCTCATTGAAAACTGAACCTTTTGGGTTGCTTCAGAAGGATGAGCAACTGCAGTTGCATGAGAAATCCTGTGTAGTCGATCAGCTGAGGTTTGCAAGGTGAATACCACAAACCTGGAAGAGCGGAGCATTCGGTGTAGTAGTGATGGTGCTGGGACATGCCAGTGATGCAGCCTGTGCTTTTAGAATTGGCCCGTAAGGTGGTCCTTCAGCATTTCACGGTCTACTTTCTGTAGAGATATATTGTGCTGACTAGACTTGGCAGTCGGTGAGTAGATCCAGAAGTTTATTCTCATATGAAATGTCTTTAACTTAGTGATGTTTGAACAGGGTCTCACAAGTTTGGTCTATTGATACGCATCATTTAGCTACCCTGGTGGTACTCCTTGCCAGAAATTTGTCGGAACTAAGGGACGTGTTGGGCTAGGAGTAACTTGGCACTAAACCAGTTTTTAGTATTGTTTTATTGACTTGTCTTAAGTGCCTGACAGCCCATCAGAGGTGGCGTTAGTGATGTCTTTTGTCTCTTCACAGTATAGATGTGTAAAACGCAGGGATGTCCAAGAGGTAGGAAAGCATCTAGACTCCGCAAATGTGGTAGCATCTCCCCCTAAACTCTAACCTCCTCAGTTGATTTGGTGACTGGTCTGAAACAAGGCCGTGGAGAAGATGGATGAACAAGCTGCATACATGCCCTGTTTGCAAGGGCATGTAGCGATAGGACGAGGGGCAATGGTTTTAAACCAGAACAGGGTAGGGTTAGATTAGACATTAGGAAGAAGTTCTTTACAATGAGGGTGGTGAGGCACTGGAACAGGTTGCCCAGAGAGGTGGTGGAGGCCCCATCCCTGGAGACATTCAAGGCCAGGCTGGATGAGGCTCTGATCAACCTGATCCAGTTGAAGATGTCCCTGCTCACTGCAGGGGGGTTGGACTAGATGACCTTTAAGGGTCCCTTCCAACCCAACACATTCTATGATTCTTATATCCAAAAATGAAGGCATGAGGTAGCTGAAGCTAGTATCTGTTACAGTGAGACTTGGATAACGGCTTGGGTCAAAGGGAAGCTCTCTGATTTATCCTGCCTTTGTAACAGTCTCTTGTTCAGGGTTCTGCTGTACGGATGTGGTACTAAACAGAGCAACTGACTCTAGGTCAGAGTCGATGAGTTTAATCCATTTGGTGTTTGGTCAAGAAATGCCTAATGTTCGTTTCTGGCATGAGTAGAACTACAGGTGACTAGAACGCAATTGCAGCAGCAGGTTTTTTTTAAGGCTGTTTCTGATGGGAGGATTTAATTTGATGCTTCAGTTTTGAAATGATACTTCAACACCCTCATGACTCAGCTTGGAAGGACACCAGCCAGCTGCCATAATCTCACTCAGGTGTTGCATAATTTAACTGCAAACGGAGCAGTAGTAAGCAACTGCTGTCAGAACTTTGTCTTAATGGGGGATTAACAAGGCTTTTGTAAACCTGAACACAGAGACCATTAGTGTCCTAGGAAAAGGCACTGAGAGCTTCATCTCTGCACCATTTTATACAGGTAGATCACTTGCTGTATGCTCCAGTGGTTTTGAGATTTCTTAAAGGGAGTTCATACAGTCTGAACTGTGGTCTAAATTAGAGTAATTCAGTGAAACATGGTCCAGCCTGTGCCCAAAGACCATCTGGCCTGCTGCTGTTTATTCCAAGGAGACTAGTGGTATCCAAAACACTCACTTGCTGCTTTTCTTCGGCACCTGCACTCAGGAGCTACAAAGACTATGTGGAAGGAAGGAGTGATGCTGAAAGTGCCTCTTTAAGAAGACTCTTGGGATGGGGGAACAGGGTATTCCTGGTCTGAGATGTGGCTCCTGCATTGGATGGAGATGGCTCACTCCTTCTGTGCATGGCTTAGTCATGCTGGTGTAACTGCATCTGTTTGTCGGGGGTGATTTCTGCAGTATAAACAATCTAGGCTTAGTCAATACTGTTAGATCCTGTGGATAAAACAGACTGATAGTGTGCCTTGTAATGTAGGGAGAGACTCGATTTCTTCACATCCATGCTGGTTTACTTGAAATGGGGAATGGTGAGGCACAGAAGCAAATGCAAAAAGTACACTCACAGAATTGCAGAATGGTAGGGGTTGGAAGGGACCTCTGGAGATGATCTGGTCCAACCCCCCCCTGCCAGAGCAGGGTCACCTAGAGCAGGTTGCACAGGAACGCGTCCAGGCAGGTTTTGAATGTCTCCAGAGACGGAGACTCCACCACCTCTCTGGGCAGCCTGTTCCAGTGCTCTGCCACCCTCAAAGTAAAGAAGTTCCTCCTCGTGTTTAGGTGGAACTTCCTGTGTTCAAGTTAGTGCCCATTACCTCTTGTCCTGTCACTGGGCACCACTGAAAAGAGCCTGGCCCCATCCTCCTGACACCCACCCTTGAAGTATTTGTAAGCATTGATAAGATCCCCCCTCAGTTGTCTTTTTTTCAGCCGTTAGTGTAAGACATGCCAAGGCGCAGGAATTGCCCTGCGTTGGATCAAAACCAAAATGTAAAGCTGCTTGCATGGTCTGCGTGAGTCCAGCAACTGGCTGCTGGTTGAGACTGACAAGTTTCCTTCGTAACAGACCAGTGGCTGGCTGGTGTGAGTCGTACTGGGCAGGAACAGAGCTCTCAGAACTGGTTACAGCCCAGCTATAGGCAGCGTGACCGTATCAGAAGGGAGCTGCTGAATGCCAGCTGTTGGCTCGTTTTGCTGCCCAAGCTGAACTTGCTTCTGCAGCTGCCTTGCAAATACCAAGGTCTTCTGTAGCAGACTGACCAAAGGACCAGGTTGTGGGGTGTGACCGGTCCTGCCATCTGGTGCGCACATGTGAGACGGAGGTTGGGACAGTGCCTGTTCAAGCCAGGCAGCTCTTTCTGGATGCCTCCAGTTCCCTGATCGATCAGCTCTTCAGTGGGGGGTGTGCCTGAAAAGGGTTGGTGGTGGTGCTGTAACGAAGAAGCTGGGTTTGAGATTTATAGTGAAATACAACATCCAGTGGTAACAGATGTCCGGGATGTGTGCATGGAAAATACAGATTGTTAGAAAAAAAAAAAAACCAACCATTTCACAAACATTGGAGACTTCATCGTGCCTCCGTCTGGAGAAGATGTGGAGTTTACAAAAAAGATCAAGAAGGCCTTGGGTGGTTGAGTCCTAGGCTGGCTGTCACGATATGAAGGATTTGACGTACGTCCTGTAGGGTAAACTACGAGCACGTCGGCTGGGAAGTTAAAGCAGAGTTTGATAGCAGCGGGTCTTACAGCTGGCAGGTGCTTCTGCCACTGAAGTGTCAGCAAATAAAGTACTTCTTGTTGTCTTGTGCATGGGCAGTTGCTATAGGATATATCCAGTTGCTATAGGATATATCCTCCTATAAAACCTTAAGTCTGGGTGGTTCCACTGTAACTTTATGTAAGTAATCAGAATACCTTGTCAGCTTTTTTGTTGTTGTAAGGCTAACTATTTGTAAGTTTAAGTAGTCTCATTAAGCTTACCAACTAACTTTGTTTTAGCTGAGACCTTTGGTACTCCAGTGCTGCGAGCTCATCTTCCTGCTGAGGTTTAAATATCTTCCTAGCTGCCAGGAACCAGAAGTACTGCCAGGAAACCCTTAGTTTGATACACCAGGTATTTTTATCTGAAACGTGGATTTCACTGACCTAGAGTAGCACTACAAGCAGTTTGCTCAAATTAGAAACATATATACGTGTCTCACTAATAGAGTGAAAATGCTTCTGTGAGCCTTCAAGAAGATTTTACAGCTTTGTCTCCTGGCTCCCTGGCATATCTCACACTAGGTAATTGCTAGAGTTGAAGGCGGAGAAGAGGGAAACTCCCAGGACTGAGATAAGAACCTGGGTCTTCTCCCAGCCATGTGCCTGGGTACAGAAGGCTGTTACACTTCCTCTTGCCTGATAACAATTCCTGGAGGCAGGAAATACTCCTGCGTGTTGGCTTCCCTTCCTCAGGTGAAGCAGAACAGCGTCTTACCCCACCTCCCCCCGAGAATACCGTGTAACATAGTGACGAGGTTGCTTCTGACTTCTGGGAACACATCTGCTCAGGACAGAGCACTCATGGAGCTGTAGTGTTGCTCGTGGTAGTTTCCTGGTCACACAAAGCTGGCATGGAGCTCATTTGAAATGGGTAGTAGTTCCACCAGCCAAGTTGTATGGTGTTTGTCTCCAGGAAATAGGCTTCCCTAGGACCAGAGGCACACGTTTTCCCTCATGCTGCTGAGGGGCATGGGTCATTCATAACGTGCCACCAGCCTAATTTGAGGACTTGAGATGCCATTGACATGTATCTGATTTCTGAGCTGGGACTTCCTAAGCTGAATGGCTGAAAAGAGGTCCTGTGGGACCGAAGCCCTTGAACTGCCTCTCTTGTGTCCTGGCGTTGGTGTGCTGCAGGCTTGTGCTCTGTTCTGCAGCGATGGCCTCGGCAGGAGGAGCGTGCAGGGTTGAGCCTCTCGGCGTCCTGGCACATGGCCTACAGCTGCACGTGGGCCAGTTTGAGCTAGAAGGCCTACTGGAAGAAGACAGTCTCAAATGGGACGAATGGAGACACTAGATGCTCTGCAGCGCTTTGCTCAAACCCACTCTTGGACCACATTCATAGAATCATAGGGTTGGAAGGGAGCTCTGGAGATCATCCAGTCCAACCCCCCTGCCAGAGCAGGGTCATCTTAGAGCAGGTGGCACAGGAACGCGTCCAGGCGGGGGTTGAATGTCTCCAGAGATGGAGACGCCAGCCCCTCTCTGGGCAGCCTGTTCCAGTGCTCGGCCACCCTCAGAGTAAAGAAGTTCCTCCTCGTGTTTAGGTGGACCTTCCTATACTCAAGTTTGCGCCCATTACCTCTTGTCCTGTCAAGCCATTCATCAGTCTTGGGACTGTAATGCAAACTGGTCTGCTTTACTGGGAGCTGGGTTGTTTCTTAGCTTTATGGGGAGAGGAGACTGGCTTCTCCAACCCATGCGTGCTGTCCAGGAGCAATTGGGTGGTCTGAAGCTCACTATTGCACTTACCAGGGAACCTTGGTGGTTCTGTAGCGAGTTTCACCCCAGTGACAGTCCTCAGTGCTGATCCTTGAAGACTGTGTGACAAGAGATGGGGCAAAGAAAGGAATTTGCACCCAGATGCAAGTGAGACTGTTTGTTCATGGCAACAGAGGTCAATGCATGGACGGGAATAATTCCCTAAGGATAGGGACTGGTTTTGCTGGGACTGCTGTTAAGACATAAGGTCAATGTGTTTGTATGTGTTAGAGGGCAACACTACAAAGTCCGGTCTCCGTTTAAGTGGCTGTAACTGCTGATGGCTTGTCTGAGGCGAGTTGCTCAACCTCAGCTGCCGGCACTCCACAGTAGGGGCCGTGTGTGTGCTGCGGGCATCCTACGTGTTTTGAACTAGCCATGTCGGAATAGGTGGTAGCCAGGGGGCACGTGGCTGTGCTACTGCAGGGGGAGGAAGAGGCGGCAGGGACCTTAGATCCTGTCACTTCTAATTTCTTCTTCCATTGGGAGGGTCATGTTTATCTGCGTTGCAGTTACTAGTACTCGTATGGGTAGTGGGGTCTGGGCTACTAGAGTCCTTTGCTGGATGGGTTTCCATTTCATTAAGATTTTCTGACCTGCAGCATCCTCCCTTCTTTTAACCTTACTTTGTCAGGGTTCCTGGGGTGGGCAGCCCACCACTGCCTTTGGCTGAAGCTAAGCAATTCCCCTCTGCGCTTTTCTAAACAAGAACCAGCTGTTGCTGTAAGACTGAAACTTCTCTGCTGGTTTTGCTATGCTAGACCATAAGAAGTGCTGGTGACTTTAAGTCAGGGGGTTTTAAGGTAAGTTAGATTTGTCTGGTGTCAGCTTAGGCAGCCCGCTGCTCATGTCTCAAGCCAGCTGAAATGGTTTGAAATTAATTCCCTGGGATGAACTGGAGCCGTTAGCTGTACGGCCTCACTGAGCTGCACCTACTTTGCACAACTCTTTGAGGTTACGCATTGACTGTGGCTTTCTCATGCTATCTGAAGGAACGAATGCCTGAACTATCAAGTATGTTAAAGAGCGGCAGGGAAGGCCCTTTAAAGAAAAGGAGTTATACTATAAAACTGAACTGGCTTCTTCTCATGAGATTAGCTGTAGGGAAAAGAGCTTTCTCATTAGACCGCATCTTCAAAACAGAGTCTGCCTCGAATGTGGAAGACAAAAGGTACCCCACTTTTGGCCATATCATGACAACCTGTGCCTGCCACTGATGCAGGGTTGAGTTGAGTGCTCGTTGTGTGCCACTGTCAGTGGGATTCAGTCATTGGCCTGGGCTGTATTGCTTGGCTGGAAGGAGCGGGCTGGCAGGAGTGAAAGCAGTGTGCAGTAACTTAGTTCTTTGATATATCCTCCAGGTGAAAAAGCAGGAGCTTCTCTATTGCTGAAGGACTGACTGAAGGAGAGCTGGGAGGCAGCTCAGCTCTTCTGCATGAGAACGCGCACAAGTGATGTGTTGTCACCGATGCCACGTGTGTTGCATGGCCACAAGCTTCCCCGGCTGTGGTGTCCATAAACCTGTGGGACTCCTGCTGCCCCTGGCTTTGCTCAGCCCTCTGCTGAAGGACGTGCAAAATACTCCTTGTCCAGAACTAAACTGCGATCGCAACTCCTGTAAAGTTCAGGTGGCTCGAGACAAAAGCAGTAGTACTGCTTTTTTGAATAAGACATCTATCTAGTCTTTGCTACTGTGTTTAGGAGGTTGGGGAGGACTTAAAAGCAATGTTGTGAGGAACAAACTTTACCCATTGTAAGGGTAAACCTTACTGAGACCTTTCCAGTATCTGAAGGGTGCCTACAAGAAAGCTGGAGGGGGACTTTTTATGAGGGCATGTAGTGATAGCATGAGGGGTAATGGCTTCAAACTGGAAGAGGGTAGATTTAGATTAGATATTAGGAAGACATTTTGCACTATGGGGGTGGTGAGGCACTGGCACAGGTTGCCCAGGGAAGTTGTGGACACCCCATCCCTGGAAGTGTTCAGGGCCAGGCTGGATGGGGCTTTGAGCAGCCTGGTCTAGTGGGAGGTGTCCCTGCTTGTGGCAGGGGGCTGGAACTAGATGATCTTGAAGGTCCCTTCCAATCCGAACCATTCTATGATTGTGAACAAGGAAACTCTCTGCAGAAGAGAACTCTCCCTACAAACCTTCTCCGTGCTCCTTTTTGTCTAAACCTGTGCGGCCCATTGAGGCAGCATCTGCTTTGCCTGTTGCCTGCAGTCTGAGGGTGGTGATGTGCATTTCCATAATGCCTGGCGGTGGCAGGGTGTTTTACTGCCCCTCTGCCGCAGGGTCGCTGAATGTGTGTCAGCATTCCGGGAACCCAGGCTGTGTTTCTCCGTGAATTGCTTAAGCAGCCCTGGCTGCCGCGCTCTGCCAATACAAACACTTGTGCATTCATGCACCGAGCAGGACTGCGGAACTGGTCCTGCTGGAAAATTCTTTGCATGATGTTTTCTCCCTTTTTTTTTTTTTTAAAAAAAAAAAAACCAAACCCAGACCAGTTCCCTGATCTGGTTCACCATGAGACTGCACAAACAGCTATGCAGGGGATGGTCCAGGAAGCATGAAGGGACACGCTCTCGTGGGAGGTGGTAGTTTAAAGGGCCCCGCTGCAGAATGTGAAACCCAACCTGATGGTGACAGGCTGGTCTGTTTTCACGCTTGGCATGTTGATTGCCTATGCTTCCGCCCTAATTAATTAAAAAAAGTTGCCTTATCACAGTAAGGAGAAAATGTAACGCTGATTGGGCTATAGGGTGGTACTTCTTAGGTG
The DNA here is from genome assembly GCA_013398915.1 of Dromas ardeola. NCBI lineage: Eukaryota > Metazoa > Chordata > Aves > Charadriiformes > Dromadidae > Dromas > Dromas ardeola. The sequence continues at coordinate 483,173 of VYZM01022282.1, read as the reverse complement.
AGTCTCTAGAAGCATTGGAACTGCAGCTGCTTTGTGTGTGGAATAGCTGGATGCTCTTCTTCCTTGGCCACTGCATCTTGTGGAAAGGATCAGGGATGCTTCTGCAGCTGTGGCTGCAGAACTTGACAGAGGAGGATTAAAGCCTAGTGGACGGTGAGCAGTTTGCAGTCTGTTTTGGTCTGCCCTTGGTGGAGTAGATCTCATCCTATTTTGAGTAGGTGTTGGAAGGTGTTTCACTGCCTCAAGAGCTGAGTGCCAAGAGGTAGCTACTGTGTGATGATCAGGTGGTTCGTGCTTCAAAAAAGCGCAACTGGTGTTGGGGCTAGGACCTCTCCCTCAAAGATAGTCCCCTTCTCAAGTCACCAGCCAAAAATAGAAAAGGAGGCCAGTAAGTACTCAGTTAACCAAGGTTTTCCAGATTTCTGTAATAATAAGGATTATTAATAATAAGGATCTGATAGAGAAGCAGCCAGATTAACTGGCATACTTACCTCTTACCAAGCTGCTAAAATGATGCTTGCCTTGCCAAGCAAAAGAGCACCCTTTGCTTTCCACTGGCTTCCCTTTGGAAGGAGCACGCTGTGAGCCACTAACCAGCCTTACTCCAGTTGGTGTAAACTGATGGATGGGAGGGTGGGAGATGCTGAAGCCTGTTGACACTCAGCAAAAGCTCATTGAGGCAGCCGGGAACGACACCCTCTGAAACAGGGAGGGCAGATAGTTGTAATGCTTGAACAGCCTGATTGGAACACTAGCCAGGGATAAAAGTACTGCATAAATCTAGTCTATGCAGTCCGTGGGCTGTTTGTGGGATGGTTTGTGGCTGTCTTCCTGCTCTTTGGACTGTGCTGTTAGTCTGCATCTTTGGCTCTTGTAGGAAGATAACTACTCCATTAACCTGCGGGGTCACTGGTGCTTCTCTCGAGCAGGGGAGTAACAGGAGAAACAGCTGGAGGAGCGTTTAACTGAGACGGTGCCACGCTGCTACTGACTTCTGATGTAGTGGACTTACACGCAAGCTTCACTTCTGACTTGCCATGTAAAAACATCAGTTCTGTCTCAGCTACTCCAGAATTTATGGCTGACTGTTAAAACTGAAGGCGTGCATGGTCCACTTAAGGCTAGCAGTCTGTATGCCCGCAGAAGAAGCGGGGTAGGTGAGGATGCTGGTGGGTTTTCGTGGATTTTTTTTTTCCCCCTTAATCATTTAAGGCCATGGACATCTGGGAGTTGAGTTAATCATGTGTGGGCTACTAACTGCAGAATATCAAGCTTTAACAAAGCTAAAACTTCTTTCAGAAAGTGGCTTTGTCTTCCCACACAGTAATATCAATATTTTGAGGTTAGAAGCTCTGCAGGCTGCCCTGTCTCAGGTAGTATTTCTGTTAGCAGGTCTAGCTTTGCTCCTCAATATATAGAAAAAGGTGAAAGACAAACCTTTCTGTTTGAGTTTATTTTAGAGCTGTTCAAATCCTTGTGAAAGTCTTTTTTTCTAGGTGCTCCAATGTCATATTTGGTAGCCAAACTAGAGAGCAAGTGCTTGTCTTATTCTCATTGGTTTGGCTTCCCATGAAGTTGGAAGAATCTTGCAGGGTGCTCAGGGAAGTGTTTGAGGTGGGAGAGCTCATTACAGCTCATTCCTTTTCAGCTGAATAAGAAGGATTTATTAGGAGAAACAAATGTGCAAATTTAACAGCATTATTCAGATAATGGTGGATTTCAAGTGTTTTTGACGCTGCTGTAATAGGCTGATTGCTAACTCGGATTAATAAGAGTGGGATACAAATCATCCTTAATCTAGTTTAGGGCTTGTAGCAGCTTGTGACAAAGCCAGTGTTTTTGCTTACCTCAAAGAGCCGTTTGAAAAAAAGCTGCTTCCCTTTACATACATCACGGCTCCAAATTAAAGAACTGTGGTTCCCAGTTTGGGTGGGGTGAGATCAGCTAATAAAGTACAAATCTCCCCTCTGTCATGAGAAAGTACTTCAGATCTGTGCTCTAGCAGGAGGGAACACTCTGGCAGCTGATGGGATAAGCACAGAAAGATTTCTGTCCCAGCCTCAATACATGAATGAGGACTGAGGAATAGTTAGAAACGATGCTTTAAAAAAAAAAAAAAAAACCACAAAAGTCTGGAGTATGTCAGACTTCTGGAGCCAATAATATTGCTAACGATTTGTGAAAGCCTGGCCCATTCTTGATTAAATTGAAGATGCCACTAAGCAGCTTTCTGGTTGTCCCAGCAGAACTGAATAACTATTGTTCTGCAACAATACAGCGCTCGGCAAGAGCAGAGGCTGACAGTCTCCCCAGGCTTCCCCCTAAACAGGCTGCTTTGATACTTGGGGAAGGGGGTCTTTGGGAACTGGTTAATGCAACTCAAAAATGCTGTTTAAAAATTTTACCTCTCACATGCAACTGAATTCAGTGACTCCAAATCAAAACGGCTAGGCAAGTATTTCCAATCAGTTGTCTGAGCTGCCAAAAAAAAAAAAAAAAGAACTAGAAAAATATAAGCTTGTTAAATGGTAAAAAATGAGCATCCTGTAGGTGCAGTGTAAGAATTGAAAGTTTTTTGACAAGAATATGTGAGATGATACCATCGGAGATCCTTCAAAGGATCTACCACCTGAAATTAAACGTGGTCATTGATGCCCCTCTGGCATCAATTACAACGTAAATGGTCTACAAATAGTCTCTGTGGACTGAAAAATAAACTGGATGATGGAAGTAATTTCTGAAGGCACATCCACATCAGCTGATTATATCTAACAGTCTGATAATAAAATTTTGAGCTAAAGTAATGCAGAGTTGTTGGTAGAGCGATCTTGCTTTAAGCTGGAACTTATTTTCAGCTCTTTCACATGGTAGCACAACCAGGTGATTCAATCTGTGTTCTGTGCCCCTAATCCTCTTGACTACTCAAAACCTTTCTCATTGGTGTAACTCGGCTGCAATAAAAGGTCATGGAAAAGCCTTGACCATGAGGTGTTTGTCGTCTGAACAGCATGGTCTGTCTTCCTGATGCAAACCCAAATTAGTTCAATCCCTTCCGATGTTGTCCTGAGTCAGTGTTTTATGTTAACCTTGCTGTGTCTGAAACCCTTCAGCAGCAGATCATTATAGAAGCATGACCTTTCTGCAGTACTTGTATTTTTGTGGTGCCACAAGGCAAGGTTACCGCCTTCCGTGCCTACTGAAGCTGGAGCCGATGGAGCAAGAAGTGTGGTCTTTATATAACTGTACGGTTACATAAATCAGGCAAATGTTCCTTTAATGCTCACGTGTCGTGAAATTGGATGATGTCATGAAGTTACATCACTTTATGGATATTCTGATTGGTATCCACATGTGCATAATCCTGTCCTGTCCCTTGAGTGTTTGGGGCAAAGGAAGTCCCTCTCAGATCCCAGGCCTCAAACTACCTGGTGGAAGGGAGATGCTGTAACTCCCAGAGGAGCAGCTTGGGACAAGACCCTTTGGGACAACTAAGTAGAAGGACACATTTAGTGCAATTTCACTAATTTCATGTAAAGCTCTGGAAAGCAGACTTTATTAATCCTTAATTGTGTCTTCTATTATTCTTTTGAAGTACAGTAGTCAACCTCAAGGGATAGGGAACCAGTCTCAATCTGCCTTCGTGTTTGCAGGGGGGCTGCTGAGCAACAAGATGCTGCAACCAACTCTGTGCTGGAACAGCATGGGTCTCCATTGGTTTAGACTGGGCCGCACTGGACTTTTCTCCTCTGAGGAGGACCTAGTTATCCCTGCTAAGATACAGAAACCAAACAAGGATTCAAACAAGTACATGACAAAGGCTGTGGAGAAGCAGGACATGCAGCAGCCTGGGAAGAGGCTAGAAGCTCAGGTGTGAGGGGAAATGTAAGGGTAGGCTGGCTGAACATGCTGGACAACCGGAAAGGAAGGATAGCATGACTGAACAAACCTCATCCATTAACACTACAAGGAGAAGATGGGGTGCTGGCTCGGTAGTCACGATCAAGAGTTGCTATTTAATTTTCTGACAGTCTGTGATCCCTTCAGGAGTGTTGCTAAGGTCTGCAGACCATCACATCTGCCCAAGTGTTCTTGCAAATCCTGCATGAAGATTCAAATTTTGGGGAAAGTTAGTCTCGATTCTAGATAAAGGTGTATGGTGGCAGGTCTTAAACTCTATGGGCAATGAAAGCTGGAGAGGTTGCTTTCTAACTGCTTCAAGGTAGAGCCTTTCCACCAGGAGGAGAATGCACACACACACATACACCCTGCCTCTTGCAATGCATCCCCCTTTTGCACTCAAAACCAGCCCGAGTGGAAGAATGAAGGATTGTGCTTGCCAGTGCTAGTGCAAGAAAGGAGGGAGAAAAATGGTCCCCAACCCCCCCTCCATCAACCAAAATGGTGCAATTTCTGAAGTCTTGACTTCACTTCTGGATGTACTGGAAAGGCCACTCTAGGGAGCGGAGTTGGGCAGCCTGGCAGTTCTTTCCTTGTTCTTTCTGCACTCACAGTTCGTACTCTTTTAATATTTGGAGCGTAGTGAGATCAGCTTGTGTGAGTCACTGACCTTCGACACCAGAAGGAAAACACAGAGGAAGTAATTATCTGACCTACTTTCCATGGATGAATGCAAAAGCACAGTGCAAACAAGCAGGGACAAATCTAAAAATCCAAATTACCTCATGACGTGCAGCTGAACAAAAGATTTCTTCTTAGAAATTACTCTAGAAATAAGCTTGCAGAAGCTTGAGGAAAAGTGGTGTGATTTGGTTTGCTTTTTCCAGTAGAGAAGGAGAGTCTAAAAAGTTTAATGTCTATATGAGGTTTTTTTGTTCTTACTTTTTTTTTTTTGTTATTTAAAAAAGGTTATCTAACTACCACGATGGCCTAGAAGGGGTCAGATCTTGGGTGTGATTAGGCTGGTGGCAGCTTGCATAGTTCCTTGTCTTCAGAGAGGTCAAATCTAATGGCCTAGTTAACCACCTTGGAACCTAGTTGTTCTGTGGAAATGTGGGAAACGAAATGGATAAGGTATTAAGGATGGAAGAGAAAACTGGATAAACCTGATATCTTAAAAGAATGAAAAGGAGATAGGGCCAATAAATACAGTGTAGGTAAGAAAGTGATAATGAGAGAACTCAATTGCTTTGTTTGACAGATCATACTAGTGCTGGCTGACTTCTTCCTAGGATGACGATGAGTGTTATCCTCGTTTTTAAGTGACACGGTGTGAATGCAAGCTAAACAAATATAGTGGGCCTGGGTGCAAAGCTGGCAACAGTGCGTGGTGGTGTTCTTACATAACAAAATGAGATTTCATACTCCTGATAAAACCATGGTCAACTGGGATGATGCAATGCAGTATCTCCTAATCTTGCAGATGCACCAGTGCTGGAAAGATATGACGAGGGCATCTTGAGCATGGGATAGAAGTCAAAATTCTGGAAAACAGGGAATGCAGTTGAATGGGGAAAGATAAAAGTCAGAAGAAATGACTTATAGGGCTTTGGTCTGAAATCTGAGAAGGAGAATGACTGCTTAGGTAATGGTAACACTGCAGAAATAAACCTGGGGCTAGTCATGAGCTGAGTCAAGCGTCTTGTACCAATAGCAACAGTAAATGTATACAGCAGAGGCCAACAAGATGCATGAAATAATCACTCTGCTTTATTTAGTGTTGTCTTCTTTGGATAACCTGAACAGCTTTGAATGTTGTGCGTTACGACAAGCAGGTGCAGTAGGACAGGGGTTTGGCCTCTTGTTTCAGCAACTGAACTTCTGTGCTGGTTCGTGTACTCCTTGAGGCATAACTGGAGAAAGCTCAGGGCTGCGTTCTCCTACATGGAAGGCTGGTTTCTATCTCAAGACTTAGTCTGAGCGCCCACGCTTATAAAAAGAGAATCTCATTCTACTTCCGGTTAGATGCTGTAGTTTCAGATATGTGAGCAGTGCTGGAAGAGCTCAGAAAGGCAGAGAAGCCGAACTGCTTTGTCTCCCCTTCCTTTCCGCTCCTTAGAAGTAATGCGGTAATTCACAGATGAAGTGGTCGGTAGATAACAAAGACATGAGCGGTCAGAACCTGAAGCAGAATGGTTGTGTTGTGTAAGGACTAAGCATCAGCTGCTACCAGGATGCAGCTCTGAATGGATTCCTTGCTTTCTTCTTTCCCAAAACAAGTGCAGCCTGGAAGCAGCGTGGAGAAGGGAGACAGCAGGACTGACCTTTTCAACACCAAAAAGCCTAATCAGAACTACTCCACTGGGGAGGGGGGTTGGAATGGAGAAAGATGAGAATAAAGAAAGTTTGTGTAACCTTTAGGAGCCCTTAGAGGACTCTGCGCAAGCAACACGGTAACTTCAAGTAATCTCATCTCTTACGTTCCTTTTTCCCTTCTCTTTAAAGCAAACTACAAATCTGAACCTTCCTCCTGAAGATCTTGATTCATCTGGTGATGACGATGATGGATTCTCAGGTTCAGGTGCAGGTGAGTTATTAGCACTTGTACTGTTAGTGCTTGATCCTTCCAGAATGTGGCAATTGAGATCTTGATGAGCATCCAAGCTAAAAAGGGGGGGAGGGAGGAATCACACACATACCCACCCCAGAATATGAGAGGGGGGAACAGAGAAAGAGCTTAACCTATTCCTCTTGAATTGCTTCAGATACTAACAATTAGCAGAAAATGAGCTGTAGGAGACTTAAAAGGGAGCAGGAGCAGGTATACTCCATGTCATTGCTAATACGAGATACTGCGCGAAGAACGTTATGAAACTGGAGTCATTCTTTGCTCATGGGGAAGAGACACCATACGAAGGGCCTTTGTCCTCTGTTACGAGCTGGTAGGAGATACCACTTGAGGGTGTGTAAACCCCAACCTGCCAACGTACATTAAGTGCAAATTTTATCTATTATCAGATGTGTAAGTTCTCATGGACCGTGATTTTTTTAGAAGTGGAATAAAGGGGGTTTAGGGTGGTGGAAAAGCCTACCAGACTGATTCCTAAACTGCATGAGAGAGACCTTTGGTGTTCAGTGCTGAAGTTGAGGAGATGCTGCTGAGGAAAGAGCAAGCTATTGAAAGCTAAAGCTTCCTTCCAGCCACGTGCTTGTATTTTAAATTAAATTCTGCAGGAACAAGACCCCGAAATCAGTGCCAAATATGCCAGTGACTAAAGGCATTGAGTATTCGGGTGACTGCTATGAATCACATAAAAGATATTCATGGGAAAAGAGTCAGATAACCATCCTGGGAAAAGAGTGTACTGAAAGCAGACGTCCCCCTTGTCAACCTGCCCGCAAACAGACTAACACCTGTGCCTTGAGGCGAAGCAGATGACTAACAAAGTATTGCTGAGTAGCGCATTGGTCTGTCCCTTCCTTACTGCACTGAAAAGGATACGGAATTACAAACTTAACTGCTGTTATTACAAAAATTGACTATGCAGATTAGGCATCCTCCTTAGACCAGAGTCCTGAAGATACTATTAATAGGTCTCTAAACTGGTCAAGGATAACGCTTATTTTTTCTTTTGTTTTGTTTTGCAGGTCCTCTGACTGACCAGTCTCGTACCTGGAGAATCCCAGGAGAACCGACTAATTCCTCACTTCTGGTAACACCAATGGATTTCAATGAACAGCCGTTTCCTGGGATTGAGAGCCGAACTGAAAAGGAAGTAATATCTCCTTCTGCAACTAGTAATGTAGTGACAGAGGAGCCAGTTGTACCTGTGAAGGATGAAGTACCCATCCTGGGCTCACCTGATGAGAAACCAACAAATGATGCAGTTACAACAACAGTGAGGAGCCCCACTACTCGCTTTCCTTCAGTGGTTCATGCAACTCCTTCAGAAGCCTCAGACATAGTCCATGAGCTCGAACCTAAATTCCCTAGCTCTGATGTGTCAGACACTAAAGACGTGCCTGAGCCCCACTCTACCATCCATCATGAGGGAGACATCGCTGCCACCCCCACGACGACGGCTCCAAAGGACGTGGTTCCTACACATGAGGAGGTTTCTGAAGATGGCTCTGGAGACCCGGTGAGGACTAATAGCTTTGACACCCTTTCCAGGGAGATGGCTTTAGTAAGTTGGTTTATGCAGGAAAGGGTGGTAATTTGTCAAAAACAACGATTGATTTAATAAGTTATATTGGTGGAGGGTTTTAGATGAGAAAAAAACAAAGCTGTGGAAAATCTCCAGTAACAGACAAGATGAGAAACATGAATAACCTGCCTTGTATGTCCCAACAGGGAGATTTCATCTTGACTAAAGATGAGGATTTGGTCCCCACCCAGAACTCAGAGGTGCTGGCTGACTCTGGGAGGAATGCCAAAGCAGCAGGAGCCTCGGGAATTATGGACAGAAAAGAAGTTCTTGGAGGTACCTGATATTCTGCATATCTAGTTGGTAAAAGCAGACTCTCGTAGGAGTCTTCCAGGCAGCAGAAGCTGCAGTTCTGCAAGTACATCTCTGAGCGTGAAAGGCAACCTTTTATGTTAGACGTCTGAAATGGGGGTGGTGGTCTAGTGGGAGGTGTCCCTGCCCATGGCAGGGGGGTTGGAAGATGATGATCTTTAAGGTCCCTTCCAACCAAAACCATTCTATGATTCATAATCTTGTGTTGTCAAAACCCTAACAAGGGCAAATATTAATCTGCTAATAGCAAAGCAACCACTGCTAGTTGTCATGCTAGTTATCTGGCATTTTATGTTTAAACCTATTCCTTTGCTCCTCTCAAAAATTACAGTAGAACTCGTGCTGCCTGGGTCAAATTACTAGAGCCGAACAACGCAGCCTGGTGTGGTTTGCAGCAAGGCCTGGTGGGAGATCGGTTTCTCTAGGTTTACCTCGCGTAGATGAGCAGGCTCTTGGTAACGGCAGGATGACTGGTTTGGGAGGGGGCAAAAGGGCAAATTAATTCCTGGAAACCACGAAGTCAGGAACCGCGCAGTGAGGAACAATCTGGAACTTATAATCGTTATCTGGTGTGGTGCCTAGAGTAATTTGTGGCTCTTTCCCCCATCTAGGTGTTATTGCTGGAGGACTAGTAGGCTTGGTGTTTGCAGTGTTTCTAGTTGCGTTTATGCTGTACAGAATGAAGAAAAAAGACGAAGGCAGCTATTCACTGGACGAACCAAAACAGTCTAACGGAGGATACCAAAAACCACACAAACAAGAAGAATTCTATGCATAAACACTGATCTTCAGGACATTTCTTATTCCATCTTTCTTGGACTCTTCTGTCCCTGCACGTGGACCTCCTAGTGTGCTTTGCATTAAACTTAAGCCATATGATCGTCGGGTTATTTGCCCTTACCACTTTGCCATTGGAAATTTTATAACTACAAAGTAGATCTGGATTCATTGAACATTCCCCGCTTTCTTGCACAACTTTTTTCATTTTTTTTTTTTTTTAAAAAAAAAACAGAAGTGGAACTGCAAGTTCCTAAACTTGCTCTGGTTTATCTAAAGACTGCTGGGGCAGGCGGTGGGGAGAAGATAAGGGAGCACTGTATGTATAAACCCCTTGATATTTAGGGAAAGGGCTAGCAAGAATAAACAATTATCAGTGCTCGAATTCTGTATAGCAGGGGTCCTTCCTATTTAACTCATAGATGTGTTTTAAGTGTAACAAATGGCTGCACTGGGCAGACGTTTGGTACACTGCAGTCCTCTAACTCTTTCTCACTGCCGTATTTGGAGCACTTAATGCCTATGGAACATCAAGCTGAACATGATCCCTAGTGAAAGGAGGTGTGAGGGGCAGGGAGGCAAACGACTGTCACGTGGTTTAAAATAACATCTTTTGGAAGCATTATCCCATACTCAGAACCAGTTCCTAAGCGGTTGGTGCGTACACTAATACAAAACAAACCCCAAAGACCCTAAAACTAAGCGAAGAGTTCACTTTACCAATAGCGTTGGACTGTCCCAATACCCTTTTGCTCTTTCTAGGCTTAGGTAAGAAATAGATTTTTTTTTTTTTTTCTAAGCAGTCTCATCTCAGACATTCCCTCTTCTTAGGTGCTGAATCTAGGCTGGGCTGTCGTGCTGCAAGTACTCTTATCCCGCGCTACTGTGTAGTCGCCAGGCGACCGACGGCGTGTTGTAGCACCTACCTCTCTGTGCACTGTTTGCAGTGGTTGTCTCGGAGCGTGGTCTGCCGTCTATGCCACAGAATACCTGGGCACACAGGGGTGGAAGGTAGAAAGCAGCATATCGTGACTTCGCAGCTAAGGAGTAGAGAAGCATAGCATCTGAAACAAGCCTGATGAAGGCTGAGTGTAGATGGCCTTAAATATATACAACAGTTGGTGTGCTTGACTCTCACGACTCCGGAACGGTTCTTCAGAAGCTGTTCCTGCACTTTGGAGAGAAGCAACTCCAGGGATGTCAGACTAGTAAGGGCCGAAAAGCACCTCCGGAGGAAAGTCCGGATGCCTGAAGCTGTTGGTGGTCCATGTGCTGTCAGAGGTGAGGCACCGAGGCCTCATTGAGGGTCTGGAGTGCTCCAGAATATCTCAAACCAAGTGAGAAGAAAAGTGTGGTGTTCTGCACAAGCCTTACTTCTGCTCTGCCTTTGGTTAGCTTCTTGCAAGTTCAGTTCCTCATCGCTCAGTGCAGAAGGTATGGGGTGGGTGGAGGAGTGTTTACAACTGATGTAAATATTTGTATTGTTGAGCCAGAGGGAATGATTGGAGAATCTTGCAACAGTTGGTACAGGTGTTGCACATTAATGGTAAAACTTAAAAACCTGTGTAATTTAAATGAAGTATATAACACTCCTGAGCTGCTATGCAGCTAAAATTGGTGCCTTCTCTGCAAACCCGAGATTTTAAAAAAAAAAAACACCAACCAAACACCACTTCTTGATTCCCAACTCTTCTTTATGCACAAGGAAGACTTGTGCATACGTGTAGCTGGCTGTTGTTAAGTAAAACTGCAAAGTCCATTACGTCATTTTTTTTTTAACTGAATGAATTTTTATAGGTTAATGCAATGACCAGATGGTGTTAATTTCAGCTGTAATTCTTTGCTTTGTATAGGAATGTAGAAATGTTGTTTGATAGGTTTATCTATGAAAAGGTTCTTGTAAAGCACAGGAAGGTAAAGTGGTAAACTTCAGTTGTACCTCATAACCTTGCTAGGGGGAAAGGAAAAAAACTGTATATTTTGGTAGTCTAAACTGACAGTTTGTGAAACAAACATGACATTCCGTGTTATTTAAGTGGTACAAATGAAATATGAGTTCTAAGAGACGATGCAGCGTTTGGTTATCTGTATGCCATGTAAAGGTATACTGCAATAAATGGCATTTTGGCAAGAATGCGTCTGATCTGTGAACGTCGCTCTGTATAATACTTCACAAAGTAGGTGTGGTTCTTAAGACTGCCCAAGTCTTTAAGGAAGTTGGATTCCAAGTATGAAATGTGAATTTTGGTGCTGAAGATATGGAGGTTCAGCTCAGGATTTGAAGGGTGTGAGTGGGACCTTCTTCCCTCTTCCCCTGCCCTGGCTGTCCGGGTTTTGGGGAGCTGCTTTGCCCTGAGGCAGCGGCGTGGGATACGAAGGGGCTGGAGCGGAGACTTGCATGAAATCTCTTTGTTAGAACCCTGCAGCATTTCATGCTGGTTCTGATTTTGGGAGCTGTCCTTGCTTGTGCAGTCACCATCCCCAAAAAGGTGGGAAAAGTTGGAAGTCGTCCCCAGAGCTCCCTCTTGCTACCTGTCTTCTGCCTCCAGGAGTTTGAGGGCAGGGAGGGCTGCAGGAGGGGCAGCTCCAAGTCTTTCTTTTAGAATGTGCTTCCCAAGACAAATTTGGAGATTGTACCTCCAAGGAGGGAGAGTAGAGGAGGCCTGTCCTAAGTATTCTGATGTGCAGCATCAATTAACTACTCTGGGGTGCCCCAGCTTGTGTGGGAGGAGAAGTAGAGCAAAATGTCCTTCACAAAACAGGGAAGTCAAAAGCTGCTGCCTGTCTGGGGGGGTCTTACTGCAGTTTATACAATTATTTTCCAAGGCTTTGAGCTGTAAGAAACTTACTTTTTTGGATTGTAAACTAGCCACCATATTATTTTTAGTTTATAATCTCTTCTTGCTTACACTGGAACCCTGTGGGCTGTGCGTTTCCCACCAGAAAATGTTTGGCGGAATCTCGGTACTCAGAAAGTTTTGAGATCAGGCAAAAGAATTGAGGGATTGAGTTTAGAAGACTTTGCTTCCATAGCTAAACAAAGCTGGAAAGCGCTTTCGAACTGCATGCCAACTTTGCCAGTCCCTTAAACTGGGTAAAAGACTTGTGTGAGATCAGAGTTGACTTTTGCACAGCAGTGTCTTACCTGCCATCAGTTCTCTTCCTCAGGGCTTCCCAAGACTTTTGCTTCCACTTTTCTACTTAGTGATAATGTGGGAAGTTAAGGTGGCAGGGAGGGAAAAAATGAATTGCCCAGGAAAAGGGGGGAATTTCTATGTGAAAACCCTTAGAAGCGAAACACGGGGTCTGATCCTCAGTGCTGACTTGACAGAAACTTTGTTGTGCTAAGAGAGAATAATCTATAGAAGGGAGAGTCTGCCTCTGTCTTCTGGCACAGCGTGGCCTGGGTTTTCCCGAGTCACGTTTCTCTTCGCCGTGCTTCCTGACTTTCTTCTTCACCCACGCTGGAGCAATTATCACATTTGCTCTTGTTCACAAGTGAGATGCAAAGAATGTGGCTGGCAGAAAACCTGACCCCTTCTTTGTTCGGGGAAAAATGAGCTGGAGGGTGTAAATGCACCGAGTGTCAAGGAAGGCAAACTATGAGAGGAGGAGGACTTTTCACAATTCTCACTTTGTCAGGTTGCATTAGACCCTATAAAGGAAGCTAAAGCAAATCTAAAAGGCTGTATAATCTTGTAATTGAAATAGAGAAGGGGGGGGAAGGCCACTCTACAGGGGTACTGAGGAGAAAAGCTATTTCAGACATTTCATAAATGCCTTATCTGAGACTTCATCAGGACTAGTGTGTACATTGATTAAAATGAGGAGTGGAATAAAGGTGCAGGGTGAAATTTGCTCCATTTGAGGCAGCGGCAAAACTCAAAAAAGAAACCCCTTTAAATAGGCAGGAGATGAGATAGAGGCTCAAAACCAAATAGTTACTTGGCATTCTGGGGTGGTGTTTAGCTCATGAACCTGGAAGCCTGATGGACAGCATTTTTAATAAGCTTGTCAAATTGGAGGACAGCAATTTTACTGCAGAAAAATGAAGCGCAGCGTCTGCACTAAGGACAGAGGGGAGAAAAGGTATGGCCTCAGCGGTATGCAGGATCTTACAAAAGGATCTGACAGATAGAAAAATTAAAAGATGGGATGCTGATACATGGGATAAAATATAAAATAGATTCACTAAAAGTAGATTGTGCCAGACTAATCAGGTCTCTTGCTTTCTGATAGCAGCTTTTTTCAGTCAAAGGCAAGCTAATCTAATTGAACTTCAGGAAAGCAATTTATCAGTGCCACACAGAAAATGAATAATCAAAAGGAGGAAGGTGGGGATTAGCGGAAGAGCTGTAAAGTGGTGAGGAATGGGGTAAGGAGGAGCCTGCAGCAGGCCCTGCAAGACAGGGAGTAGGAAGAGGAGACCTCATTTGGGGGCCATCTTTCTAAATATTGTTTGAAATGGAAGGGAATACACGGAATTACATTCGCTGTTGGGAATTTGGGCAGCCTCAACTGTGTGGAATATCAAGCGTAGAATATTTTAATGTTCTGACAAGTAACGGTTAGGATCGACTTCCAACAGGACAAGGTCAGGGGTTGGAGGGCGTAGCAACAGGAATTTCTGCCCTGACCTGGGAATAAGACAGGGGAAGAAAGGGCTATGTGAATTAGTCAGTTTTAGAATAATTATCTGAGTGATATGGCTGTAAGAAAGGAAAAAATAAATAAATACAGGAAGTAGTAGCAAAGCCATTTCCAGAAAATAGAGGCAATTTTCAGCATTGTGGGTATCGTTACACAAAAAACTAGCGAGTCCCTTGCCATCACCTACATGCTCTAGGATTAATTCATTCTGGGAAGGAACTGAGGAAAAGCATTAAAATGATGACGGAGTACAGAGTCTCTTCCCACAGTAAACTAACAGTGTTTGGTTTGTTCAGCTTGGGAAAACACAAACTGACAGGTCCTACAGTTGCTGTCTGCGCGCTTGTTGTGGTACAGGACAATACAGAAGATGGAGATGAGCATTTTAGGCTAAAGAATAATATGGGACCAAAAAAAAAAAGAAACTGGCAAGTATAAACATTGAAATAATTAAAAACCTTGAGAATCTTTCCACTAACGGTGGGGACAAAAGATCAAAGTGGATTGGATACAAAGTTTGAGGTTCAGGAAGATCATGGTATGAAACGTTCCTGACCCAGCAGAACGTCTTTCAGCCAATAGTCTATGCAAAGAATATGGAGACCAGTTATCCTGTTTTTCCTCCTCTAGATTGGAGGTTTTTAGACCACTTCACTGTAAGCTGAGAAGAAAGTTCTTTGTCTCATGCAGAAAAGGTCAGATGATCACGTTTCCAGGTGCAGGTTTCTGGAAAGCCACCTCTTTTAAGAGACTAGATTATTAGGCAAGTCAGTGTCACTTCTGTTAGGAGAAAATGTGAAACAGGTGGTCTTCAACCTGTTTCCTCAAACTGCCAAACTTTCCAAATTACACCTCTCTCCCAGCAAACACTGCCCGGAAAAAAAAAAAATCCTAATTCAAACTTTAAGCCATCATGTTTCTACACTTACCATTGCTTAGAGCATAGTGCAGATAAACCAGGCTGGGATTCTAACAAGATTTAGCCCCACTAGCATAAAAGCAGCAAATGTAAGAGGAAAATGTGGGGTCAGAGAGGGGATGATGCAACATGTAGCCATCTGGAGCAATATGCTGCTTCAGGTATCGATACTGCTGGGTTTATGAATTGCCTTTTAGTCTGCTCTCTGCACACAGGCAGTCTCATCTTACCCTAGTGCCAACGGTTTGCTCTTATTTATCACATCTTTTATTTACTCTAGTTTACTACTCTTCTTCCTCTAACGTGCTTTAGCATGGGAAAAGCAGCTGGGCAGCCTTCTGGACCATTCTTTGAGGTGATACAAAACATAATTGGGACCAATGTACTCTGCTCTGTGTGTGCAAACCCACATGTATATTTATGTACATGTGCTTATGTGTATGCGCATGCACACGCATGTATGTGCTCACTAGAAATCAAAACAAGAACTAGGTAAGGGCAACCACTAAATTTTAAAAAGGCAGAAAATATGAAGTGCTTTTAGAAATAGAAAATCCTACTTCAAAATGGCATAAGGCAAAGAATAAATAGGTGAGACGTAAAGAAAGATTAGCACTTGGTTAGACAGTGGATCTCAGGACAAAGCTGTTCCAATTTAAGTAAAGGCTTTTAAATAAAGCCTATGTGACTTTGTTGTGTAGACAGGTCCTCAGCATGAACCCCTACTTGTCCACCCCCGAGAACCTGTGTGGGGGAGACCCGTATGCTTAAGATGCACCACCAGTCCCGGGGTCCCCAAACTGTGGTACATGTACCACTGCAATATGCAATATATTTCCAAATAGTATGCATAAAAAACCTGAAAAAACAAACCTCCAAAAATACACCATCAAAACCTGTCACACCTGCCTTATCTCTGGAAGTGATAGGCAGGAGCCAGCTAGATCCCTCCTTCCGTACACAGAGCCAGGAGCTGCTGCAGATGATTAAGGGGTGGTGGGGGACACTGAGGAAGGACTGGGGACAGCATGGAAGAAACTTCTGCTGATGCCACCAGTGTGTTCCTCCCTCTAAACAAAGCCTGGGAACTCCATTCTCAGGTGACCGGCTAGCTGTTGTCCTAGGGTGGTAAAACAGGTCGCATTTCTTTCTGAAAGGAGAGGGTTTGAGTGCCAGCAGAAACTCAGCGGTAGCTGAGAAATGCAGCTTCTGAACAAGCTGTGATGCCGGCGATATCTTTCTTTTCTGCAAGGAGGTGGCTCCTGCCTGCCATCAGATTTGGAATGAGTAGGTGCTGAGAGCAAGGGGCTGCTCCTCTGGGAGATGCTCCGAGCTGCTGTGGCTCCCCAACCATGAGCAACGTGCTGTTCGTAAACCCGCTGCTGCCCTGCTTCGGCGCTCTGCTGGATGCCGTTCCCCGCTGCACGAGACCAGCCAATGTGTGACCTAAAGGAATCGTGTAGGGTTTTTTTTGTTATTCTAACAGATACACCCCAGGCTTCCTCATGCAAAGCCTTAGCTAAGGAAAGCTTAAAGGGGTTAAAATTTAAGATATTCTCTGTGCGGAACAAAATCAAACCAACTGGAATTAAGGCTGAAATAATCTCAAAAAGGCCATAAAAGAACATTATGGTCTTTTCAAAAAAAGGTCACAGATTAGAAGCTGTCAAAATTCTTTACTTTGAGGGTGGCAGAGCCCTGGAACAGGCTGCCCAGAGAGGTGGTGGAGTCTCCATCTCTGGAGACATTCAACACCCATCTGGATGCGTTCCTGTGCGACCTGCTCTAGGTGACCCTGCTCTGGCAGGGGGGTTGGACTGGATGATCTCCAAAGGTCCCTTCCAACCCCTACCATTCTGTGATTCTGTGAAAATAAAGCAGAGAGTGCATAAAAAAAGAAAGTTTGCATGTATCACAGTCAAGCGAGCCCATGGCCCATCTAATTACTTACCCACCTATACCTGGAGGATATCTGAAAAGGTACCTTTGCTGGCAGTCAGAAATCACCTTAATCATCCATCCTGCGTGGTCAGAAGCCCTCACAGCCCAGCGGTGAGTGGACACCAGGGTCTGGCCAGCCCTTCAGGGACCGACACGTGAAGTGAGTAGGTAGGTGAGTACGTGCAGCTACATGCGTCACACAGCGCCGCTGGTGGAGGAATCAGTCCTTTCTCATTCCGTACATCCAGGCCTGAAGTTCACTTCATGAATAACTTAAAAAAGCAGTTGAGTATTCAGTCTTGATGACCCAGAGCAATGGGTCAAGAAGGTCTCCTTGGAGTTTTATTGTTTTCAGGGTGGCACAGGGGAAAATATGGTTGTTTTGGAGCTACATTACCTGCCTTATGTGGCTTTATTATTGTTGCTATTAATGTAATACTGGAGGAAAAGACAGTTTGAAAAATCTTGGTCGAGTCTGCTCTTCCTGCTCAAATACTGCTGTTAATGTTTGATAGCAGCCGCCTGAAAACAGAAGCCTTTGAACTGTTTGTTTTTCTTGGGAGGTGGTTTGTCTTTTTTGTTATATATATAAACTGGAGCCTAGCTGCAAGTTTCTTGGGCATGGCATAAATGATTAGAGCCCTGTTCAAAAGTGTTGTTGGTTTTAAGTGTTCTTTTCGGATGTTACTGTTTCTACTTTCAAACAAACCCCCTACTGCCGAGGTGCAGCTACGGGTGCTCGCACAGCTCCAAGGAGTGGTTGTGTGGTTACTGCACACTAAGGATTAGTCACACATTAACCGCAGCTGTAAAAACATGTCTATGGGAAAATCACATCCAAACACTGAGGGCCTTTGAGTCTGCTGCTTGTTACCGAGGAGGTGGGTTTCTCTTCCATTTTTCTTCAGCGTTGTGCAACACACACCTAGCCTGTTTACTTTGCTGTCATGATGCATCATAGCGTTTCCTCCGGCAACCTTCTACCTCCCCAACTTTCACGAATGACCAGGGTCTACTGAGGCCTTACAGGCAGACTGAGTCAGCCAACATTTCTAAACCATCAGGTCTTGGCGAGGGGGGGCACTCACGCTGTTACAGTGTTTAGCCACACTATTTCATTGCTACCCGAGGCAAAGGAGGTGGTGCCAAATGATGACTTAGGGCTCTGTGATTATAACAACTTTAGGGCTGTGAGGAGCAAGGACACCCTTGCTCATTGCCAAGATGACAGCTAAAGGCTGTAGCAAGTTCTCTTGCTTTTTACTCAACAGAAAACCACCATCCATTCCTGTCATCCTTCCCTCTGCGTGTTCCTGCATCTCATTCTGCATCGGCCTTCAGCAAAGTATGGATCCTGCACTCAATTTCCAAGTCCTCCTCTCCAGATCTTCTCTGAGGTAGTAAAGCCAAAGAGCTTAGAGGGGAAGGAAAGAAGACAGCATCCCCCCCAGGAACGTGTGACTCTGCATCGAGCTTTGGCCTCTGACAACTGCTGGTGCCGGCAGTCCGCACTTCAGGGCTTCCAGGAGAGGGTCGCAGATCATCATCAACCAGACATGGGTTCTGTTATTCCCCCATTGCTGTTGAATTCCCTTGAAAGAACAACAAACCTTCTTAATGCGAATATTTCTGGGAGGGGGGTGAGTGGAAGGCAGTGCAAATGAGATACACAAATAGGAATGCTTTCTCCAGAGCTGTTTTGGGCAAAGGAAGAAAAGCAGCACTCATGAAGAGCACGTAATTACCATGTCCTCTGCCCCACCCTTGCCTTCTCAAGAGAAAATTCTCTCTTTATACGTTAGCCTGGCTTCTGAATTTACTGATTTGCTCCAGGCCTGTGTCACATGGCCCATTGCAAGTCAGCAACCAACAAAGTCTCTTTCATATAAATAAGCGAGGCTTCTTCAGATTCAAGCTGCTTTTTGAGTACATCAAGGAGAACCGAGCACTGGCAACAAGGCAGTGCAGCTTTCTGGTGTTGCTGGAAGTGATGCCCCAGTATTTGGGGACTAAAGGTGGGAATCTTCAGCCAGCTTCTGTGGTTCCATTCGGCTTTCTGAAGCCACGTCCTCGCTCTGGCTCTTGCCTGGAAAAGGCAATTTAGGCTGGGGTAGGAACTTAGGTATTACCGTAATGTGGGAAGCTAAATTGCTCTGAGAAAGTGCATGTTTTCTGTGCACTGAGCTCATTTCCCTTCTTACCAAGCACCGCTGCCTCTAATGCCTGCTCCAGCTTGTTTTCCTGTTACCCCAGTGGCACATGTTTCAGATCATCCTTCCCCTCCCCTACCTGCAGTGAGTAATAGAAGGTTGCCTCAGGCTCCTCACGTTTTCTTTGCGTGGGGCAGCAAAACCTCCAACTTTGCTTTGAGCAAGGAACCATTGCTATTTATCTAGAAAACCCCTTAGCGGGGTTTCTTCCGTTAGAGAAAAAGGAAAGCTGAAATTATCCCATGCAGTGGGTTCCTACACTGATCCCGTTTCGTAAATGGGAAAATAAAACCTGTGCAACACAATTCCTCTGGCCAATTAGGACACTTTGCATGTTTACATGCATTTTTACAGGGCATTTTACAACTGCCTTTGAGAAGTTTGCTTGTGTTCCCATCAATCTTCCAGCACCTTTCCATTGCATTCATCCATGTGAAATGAGGTAAGACCAATGAGAAACACCAAGGTACAATCTTCATAGGGTGCTGCTACCTCTTCCCCTCCAAAGGCCAGTTTCACAGCCTTCTGTGCTATTTTATTAATGCCCAGCCCTTGCTGCTTCGTCTTCAGGCACGCAAGGACTGTATCACAGCTAGGGAGTCAGAAAGTATACTGAAGTTTCAGGAATGAGTGTTTAAACCTTTTTCCCCCCACCTATTAACAGTAATGACATTCCTGGAGCCAAGTATTCCCTTGTTTATTCCAGAAAGAATACAAATGTTTTCAGAAAGTCCTTGTACCATTCCTAGATGGGGTCACCGGCCCAGCTCAAGCAGGGAATGCTGGAGAACCACTCCAGGGCAGTCCTGACCCCGACCCTGGCCCTGCACAGAGACGCTGCTCCAGGACAGCTTTGGCCTGGGGCAGGGGCAGTCACTGGGACAGTCCCAGTTTGGGCCCAAGTTGGAGAGAGAGGTATTCACCTAGGTGCTGGTTGGAGTGGACAGTGCCCAACTGCCAGCATGGAGGCCACGATGAGTAAAGGCTTGGGATGCTCCAGGTCACCCTCCTGGAATCACAGAATCACAGAATGGTAGGAGTTGGAAGGGACCTTTGGAGATCATCTGGTCCAACCCCCCTGCCAGAGCAGGGTCACCTTAGAGCAGGTGGCACAGGAACGTGTCCAGGCGGGTTTTGAATGTCTCCAGAGACGGAGACTCCACCACCCCTCTGGGCAGCCTGTGCCAGGGCTCTGCCACCCTCAAAGTAAAGAAGTTCCTCCTCATGTTTAGGTGGAACTTCCTATGCTCAAGTTTGTGCCCGTTACCTCTTGGCCTGTCACTGGGCACCACTGAAAAGAGCCTGGCCCCATCCTCCTGACACCCACCCTTTAAGTATTTGTAAGCATTAATGAGGTCACCCCTCAGCCGTCTCTTTTCCAGACTAAACAGACCCAAGTCCCTCAGCTTTTCTTCATAAGAGTGATGTTCCAGTCCCCTAATCATCTTGGTAGCCCTTTGCTGCACCCTCTCCAGCAGTTCCCTGTCCTTCTTGAGCTGCGGAGCCCAGAACTGGACACAGTACTCCAGGTGTGGCCTCACCAAGGCAGAGTAGAGGGGGAGGATGGCCTCCCTCGATCTGCTTGCCACACTCTTCTTGATGCACACCCCAGGATGCCATTGGCCTTTTTGGCCACAAGGGCACATTGGTGGCTCATGGTCATCCTGTTGTCCACCAGAACTCCCAGGTCTCTTTCCACAGAGCTGCTCTCCAGCAGGGCAGCCCCCAACCTGTACTGGTGCATGGGGTTATTCCTCCCCAGGTGCAGCACCCTACAGGTGCAGCACCCTGCCTACTAGCATTGCTACCCAGCCCCATTCTAGGCATGGGGGCAAGCCCCAGGTCACAGTGAAATGGTTGCCAAAACCTTGTTGTTAACACCCAGCACTGGCCACTCCTCACCCCTGCAGAGCAGAGACCCAGGACCTGCCGCTGGAGCGGTCCGTGGTGACAGACTCTGCCCTCGGCGCCATCGCCACCTCCACAGACTCGTGCTGGGAGCGCGACCCGTCGCTTGTGGGGAACTGGGGTGGCCGCAGGGACAAGGCGTCCCTGCTCCCAGCAAACCTTACCCCACGGGCAATCAGAGCTGTTGTCCCCAGGGCTGCTCGCACCCTGGCTCTGTCCCTTGCTGTCCCCCGGCCTCACGGGTACCATGTCCTGACGGCACCTGTCTCTCCCACTGAGCAAGCCTCACCCTGAGATCCCAATGAGTCCTTCCCCATTGCCTCCTAAGGTGGATTCTTTCCCCTAGGAGGGCAGGTCTCTCCACGGTGACCTGCAACCCATCCCACCAACCCAAAGAGCGTGGTGCCCTCAGCCTGGTGGGCACTGAGGGTCAGCTTCCCATCCCCTTTGTCCTCTTCCCTTGGGCCTCCTCACTTCTCCTCTCCTCTCTTCTCCTTGCTGCTGCCAAATTGGGCCTGGCCTGTGCCGAGGAGCTTGGTGCGCGGGCTCTCTAACAGCAAGCGGGGATGAGGGTGCGCACAGAGCAGCTGCTGCCTGGCAGGGGTGGTGTCTCTGCCCCAGGACTCCTGTGTGTGCCTGATCTCCTGGGGGCACGCGTCTGGCGGGTGCCCACTGTGGCAGAAGCCAGCCATGCTGAAACAGAGGGATCCGTACAGTGGACCCACACACGTGGACCCGCTGCGGCTGTTGGGTGGCAGCATCCCTCTTCTGGCCCTGCTGCCCCTTGGCCCTGTCCTCGGGTGGGCACCTTTCTCCCACCGTCCCTTCCCTTCCTGCGCATGGGGCTGCAGCAGCAGATGGAGCCCGTGTCTGGGAGCCGTCACTGCCCGGCAGGCTGTGGCGCGGGGCTCTGCTGCACTTGGGGCAGAGTCTCCTGGAGCCAGCTCTGTGCTGGGCACTTTCCGTGCCCTTCTGCGCTGCTCTCCAGCTGCAAGGCACCAAGGAGCTCCGCTGTCTGCTCTGCCTTTGGGTGCCCACATTGGGGTGTCTCCTGAGGCATGTCCTGTGCATCTGGCCCAAAGTGGACTGGAGCCTGTGCCCCTCATGGGCATGCGTCCACAGGGTCTGCAGACCCTTCCTGCGGGACAGGGTGCTGTCCTGCCAACTCCCTGCTCTGAGCGTGCATGTTCCAGGGCTGGAAGGAGGTCGGTAGGGCAGCCCAGTGTACCTCTGTGGAGGGGCAGTCTGGGAGGGTTTTTGTCCCAGGATAAGGTCTTCAAAGCTCTTCTCACATTTGAGGACCCTCCTTGGCAGCCCAAAGATCCATTGTATCTGCACTTTTGCGATGTGATGCCGCTGCAGCTTCCTTTTCATAGACTCGTCCACAGAGGGCAGGTCCTGCACAATGGGAACCCACAATCAAGTCAGGCTCTGCTAATTGCTGAGATGTTGGAGGAACTGAAACTGGGACATCCTGCGACTACCTGGCAGGCACAGTTCCCGCTCCTGTTTCATTTCTGGGATGTGGTCCTCCAAGGTCTCCTGGGCCTTGTGGTGGTGGAGAGGCACCTCTGTTTCCCTGGAGTGGCACTGCGCACCTCTGGAGGTGGGGCAGGATCCACCATCCAGCTGGATCTCAAGGTGTTGATGGTTCTGCTGCATGTTGCCCACTCTGAGGCAGCTGGCCACCTCTTCCCTCAAGCATGAGCAAGTTACTGGGCCTTGCTGCACCTCCAGGCCAGCTCTGGGATGCCCCAGGCAAGACTGGACCCTGGAAGCATGAGCCATGTCTGCACCGTCCACAGGAGTGGGGAGAGACGTCTCTGGAGAGGAGCTGGCATCCCTCCCCAAGATCAAAGAGAGGGAGTCATGCCTCCAAGGGGACAGAAATATCTCTGGAAACAAGCTGGTTTCCCTCGCTGAGGTGGAGGTGCAGGAGTTGTCCCTGCCCTCAAGCATCTCCCAGTTGAGTTTGAGGAGGAGAAGGGGAAGCCTGAGCCCATCACTTCCAAGTGCCCTGGGGCTCTTCCTCCTGCCCTGAAGGAGGTGTTAGACTGTGTCCCTGCCGCGGGGTCCCACTCAGCGTGCCCAGCCTGCCTGCCCTGGGAACAGCATCTCCCTCTGCCCCAGGAAAAGAGGGGGGGACACTGCCAGCTCTGTGCCACGGAGGTCAATCCCTCTGCAAGGGCATCATCCCTCACAATTTAGGCCCATGGATTTCCCCATGCCCTCCCCAAGCAGTATCTGCCCAGCCAGCCCCTTGTCTCTGTCCCCATCCCACTTCTCAGTGACCTCTTGTGTCCAGGTATCTTGCTAGGTCCTCGAGGGTTCCCTTGAGCTTGTGGACTATTTCGTACATTCATCCATCTCTGGGTGTATGGGGCAGCTGCAGATATCTTTATTGGGCAGTACATGACTAATGGATTTTAGATGTCCTATGTGGTAATGCTGTTCTCCACTAAGATCATCAGCTGTGTATCTAAGATCTCTATTTAGGGAAAAAAACCCTTTGCCTTACAGTAGTGATTTTAGAGTTAGTACAGTCAGGGCTAAAAAATTTTTACCAGCACCCAGTGAAAGTCTGTATACATGCGTATAATTGATAGAAAGAAAACCTTTGTTTGGACAAATCTATGCTCAATCTTAAATACAGTCTCAGCAGTTGACATCACTGCTGGAGCAGAAAAGGGAACTTGTTCCTACGAGGGTTATTCTTTAGTTACCAGTCCCACAACTGTGGGCACTGTGAAACCAACAGCTGGGTTTTGGTGGAGTCATCTTCCTGCCCTGCTTCCTGTCCACAACAGAGCTGAGGTGCTTGGTGATCCCTGGAGATGGCTCGCTTTGACTCTGGTCATGTCTCAGATGTCTCATCCTGTGTGTCCGCAGAGCATGACAGTTTCTAAGGGGCTTGAACATCATACGTCTTTTGAAAAAGAAGTTCAGCTGTACCTTGCCTGGTGTTTACGAGGCACATAGAAAATGAACAAGATGCTATAAATACATAGATGGAGGTATCCACAGCAGGACAAAAGTTTCACGGAACTTACTGAACCTGAACCAAATGACATTTTCTTTTCTTGAGAAATAAGCAAATAATGAGTGTGATGAGGCACAACCAAGAGAAAGGAACACAAAACCTCAAACCAGTCATGCTCTGCTTGTAGCGTCTTTTCCTTTGGCTTGTTTGGTTGAAGTTTGGTGCTGTTTCATGCACTCAGTGTGCATCACCTGCGGCGTGACGTCTGACCCCATTCGGATGTAGCAAGTGCTCGCTGTTCTCAGGAAACATCACGCACCATCCGGATGCACAACAAATCTGCCAGCACTTGCTGATTTTGTTGCTGGAAAATGAAGTATTTTTACAATAACCTTTGCAAAACAAAGTGTATCTGATCAGAAAGAAAGAGAAAAGTAAAAAAAATAATTGAAGTTCAGGATGGAACTCCTCCGCTAGAATAAGCTAAGCAGGGCCACCAAGCAGGACAGCACAAGAAGACGTGAGCAGCTGGTGGTGATGAATCAGAAGAAGACAGGAAAGAATCTGCTGAGGGGGCAGGAGAGCAGCCTTATGCCAGCAGCCACCGCACTTGGTCGCATTTCCCGTCTGTCTGTCCTGTGGTTGCTGTGTAGCACGTGGCTTTTGAAGTCCAGAGAGCTCAGACTGAAGGAGCCTGTCCTGTGCAGGTTCTCATGTTCCTATTATTCTTGCATAGTTCTGCTTGTGCAAGGGAGGAAGGCCAAAAGGTTGTCCAAAGTCCTTCAGGAGCAAGAATCATGTGAAATACAACACCAGTGCTGAATGTCTTAATTGCTGAAACCTGTGCCTTTTTACGCTTCCTTGAAAACAGATCTGTGGAGGCAATACCCAGCTAATGGAGCCACGTGTGCGTCTTCCTTCATTCCTTCATGCTGGAAGGCCAGTCCAGGGGGAAGAACAAGCTAGACTCTAAGCATGTGCAAAATAGGGTGTATTTTTTGTTATTGACACAACCAAATTTCAGCTGCATTGATTTGCTGGACAACTGTAACCATTTCAGGATTCTAGGATGGTTTAGCAGCTCTTCTAAATCCTCCTGCTGCTAACATCAGATGAACACTGTGTGTGCTTGTTAAGTACGGGAGCACTTTGGGAGGTCCTCCTACAGTGAC
Organism: Dromas ardeola; assembly: GCA_013398915.1. Taxonomy (NCBI): domain Eukaryota; kingdom Metazoa; phylum Chordata; class Aves; order Charadriiformes; family Dromadidae; genus Dromas; species Dromas ardeola. Next base: position 458,199 of record VYZM01022282.1, on the reverse strand, counting down.
TAAGATTGGAAGTATGGGAAAATGGATTAAATTAACATGATTAAGAAATACTCCCTTCCTGAGGAATGTACCCTGACTGTCGTGGTGACCTAGCGTTGATAAGCTGAGTCAAGTGCAATACCTGCACAAACCCCTGCATTCATATATGGACAGTCTGGAGCCAGTAGCAGCTGCAAAGGTCTTTATTTCCCATGGGTTTCACAGCAATGGGAAAAGAAAGCAGACCCCATTAGTGCCTGTACTGAGGGAGAGTCCACAGTCTGAGTTCAGCCCATGTTAGATAACTGAAGGAAGAGAGAAAGCGCCTTTGTAATGAATGCTTCAAACATGGGAAAAGACCAACTAATCCCACTGCTCACAGGATGACTTGTTTTTCCGGTCAATGCTCGAAAGACTTCTAACACAGAGAGACGGGAACGATTTGTAAAGATCAGATAAAACCAGCAGGCAGGTTGGACTCTAGCAACAGACCTGGTGAGGGGCAGTATGGATGCACACGGTCCCAGATGTGTCCTGCGCTGTCTTCTGCAGAGGCAGCCCAGAGGTGACATGGTCTCCAACACCAGTGAGATGTGTAAGCGTTTGTGTTTATGGCAGATTATGGCAGTTGATAGAGCTCTTGGAGCCTCCAGCTATTTTCTGACTACCTGCAGGGTAGGGAAAGCAGGAATTCGACAGGGATTTGACTCCTGAGGAACCCACATGGGGAACCGAGGAGCATCCTATCTCTTAGCTCCTCTGGCAGATGTGGTGAGTGCCATTTTAGTTAATAGAGAAGAAGTTTAAAAGTTGACTTCCAGGGCTAAAATCATGATGTCCTGCAGTTCGAGCTAGTGTGACCAGGTTAGAGATGCTCCTATTTTTCATTGGCACAGGGAGGACCTTGTATGAGTCGCTCAGAAATCAACGGTATAGGCTGTGAATTACATGAGTTGTAATCTGGCTCTTTATTCTTTTTGCCAATTAGATAAATAAACTGCTTTAAAACCTGCCTCTGCCACCAGTGTACCATTCGCTGTACGGGATGCCAGACATATTATAACTATGTAAATTCAATAAAGGTTTTTTTTTAATGTGTGAATGAGAATTATGCAAGTAATGACAGATAATACAACTCCAAGCTTTCAGCCTGAGTGATTCCTGAATCCTAAAAATGGTTACAGCTAAGAACTAATAGAGATACACTCAACACTTCAAGTTTCTATCACTTGCCTCAGGAGTAATACAGCTTGTTAATTGCTTGCCAGGCTACAGGTGAATAAATCCTGCAGAAAAGGTTTTAAGCAGAGCACCATTTCATTCCTGCTTCGCTAAGTGCTTCCTGAGAGCCAAGCAAAAAGCTTTACAGTGCTCAGTCACCATAGGAACCTGCCCGTGGGCTTCGGCCGTGTGGGGTTGCCTGGCAAAACCTGGCCAAGGTCACCTACCCACACCCCCATTCACACCATGGCTGAAGCTATCCAAGACATGAAGTTGTTTAGTGAAGAATAAATAGCAAAATAATGGCCTCGGTGGACTTTATTTCTTCCTGACAGTTTATCAAGTTTATCTAGTCCCGTTAAAGAAACTCTTCTGGTCCTTGACCATTGGAGGATGCTGATTAACTTTCTTGTGCTTGAGGGTGCTCACAACATCACTGATGAAAATTTTAAAAACATAATTTATGATTCTGTAGAGTGAAAGCATGAGTGGCTCTTAAATTTCAGGATGACTTGTATTTGGTCAGGTTTTCCTAGACCTTGTACTCTGAGTGTGCTTTGTCCTATGTATTTCTTCTGATCTTTCACACTTTTGTAGATGCAGAATTTTCAGGCCAGGTTTGCACAGTTTGACACCCTGCTTCACCATAGCCATCAAGTTCCTAAGTTCATTGACCAGATAAATCGTGACATAGATAAAACAAAAATTTTAACTTTTTCCATCCATGCTACTTAGGAATATATACTACAAGTATCTAGAAGGTGGCAGGATTCGGAGAACTAAAACCGGAGGAAGTAATTCTCACCAAGTACATCTATACTGGTAAATAAAATGAATCACAGAATCACAGAACGGTAGGGGTTGGAAGGGACCTCTGGAGATCATCTAGTCCAACCCTCCTGCCAGAGCAGGGTCACCTACAGCAGGTTGCGCAGGAACGCTTCCAGGCGGGTGTTGAATGTCTCCAGAGATGGAGACTCCACCACCTCTCTGGGCAGCCTGTGCCAGGGCTCTGCCACCCTCAGAGTAAAGAAGTTCCTCCTCGTGTTTAGGTGGAACTTTCTATGCTCAAGTTAGTGCCCATTACCTCTTGTCCTGTCACTGGGCTCCACTGAAAAGAGCCTGGCCCCATCCTCCTGACACCCACCCTTTAAGTATTGATAAGCGCTGATAAGATCCCCCCTCAGCTGTCTTTTTTCCAGACTGAAGAGACCCAAATCCCTCAGCCGTTCTCATAAGAGAGATGTTCCAGTCCCCTAATCATCTTGGTAGCCCTTAATCATCTTTGTAGCCCTTTAAAAAGGGGCTGAAGCTGGAGTGAGGGTTCAGCCATGGTTCAGTTGTTACGTGCGCCCCGTTATTGTTGGCTTGTACCAACAACACCCCGGCACCATCTGGGGAACACCACAGGCCAGTGACTGTTCCCACTGGTTAGTTTTCACTCAGCTGCAGTGCGCAGGGGCAGAATGAGAGTCCAGCCATATGGATGTGATCTGCACTGTGCCACTTTGCCTCGGGGATAGCAAATGGTCCCTGGCCTATTTTGTTTATTAATAAAGTTTGAAGAGACAAGCCAAAACTGGATGCAATCTGTTCAGTGATTTTAAAATTGAAGTCATTTGTAAACGGGAAGTTGGGCATTTAAAAAATATTAAGCGTAAATTATTTCTGTCCTACAGACATGATGAAGGAATTGGGGTGGACACACACTTGTGCACATGTTTTGGCAGAGGACAAGCGCGGTGGAGATAAAAGTTAGGAATGCAAAGCTCCAGAGTCATCCTTTCATTTTGTGGCTGGGTTCATGAAAGCTGTGAACCTGGTGAAGCAGGTCGTGGTGCACTGAAGTGTCCTGTCCCCTGCTGTGACGATGGGGCAGCAGCTGGATGATGGCACAGCTCCCCGCTGGTATCCCTCCTGCCCTTCCTTCCTGTAGAAACCAGGATATTTCCAGGACACATGCACCTGGGCCCAGGACTTCAGGGGCATTGCCGGCTTCACCAGCCTACCTGAAGCCAGAGTGATCAAGACAGTGAATTTTTAAAGCAAAGACAGGTTTTCCTTTTTAAAAAAGGTTGTCCACTCGGTTTTGTGGTCCCTGTTGAGGGGCTTTTTCATCGTAATTTAATACAGTAACCAGGCTGCAAAAAACACGCTGGGCCTGCTTCTCTGCCCTTGTATCTTCCGTAATAAATGCAAACCTCATCTTTCCAACAACATTGTTCGGAAGAGGATTTTCTTTCACAAAACTCAGTTAAACAACTTTCAATTAAGCATCTTTCAACAAACTGAGTGTTTTTCCTCAGTATGAGCAACTACAAAAAGATGTGCCATCAGTCTGCAGCGTGCCCGCAGGTAGAGAGGTGTTTAGGGGGTGGGAAGACTAAGAACATCAGAAAAGGAGTGACAAAAAGCCTGAGGGATGAAACGTTAGCCCAGGCAATTTTACTGAGGCAGTGAAGAGGGAATAAAATATTTTACTCTTTTTTCATGCACTTCCACCCCTCCAGAATTCCCTCTCTGCAGCACCTGCTGGAAGTGTGCCCCGGTGAGGAGCAGTTTCCTGGGACCACTGCTCCCCCTTGTTCTCCTGCTGGGACCTCAGCCATGAGGTGCCAGAGGGCAGGAGGAGGAAGCTGGTTCCCCAAGGAGGTTTCCATGGTACATCCAGCGAAGAACAGGAAGGTTTGGGGCTGGCAATGGGACCTATGGGTCGCTGCATGTGGGGCCTGGGACATCGGGGTATCAATACGCAGGAGTGTTTGTGAAAAGGTCCAGGCTGGGGTTCCAAACCACCGCGCAGAAGAATGGAGGGAGATTGGAGATCTGAGATCACCTTGGGTGTCATGTCTTGTGTTATTTCCTGAGACAAATCATGGATCTTTGTCTAATCCTGGTGGGCTTCGGGCCCCTGGGGTGCTTGCGCTGCAGACAGGCCAGTTTGCACAAATACAGCTCAAAGGGCTTCCAGTGTGGATGTCCGTAACCATCCAGCCTTGGTGGAGTTTTATTCCCAGGAAGCTGCACAACCTGCCTGAGAAGACGGCTGAGTACCCGGGCCCCAGGCAGTCCAAGTGCTTCCTTGAAAGGCTTTTGGAGACCATACATGAGCCGTGTAACACATGGGATTTTGCAGCATGCTCGTCTCCGTCCTTAGGTCTGCTCCTTTTGCAGTCACTGGTGAGTTTTCACGGAGGGTATGGCAATTCCTGAGAGTGGATCACACAAAACCCCTATACCTAAAACTCCACAGCCTCTGAAGCTGTTATCTTGGGAACACCGTGCCATTGCTGCCAGACCAGATGTCCCTGAATCCTGAAGCAGCCTCATGCTTCCTGGAGGGATCCTAGCCTCGGCGCTCAAAGGCAGAGCAGAGGGCAGGTCCTACTCCTCCTCCTTGCACCTGATGTGCTGAGCATGGCGCGGGGTGAACGCCTCTCAGAAATGACATCTGGTGTCAAAACAGCAAATAGCAACCTCTTATTTATTACGTATGTATTACTCTCCTCCTGTTTCTCTGGGATAGTGGGACAATGAGCTGCTAACGGACTTGGTCAGTGATTTTCAGTTTGCACAGGCTTACACGGTGATTTTTTTTAAGACCTCAGAGAGTAAAGGGCCCTAGGTATATAATAATGGCACTCTGTGAATGTGGAGACTGCATTATTTTATATACCAGGTAATAGAATATAAAGGGTACTATATTTTATGGTATACGTGGAGGCAGGATTGAGGCAGGACTTCCAAGCTCACCATCTCATTTTCAGATGAAGAAATCTCTGCCTCACTGCTGCATTGTTTCGAGCTGTGGATAGAGCCTGACAGCAAAAATTGTTTTGACCATTAAGAAGCAGCATCTCGTTCTGAAATGTAGCCAGGTCCTGAAATGAAAGTGCAAACGTTAGCAGTGTGCAACCAGGCTCCCAGCAGTTCGGAAGAGGAAGTAATAAATATCTCATTTACCTGGAACTGCAGGAGGAGCAGAGCATGCCGCATGCAAGGACCCACCTGGGCACTAGGAAGGAACCTTAAGCGAGTTCTCCTGGTGCGAAAAATAGGCATAGGTGCACCTACGACCACAGCACTTGGGCATAATTTTCATTTTTCATTCCTAAAACTTTCCCTTTGGCAAAACAGTGCTTTTTCATGGTTTATGAGTTCATTAGTGACAAAGACAAACCGTTACCAGCCAGATTCCCTCCCTACAGCTACCCCTGACCGTTCTGTGAAGCCAGGGTTACTTGGTTAAGTTTTACTGAAATCAAGCAGGTATTTTTCCCAAGCATCATTCACCAAGAAGAGCTGTGCTGAGTCCAGGTGTGGAAGGACTCATGTGATGCATGTGCCTACCGACCCTTTAGAGTCTATAAAAAAGCTGGGATCTCCTCCAGGAGAACAGGTGACACCACGTCTCCGACCGTACTGGAGATCAGGCTCCGAATCCAGACCAAATCGACTATTTGATACCTTTGATTATCTCAGGAAATCTTACACCCCAGGACTGGGTATCTGAACTGCATCTTTTAAAAAGGCTTTACTGCCTACCTCATGGGCTAGGAACTCAACGATGGGAGTTCACCACTCCCAAACCCACATTCCAACTTCATAGTATATTAATGTGCCCCAGTTTAATTCTCAGTTTAATGCATTACGCTTCTTTGTTGCTTCAACTTTAATGAAATATTTATTGCTTATAATAATACCAAGTCTGTAACGTGAATGAGTGCTACATGACTGTTTTATTTCTAACTTTAAATAAGGGTGAAACATTTTTAATAAGGTATATATTACATTCCCGTACACTATATACACTATGCTCACCTTTAAAATGTGTTTTAATGTATTAGTGTACACATTTTGTGATGGACGTTGTATCACAGCCAATTATTAAAGACGCTGCAGGTCTGTAGTTGCCACTAATTGGTAGAATCGCTTGTGTCCAACGTCTCTTAGGACTTGGTCTTCAGAGATCATGCAGTTCATGAGTGAAATGATCATCAAACATTGGCCTGCTATTATTCCTTTTAACTTCAATGGAAATAACTGAAATCAATATAGTCATGTGTCAATACATTTCATTGATAAAAAACATTATGTTCAAAATTCTTTCCTTATTTGTGGCTAGGAACTCAGCGTTTGTATTGTTTGCATAGCTGAAACGCAATATAGTGTCAGAGTGACTCATGAATGGAAGTTAAATACATTACAGTGGGCGTTAATGCAACCTGAAAAGGCTGGGTAAATATAACCCCCAGAAGGGAAATTTACTATATTTTTTTCCATGAAAGATCAGCTGAACCTTGTGTTTATCAGTCAGGAACGTAACAAGTTCTGGCTAGTTCCTGTGTTCCAGAAACTTTTCACCCTGCAATTTTGATGCTTTATTTCCAAGCTCCCTGGGAGAATTTCATTTAAATTGCGACTTAATCTGGATTCTATTATAATTTCTTTGGATAGAACAAAAGCAGAACTTTTATTTCAATGTGGTATGTTTTTAATTCTTTTTCGTGAAGAAATCGCATGATGAAAGTGTAACTCCGAAGTGTTACTTCTCAAAGCTGCGCTGCGCTTCACATCTGTCCCGACTTGCAAAACCTACTGTGTGCATTGAACAACTGTCTTTAACGAGGGAGCCGTTAAAATGTGCTTTGTTCCCGGACTGAGATGTGCGGTCAAGAAAAGGAAAGATTTTTAGCTGTCATTAAGAGGATTCTGGCTTCCTCTGACTTATTATTGTCTATCTTTTAAATTTCATATAATAAATCCCTTTGGCTGCTTTTAGGAAAGCAGATCACATACCCATCCCCCCTCTTTTTATTTCCGTATGTCTCTATGACGACCTGCTTACAAACATCTTCTGGAAGGGGGAGCAAACGAAACAAATAGATTCCTGCACTGTGGTCACTTTTGGTTTGCGTTTTATCCCAACCAGAAAATGTCCACACACATTTATTTTCCTGCGTGTGCTGCGGTACTGTGTGTGTTTATTCAGGTCGTGGTATGTCATTCACAGAAACACCCCTCCCAGGGGAGGGTTTCCACTTTTCAGAGTAAAAGCGGATTATCCATGTGCATGGAAGCTATTGCGTTTATTCTCCCTTTCTGTTGCCCTCAGCCTTGTGTAACATCTCTTGAATCCTCTGTGGCTGGAAGGGTGAAGAACCTTAACTTGGCAGCATGGAAGAGGCTGGGAAATAGGTGCTAATTACAACTTGCCAGACACCATACACAAGAAAACGTAAAAAGCAAAAAAAAAAACAACCTGTAATGGGCAAATAATTACACTTGTCCCTCCTGTACAGTTAACGGCAAATAATAAAATTGCTTATGAATGAGTTGTCACACCCAGGGAAGGTAAAATGCTACCGTTTGTCCTTCCTCGTGCCTTACATTGAGCTTTAAATAAATACGGGTGTAATCGCCACAATTCACATTCCAAAAGGCTTTTTTTCCCCTTTTGGGGGAAATAAACCAATTAAAGGTATTCAAGGGTCTTTGTGGTACAACAGAGCACGCTGTATATTGTGGCATGAATGTTGTCTTCTGTGGTGCATCAGATATCAGTTTTGCAATCAGATTTTTGTGGAATTATAGAAAAAAAATAATTTGGAAGCAAGCTCTGGAGATACCTACCCTGACCCCTGCTCAGGGCAGGGCTGGCGTCAGAGTTAGACAAAGAGAGTTTGTCCAGACAAGTGTTGAAAAATCTCTAAGGATGGAGACTCCACAACACCTTCACATTACCCAGGTTGTAAGTTATGGAGAAAAAAAAATTAAAAATCCTGAGATGAACCCAGAGGAATATTTGGAAAATATGTAATTAATTAACTCTCGTGTACTAAGAGTGTATTTCTGGTACAGTGTGGGTTTCTTACTTTAAATTATTGTTATTGTACCTTCACAGAAATGTGTTGTATTGTGCTCTGTTGACGCAGCATAAAGGTAAACGCATGAAAAACGCGAAGAGGTGTGATGAGTGGCTGAGATAAGCTGGGAGATCAGGAGATACTGGAGCACTTCACCCCCACCCAGCAGATGGGTGATGTTTGGCAGGAGAGAGCTCTGTTTCTTCTTCCTTTCCTCTCTTCTGGCCGAGGTTAGATTTAGATCTTATCTGAATGCAGACTCTGTATCGCTTTAATGACAGGCATAATCCCTGGGTTGTGAACACAGTTATAAAAAGAGTTTATTTCTTTGTACATTAAAAATCAGCAGGAGAGGGAATAAACTCTGCTGCTATACTCTGTTTTAATACTGGGGATAATATAGGTATATTGATGAAAAATAGGTAAGTGCAATTATGACAGCAGTATGAAAAGAAATGCTGGATAAGAATAGAGGTACATAATTATTCACTGAAGCAAGCAGAGATCTGCACTTAATTATTTCATGGACAGTAGGACAGTTTCAGCCAGAAAGGTTGAGGGAGTGTCATTCCGACCATATAGGCTGATGGTGCACTTACCTGAGGGGAAGAGGACAGAGGTTCAGCTGAACAATGACATTTTCCCTGTGCAAAAAGTTTCCCTGTTCCTTGAAGAGGGACAATTCCCTCATCACTGCGCAAGAGGCAGGCACAGCGCTGTTTGGAGAGCTTGGGAAAAGTGGTAAACACATATATTTACATATATATTTATATGTATATATATATGCTCTCTAACTAGACTTCGCAGGCTCCCTTTCACAGGAGTCCATCAAGGGTTACTTTGGAAATAATCGTGATATCTTCCATGATAACCAAAAAATCCATTTGTTCCCAGATCCCGATCCACTGCAAACACTTCTCACAATCTCTGAGTACTCAAAACCCTTTCGGTACTTAAAAGTACATACCAGCCTCTGTAAGTTATCCTTAAACATCACATGCAAATGTTTACATTTATGGAAACTTAGTTCCTGCTGCTTCTTTTCTTCTTTCTTCCTATCTTGGTCTCACAGCCACCAAATTCTTGTGCAGTTATTGACAGGGCCCATTAACATCAACAGTTTTATTGTGAGTCCATGGCTAGAAAAGCCGTGATAAATACTACGCTGATCCCTACCTGCTTTCTGTGCATCGACGTGGGCAAGAAGTGCCAGGTGAAGCTCATCCCACCTGCCCAAGCTGGCCAGGACATCTGGGCCTTGGTGCGGTTATTCCTAGCGTGAGGTGCAGCTTCAGTGGGCAGCTTTTTTAATAACGAAACCCAAAAGTGAACGGGTAACGTTTACCAAACCTGTTTCAAAATGGCTGGTTAATCAAATAAATGAGTGTTTATTGAGGCTGTTGCTAGGTGCTTACTGTTACTGAGATAATTGTATGACTCAGCTAAGACAGACAAAGAGCTCTACTGTTGCTCTAGAGTACCAGCTGGCAAAGTTTGGATCATGACACCAGACTATGAGGAGAAACTTTGTTCTTTCTTCTCAGCTTTCTTACAAGGCTAATCATTTAGGTCCTTTATTGTCACATCATCCGCTTTTATAGCCAGCTTCAAATGCCTTCCTCCCATAAACCCAAGAAACAAACACCGGCCCTTCTGCAGAACCGCTTCATCCGCAGCACAGCAGCGGTGGGTTCTCGTCACTGACACCAAAGTTTGGGGACAGACCTTTCTTTTGTGTCTTTTCTCTATTTTTATATTATTATATTCATGCCTTTTTCTATGAAGCATTTGCATAAACCGTAAGGTCCTGGCCATTCAAGGCACTTGTTTAGTAAATAATTGGGGCAAGTTTTGTGGGGAGAGGGAATCTTTTATAAGACCAAGAGATAAACACGGAAAGAGCTGACAAGCTTTCAGGCACACAAGCTCTTCTTCAGGTCAAACTTGTTGCTTGAAAGCCTCTCTTCTTTTCCAACTAGATGTGTGGTTTTTTTCCAGTAAAAAGCTATTGCCTCTCCCTGAAATTCTCACTGCACATATTCTTAACTCTCACGGCTAAAAAGACAAGGCTACTAATAAACAACAAGCAGGACTTGATTAGGCAGGCTATTAATGGAGATTTTATGATAGAAATTACATTATACAACTCATGCCTCGTATTTTTCATCTGAAAAATTGAAAGCATTTAAAAAAGACAGCTTCTAATGAGTATAATTATAGAAAACTCTCCACGGTTCTCAGAGGAAAGCATGAAGTATGTGAAGTCTGATGTACAGAACGAGATTTATATCTGCAGATTGGGGGGAACACTAAGAACATATACTTGCCCTCCAATTAAACTCCCTCTCGCTTATATATTGATATTATTATTTTAGTGTAACAGGCTTTTTTCCATTCCAAAGTGGCATGTCTATGTTCTGCTGATGCTAGTTTGCATAGCTGAGTGATAAAGGATATTTGAAATCATAGGGGGGTGTTTACATCAAATGTTTCCAGTCCATCAGTCTCAAGTTGTACCAGTCTGAATGTGGAGTAACCCAACCAGCAGCAGTGTTACAATCAGATTTACACCGATATATCTGACAGTAGAGTTTAGCCCTGGCTAGTCATATTCTGTCCCAGGTTTAGGTTTGTGTTTTTAATCTTCAACGAAATAAATGATATATTGTAATGAAGCAGTATTTCACTTGCTCAAGACTGTATTTTGATTAGAACATCCTCTGGTCTATGTCAGAGAGATCACTGCTTTTTAGTAACAAACACCTCCACCGCCTGGAAATGTTCAACATGTATTCAAAACACTCCACCAACACTTTCTTTACTGCAACATCCAGTCATAACTAATAAAATAAAGTCTACCCTTTTAACAGATTCTGGAGGCTTATAGATCAAGGTCTGAACTAGGCTTTGAACCGGGAAGTGGGCTTTGTTTGAACTGCCAAACACTTGCATTTGATTTCTCAAATTAATGTTTTACCTGTAGCTAGAAGTGTATTCACTGAAGGAAGAGAGCGATCCTCCTGATGATTTAACACCTGTTACACTCCCTAATACGTTAATGAAAAAAAAATTAATGCCTAAGGTCTTTTTGCTTTTATTGGTCATGAGCATAAATCACATTCAGTGTGTATGGGAGTCCTGAGCCAGCCGCTGAGTTACGATGCCTTATTAATGGTTCTTTGTGGATATCCAGAGTGAGAAAGCTGGGAGAAATATCACCAGAATAAGCCACTGTACAGAGGCAGGTTTATGAGAGATTTGTGACTGTTAAAGGAAAGTAAATGAAGGGTGGAGCCAAAATCCCCTCCCAAATTCTGCACATTGCCCAGGGAGGAATAAAAGATAGCGTGACCCCAACCCTCTCTGTCAACCTCCTCCAGCCTCTAGGTTATAACCTCTGTTATACTGGTACAATCAAGAGCCAGTATTTTTTCTCATATCATCACTTTGTGAGGTTGGGGTGGTACCTCCCCACCCCTTGGGAAAGGGAAGGATTGTTTCTGCTGAGATTGGTGGTGGCAGTGAGGCATGAAGCACGGTGAGAAAACTAGAAGTGGGTCAAGATCCAAGGTTCGATATTTATCTTATTTTTTCCAGAGGGCAGAAGGACTGTTCAAGCCAGTAGCTGTCTCAAGAGGATTCAAGGGGAGGTGGGAGTCGGTCTTTTCTCCCAAGTAACAGGCGATAGGACAAGAGGAAACAGCCTCAATTTGTGCCAGGGGAGGTTTAGATCGGATATTAGGAAAAATTTTTACACTGAAAGGGTTATCAAGCATTGGAACAGGCTGCCCAGGGAAGCGGTTGAGGCACCATCCCTGGAGGTTTTTAAAAGACAGGTAGACTTAGAGCTTGGAGATATGGTTTAGCGGTGGTTTTTGTCAGAGTTAGTTTGATGGTTGGAATAGATGATCTGAAAGGTCCCTTCCAACCTAGGTGATTCTGTGATTCTAAGAGACTCTTTTGCAAGCGTATGCAAAGTGGCCACCATTTGAAGATGATAATGGTGTTGATTCGAAAAGATATTTTCAATACTAGGAAGAGGTTAAGAGGCAAAGGCTCTTCATCGGGATGTCCCTTAACATGTCTCAGAATTGGGCCAGTTCAGCTCCCTGCTGAGAGGGCAGCAAGAGCCTGTTCAGGCTCCCTTATTCCACGTCCCGGCTGGGGGAGTAGCAACCACGAACACCTTTCTTCCCTGCAGCTTTGAGAAGGAGAGAAAACCATCAGCCTTTTTGATATCAAATTATTTTACAGGCCAGATGCTAAATATATGAAACCCTCCTCCCCCAGTGTCTGCTAACGACCTTTTTTGACAATGTGATTTACTAGCAAGTTCAGTAGCAACAACTTCCCCTCAAAACACCTCAGGTAGAAAATTGGATTTTTAACTAAATCATTCTGGTGGGTTTTTTTAAACCCTGATTTTGATTACGTTGCATTCTCACTGAAAACCGCGGGAACCATAATTGGTGGAGGGGGTTCTAAATACTGAAAATACTTAGTCTTTCATCCCCTTGAGGCTTGGAAAAAAATGGCATACTTCAATTTATAGCTGATTCTTGTTCTAAAATTCCAAGGTAAGCTTTTTTATTTTTTTTCCTTCTTTTTTATTTTTTTTCTGTTTCAAGCAAACAGAGCGAAAGAAACTTTTTCTTTTTCCACAAGAAGTTTCATTTTTCCCAGCTAAACAGTTGCGTTCGCCTCCTATACAGCCCAGCCAGACCTTGCTTACAGACGGGAAACCCTCAAGGGATTAATTCTACCAGAAGACACCAATTCCTTTCATTCCTTTTCCATTACCAGTTCCTTGGCTGTTGCTAAACGAGTGGGAATGCGGCTGCACACCCTTGGTCCTCCCGATCTACCATTTTCCCAAGGGCGAAGCAGACTGTTTGCGAGTGGTAGAAACACAACAACCTTCAATACCAGCAAGCAGGACTGGCTGAACTGGTGAAATTGTTTTGGATTCAGACTGGCTTGTAGCAGCCTTGTTATGCCACACCCAGATCATCTACAGCATGAACTGCCTTGATGAAGGACAAATTGTTTATTTTTGTTTTAACCCCGTAATCCGTTAAGGTGTTTGCACCATTTCAAAAAGTGGGTGGGAAGGAGGGGGCGTATGAAGGGAAAGCTGGATCAAAACTTTCCCGTTGCCGACTGACTTGTCTGTTGAATGTATTTAACAGAAATAACAGGAGTCATAGGAAAAGAAAAACCAAAGTATCTGGCATTACATAGAATCATAGAATGGTTCGGGTTGGAAGGGACCTTAAAGATCATCTAGTTCTAAACCCCCTGCCATGGGCAGGGACACCTCCCACTAGACCAGGTTGCTCAGAGCCCCATCCAGCCTGGCCTTAAAAACTTCAGGGATGGGGCTTCCACCACCTCCCTGGGCAACCTGCTCCAGTGCCTCACCACCCTCATGGTGAAGAACTTCTTCCTAACGTCCATTCTGAAACAACCCATCTCTAGTTTTAATCCATTCCCCCTAGTCCTACCATTACCCGACATCCTAAAAAGTCCCTCCCCAGCTTTCTTGTAGGCCCCCTTAAGGTACTGGTAGGCCACAATAAGGTCTCCCTGAACCTTCTCTTCTCCAGGCTGAACAGCCCCAACTCTCTCAGCCTGTCCTCACAGTAGAGGTGCTCGCGCCCTCTGATCATGCTCGTGGCCCTCCGCTGGACACGTTCCAGCACGTCCACACCTTTCTTGTAGTAGGGGCTCCAGAACTGGACGCAGTACTCCATGTGGGGTCTCACAAGAGTGGAGTAGAGGGGGAGAATCACCTCCCCCGACCCGCTGGCCACGCTTCGCTTGATGCAGCCCAGGATATGATTAGGTGCCATCTTATCCATAACCTGAAGCTGGAAAGGCGATTTCCTACTTTTTTCTCAAGGCAGTGTACGCATGCGTATTGTTCGGATTATCTTTGGACCATTAAGTATCCCGCCTGGACCGCAGACGGGGTCTCCGCTCTCCCCAGCCTGTTGGGACCCCTCGGTGCTGCGGGGAGCACCTACCCACACCACGCATTTACCGGGGGCAGGATCGTGGACGGGGAACAGCCTGGAGAACGTCAAGGGCTGTGTGTTCAGTGTCTGCTCCGGTGACACTCCTGTAGCACCAAACCAGACCTCCTGACCCTGCATGAAGAGCCTGTCTACATCTTCCCCCAGGCAGAGCAAATATGTCAAGCACGTGGTCCTGGTGGTGTTAGAGGGTTTCCTTGCCCGCGACAGTATTTTTGCATGTATTCCTCACTTACTGCAGTGCAAAGGCGTGCACTGAGCTAACATATTTTGCAATATGCATGTCCTTCATGGGGACAGTAACTTTGTTTACAGCTCTAAGCTGCTCTGCCTGGCCGTATCTTCACATGTCTCTCTGCAGTTGCATCAGTTTGTCGTCTTTAACCCTCACCTATGATTAACAGTCCGAGCTGCTGTGCATAGTATACAGCACAGTGAACTGTGGGGTAAAGTTTGCAATATGTCCTCATTTCAACTTTAAAATACTAACCTCTTGAATAAAACCAGCTGCAAAGAGCAATTAGCAAGCATGGAAAAAAAAAAAAAGCTGAACAATTCGATTCAGGAAGCCTCTGAAGACTGTCTGTGCTCGTCTCTCTGGGGACTTCAGCCCTTACAAGTTCAATAAATAAATGACCTCTTTTTTTCCCATCCAGGCACAAATTTTGTTTCATATAGGCAGATTTGGAAAGAAATTTTAGAGGCTCACATGTGCACACACATGTGTACACTCGTCCTTAATTAAGCTGCTACAGCTGTAGCTATGGGAAGCCGCATTTAGAAAATGGAGAGTTTGTTTTGCTTAAGAGTTATGCTTTGGCAAAGTGTTAAACAACATATGTGTTGCATGTTGGGGTAATGTAATGCCAAGGCGCTGTTCCTGTAGCAGAATTAGTGCCACTTTTATTTATAATGGCAGTGCTTGCAGCTTGCATCAAAGAGACTGGGCATTTTTTTAAGTAAATTGCATAAGTACTGAAAAGAGAGTCTTCCCTGGGAATGTCGCTAGATTTCTTTTTCCGATCCAGAGGCAAACACTATACCCTGATGTCACTAGTTAGTGATGAAGGAGCGTGTGGGGACATCCTTGGCACCTTTCAATTGACCACAGGGGTTTTCTAGATCCAGCTAGGGCTTGACACCGCCGCCGGGAGCCCTGCTGCTTCTGCACCACCTTTGCCATCAGTGCGAAGGTGTCACCCCCATCCCCACCACTGCAGCCCAGCCAAGGACCCTGGGCCCAAGGCTGTTCCCTGGTTTTCCACCACACCTCACTGTGTGGCCCATGGTGGAGGACTTTGGGGGTGGATATGGGGGCAGACTGGTGGCCTCGCTTCATCCCCACTGCTGCCTCCCTCCTCCCACCCTCCTCACTTTTCTGTTTTATTAAATTAAAAATAAGAATGGTGGTCTTAAGCAGACACTTAGAGAAGAGCAAAAGCTAGATGAGAGTATACAATGCTTCTCCAAGTACTTCCCCAGCCCCAGCTACTCCAAAATCAGGGATTTTTTGAGCATGTTCTGCAAAGCTCTTTTTCGAGCTTCTCCATGAAGCCCTGAAACCTCCCTGAATCTACAGCACCTTTTGGCCAGGGGTGACACACATCTGCTGTTCACTGAGTCCAGAAAATTGCCTCTTTTTGCTTGTTCTGAACCTGGCTCCTGTGTATTAGATGCCCTGTTTGTGCTCATGGACACAGCTGGCGATCCATCCCTGCCTGCCCTATAAGCTGTGCATGGCTTTGCAAATCTCCAGTGGGTCCCTTTCCATAATGAAGAGTTAGGAGCTCTTTAGAGTCCCCATGTCTCGGGTAGCCTGGGGAACACGCCGTCCCCTGGAGAGCCATGTTGGGCCTCCCCTAGCAGAGCTGCTTGCAACAGGAGCGTGTGTCTGCGATTTCATCGCTAAGTCAGAACGGGCTGAAATGCAGCAACGTGGCACACCAGCACATCAAACTAACTCAAAATGGTGAAATCCTCCTGTTTCCCAATCCAGACAGGCCAGGCTCAACTGCCTGGAGGTTCCTTACACAAATATGCAGACACCTGGGAAACCAAATGACATCATAGAATCATAGAATCATTTTGGTTGGGAATTGTAGAATCATAGAATGGTTCAGGTTGGAAGGGAAGGCAGGGTCACCTCCCACTAGACCAGGTTGCTCAAAGCCCCATCCAGCCTGGCCTTGAACACTTCCAGGGATGGGGCATCCACAGCTTTTCCCGGCAATCTGTTCCAGGAAGAGACCGTTAAGTTCAAGTCTAACTGTTAACATAGCACTGCCAAGTTACCGCAAAACCATGTCCCTCAGCTGGAAGATAGACATCTTGGTGGCGATTGCCACTTACCAACATGAATACAATGAGCCTGAAGGTTGAAAACAAGCTGAAATTTGTTGGAGGATGTCCAGTCCACTGCCTGGCAGGGGCACCAGGGCTTTACCTCTGTCCCAGCAGAAGCAATCACAGAAGGCTTTCAGCTCCTGCTCCCACAGCTCTGAGTCCTCTGAGCTCTCCAAAGCTGCCATTTACCCTCCTGAACCACCTCCACCACCTCAGTTTACTCTTGATGGCTTACGGTGAACCTGCATCACTTCAGCCCCTCCTGCCAGACCTCCTGGTCTCAGCTCTGGGCACAACCACAGGTCAGTCTGCAATGTCCCTGCTCTGCAGAGGGGGATGAGCCATGTTTCAGCAGAGGCGACGTTGCAGCAGACCCTCCCGAGCAGAGCCCTTCCCTCTCTACCTCTTCCCATGTTTTATTTCTCCCCTGTGCTCCGTTGCCCCGTAGCTGCAGGCTACAATTACTAATCGTAACTAATAAAGAGGCAGAGCAGCACCAGATGAGCCCAGAGAGGTCAACCTAAAAGCAACAGTTTAAGAGCAGCCAAAAAGCGATTGTCCAAAAGCAGTCTGAAAGCAATTATTCTCCAGCCAACGTTACCCCTCAGCATAAATAACTCCTCCTGACCTCTTCAAGCCTTTTATTCGCTCCACTTGAGAAGCTTGGCTGTTGCCGTCCATCTGAGCAGCCGTCCGGGCTGGCCTGCACCTCTGCCAGTGCCACCTCACCTGGAGCGGGTGACCTGAACGGTGTCTGCTCTTCCATCAGCTCCTGACAGCTTCATGTGATGGCGTCTAGCATGCTTCTCACAGCGCTCTGCAGTCTCCCTCCGATGCTCTTTGGATTATTTTTGTCTTTTCCATGGAGCTCATAAATGTACAAATCATGGCTTGAAGCTTTAAAGAATCCCTTTTGGTATCCACTTTCCTGATTCTTTCCAAGAACGCTGTAGAAGTGGAAGGGGCCTCTCAGCAGGTAGGTGAACAAGATGCATTTAAGTAAAAAACAAAAACCCTTTCCATGGGACTTTATGGATGTTAAGCCTTTGCATGATTTCAAAAAAGTAGCTGAATCAATTCATACAAGCAAAAAGTCCACAGTGGGTATTAAATGCAAAGTCATTACCTCTGGCGCACGTGCCATGAGCAAGAAAGGCTGGGAGACCACTGTGGGGCTGGCTGCGTGTTTGCCCTGGTCCCGTTGCCTGCCTGGACCAGTCAGGGGCAGTGCCAGTGAGAGGACGCTGCACTGTGTGGGTGTCTGATCCCATCTGGCTGTGTGCACCATCCTTACGCTCTCTTGTAGCGTGCCAGTATGGCTGCGGGGGCAAAAACTTGAGCGGATTTTAACATGATAATGAAGACGTTTGTAAGGGAAATTACATAATGTGGTGACTACAAGGCCACGTCCTGTCTTTGCTCGTCTTTTAGGCTCCTTCCAGCCCTTTTCTTCTCACTTCAGCTGGAGCCCTTACCTTTTTCCAAATATCAGATTTGAAGGCGTGATCCATGTCATATCAAATAAAAGCTCAAATCCCTTGTTTTTCCAGGAGCGGGACCAAAAGTGAAACTCCTGCATTTTGTCTGGATTCAGCCCCAGTCTCTTGCTGAGATTAGAGATACCTGAAATTTGGCCCACGCTTGTCCACGCGGTTTACAAATCTCAGGAGCCTTCAGGCAAGTGGGGAGGCAATGGCTGATTTTTGTCGAAAGCCTATGCTAGGGAAAAACCTTCGGTTTTAGCTTACGTCCATGCAGTTATCCCTATTCTGGATGAATCATAATGAATCCTTTATCTTAATTGTACCAAGGATTTCATCACAGAGCTCTCTCCAGAGATTATGACATAAGAAGAGGAAAAGAAAGTGGTTGCAAAATATGAGAAATGCAAAAGAGACTTTTACATACACTTACGCTCTGTAACAATACCTGTCATTGTCCAGGTCCCCAGTAAATATTCACTGCAGTATATGTCTGCATTTTATAAACCCAAGAAGGTTAGAGAATTAATGAGAACACAATAGCTGGGTGTTGCAAAGCATTTGTGCTAATTAGATGAGCATCCTCTACCCAAACACAAGGATGAAATGTCACATAAAGGAAGTAGCAATGAAAATTTTCCAAATGAATGCCCAAATATAGGGGCTTGGTCTATAGTAAGAATCTAAGTCTGTGATTTGATCTTCAGAAAAAATGTCAGTAGGCAGTGCTGTTGTCCGGCATTTTTGAAAATCAAACCACTGTTTAAATACCTCACTGTGGAATTAAAAGCCTATTTAAGGTCTTGCTATTGATGCCTCACCTGGTAAATATTTGAGGAATTTGCTATAAATTTTTTTTTTTTCGTGTTTTTTCTCAGTTGAGTATAAGTCAACAAGTCCTCTGAATTTTTAAAGGCAGATGTGTGTTACTCCCTGCTGTGCAATATATAGGATCTTCAGGTACTTTATAGAAATATTCAGAAACTATAGAGACTTGCATGAGTTGTTTCTATTTTTTCCTAGAACATGTTAGTTAGGTGTTAGTGTTCTGATCTTGCAAATATTTATGCCAATAAATAACTTGAGTCAAAGGGGAAACATTGCTTACATGTGTAGCATTAGTTACAATCACAAAAATGTGCCGGACTGGGATTTCATCTTGTAAACATTCACTTGCTGAAATGAAAATCATAAGAGGTCACGATCTTATTAACAGTGTTCGTTTTAGCGATATCATGTGGGATATTTTATCTCATAGGGCAGCACCGGTAATTTAATGGCTTATTATTCAAGCAGGTCTATTGCAACCAGGTGGCAGGACTATTTGTGCCTTCTACATGAAGGAATACAGGATAACCCGTCTGACCCAGGCTCCCTCCTGTTCCACTGCAGTTGCCCAGAACTGATCTGGGATCTCAACAGCAAAAGTCTGTTCACCAGGAAATGTCAAAACACGAAATCCAGTATTTTTCAGAAATATGCTGGTTTTGATCAAACCTGCTTTGACAGCTGCTTTTAATAGTCAAAAAAAAAAAAAGGATTAAATTTAGAGAGGCCCATTGCAGACTAGCAGAGCAGGCAAGCATTTGCCAGCTTTCAGGAGCCCTATTTCCATTAACTGGTTTGGTTTGGGCAGAGCAGAGACGTAAGCCTTATTCTCGCGCATACAGGGCGAACAGCCTGACTGTTCGGTTTACCTGACTCTTCACTTACCACATTTGCTGGCTAGTCCCAAGGATAATGTGTACTTCCGACACATTAGTACAGGTTGGGAAATTAAAGCTAAAAGCATCCAGTGCTGCAAGCTCTTTAGAAGGGCAGCAGCACCGCACAGCGAGTACCTCCATCCAAGGGTATTGTGTCTAACCTCTTAACAGTAACTTACCTAAGGAACAGAATTATGCAAAATGCAAGCCATCAATAAACATGTTTTCATGTTAGGAACTCTTTGTGAAATGGTAACCTTTTTTTTTTAAAGGGAATTTATCCAGCTGCCTACCAGATTATTACAGCATCAGAATTGCATCATTCCTAAGTACGCTACAAGAGAGCGCCAATATAAAGGCATTAGAACAATGAAAAATGACCGTGAAAATTATGTGGGATGTTAAGTCTTGCCGTATTAAGCAATCTGTTTCCCACTCCTTTAGGGCAATGTGAGTACGCTCTCAGCGATCTTGCTTCATTACCTGGCAAGGCAAAGATTACAAGGATTTTAGAAAACAGCCTGAGATGGCAGAACACTTTTTAAACTATTTAGGGACTATTTCAGTCCCCGGTGAAAATTTTTTTTAGGTAAAGTCAACGTAAAACCAGATCAGCAGGAAATTCCTGACGAGGCCTTAGAAACAAAAAAGTGCTGCACAGAGCATCCTAACTTCAAACACCTCAATGCAATAATTTGTTTTTAATCATCCATTGGATGGAAAATATGAGGAAAATGTAATAGAAATGTCCAAGAATAACAACGGTTAGTTGTTTGGATTTAAAATCAAAGGAAGTTTCCGTGCTGTTGGACGTTTCCATACCAATGGGCCTGGGGGAACTCAGGGTGCGGTAGGTTTCCATCTGCCGAGAACAGGAATACGATGCACTTGTCCTCCCAAAATCCTCCTGCAGCTCCGTGTGCCAGGACGGCTCTGCGAGATGTCTTCATGGGGTGGCGTGCCTTCGAACGCTGCAGCAGATGCTCCTTGGGCTGAGCAAGCCCAGTTTGAATCATTCATCTCATCGCGATCTTTACCTGCTGCCCAAGTTTCTCTCCATCTATGCCTGGCAGCAGGTCACCCGTACCCTGGTCGGCGCTGCCCTGGGCTGCGAGCGCCAGTACCCCACTGAGCACTCAGAGACGTACTACGTCTCGAGACAAAGCAGTTAGATGTCCACCTTGGAAAAATAGCTCTTACTTCCACGGTGATAAAAATAAAATGGCTCTCCCCGGTCAAGTTCGGGTGAGCGGTTTCTCCCCCTTTGCAGGGACTCTCTGGTCTGGAATAGGAGGGAAATAAATTTTTATCGCGGGGAAATGGAACACAGAAAATCTCCTACGCACCTGTCTGCTGCTTTTTTGTGCCTAAATACCTTTGAAAGCCCTGCCTTGAGTGCCAAAGCTATGATGGATCACACAGTATTTCCTTTTTATTATTGCACTGCATCCTTTGGGCCTCACATTAACATAATTAGGGCCATATGGCACCAGAATCTCTGTTGGTTCAAACTGATGCAGCTCCTTTGAAGTCAAAGAGCCTGTGCCAGTTTATACCTGCTGAAGATTTGGTTTATGGTCTGGGAAATAAGAGGGGGGGGCGGGGAGAAGGGACCCAGCCACTTCTTGTAGTTAATTAAGAATTACATAGATATATTTGCGCCCTGCTTCTGCTGTCCACCAGGAGCTGTGCCTAAAGTGCCTTCATGGTTGTAATATCCTTTGCCTGATTACCTCTCACTGTCAGCTGCTGTGCCTCTCCTGGTGACTCAGAATATTTCAGTGGCTGCAGCTAAAACTGCGAGCAGTGAGTCAGAGCCAGCCAGCCACCTCTGGCTAGCAATCAAAAACATCCCGTTGCCATTCACTGGGTCATAAGGAGACCAAGAACTGCCTCTGTGCAAAGAAATTAAACTCTCGATTATTTTTTTCCCTCGAATCCGTTGTGAAATACTTGATAGCTGTAACTAAATAAAATCTTATCAAAATATCTGCTGTGTAACACCAAAAAGATAACAAAACTTAGTCTGCTTAGAAAATAAGTAATGGGAGTCCAAAGCATAAGGCCCTGGAATGAGAGCCAGGGGGCAAGGAAATATTGCAACTGGATGAAATTCCCAGCTCCAGGACCAAAACTTTACACTCCTGAATCCTTCTTCAAGGCACCCAAATAAAGGAAACTTAACTGTCTGAAATGTTTTAATGAACAAATACAAGTGCAGTCACTGGAAACTCTGAGCTGGCAGTACCTGGAACACCCAGATAACCAGCACTCAGGAAAGTAGGGTCATGC
The DNA here is from genome assembly GCA_013398915.1 of Dromas ardeola. NCBI lineage: Eukaryota > Metazoa > Chordata > Aves > Charadriiformes > Dromadidae > Dromas > Dromas ardeola. The sequence continues at coordinate 436,276 of VYZM01022282.1, read as the reverse complement.
CTTTGGGGCGACTTAAAACTGGGTTTGTGCACCCATATTCTGCCCAGTTCCTGTAATGATGTTTCAATCCCAAACACTTCCCAGCTTTGAGGTAGTTCATATTCACATCTCACCAAGGATTAGGACATTTAAAGGTAAATAAAGAGCAGTATATGCTACAGGAGGGGCTGCCAGCCTGCTTCTGCCCTTGCAACAGCAGGGCTGTCCGTGACAGTGGCAGGAAAATGTCTCATCACGACGGGCATTGCTGGATGTTGCTGTTACCAGCTTCCACGTGTGTGCTGCAACCCGTGACCGGGGAAGATGTCAATTCAGCTGCTCTGTCTGGAGCAGAAGGCAAAAGCAGGAGCTGCTCTCTCCTGGGTCAGACACCCCCGTCCCGTCCCTCACATGCTGCCCCAATTCGCGCCCAGCCCTCATACCCGTCCCAGGATGTAGCACCCAGGGGACCACTGCACACATGAAATGCATCCCTGGGAGTCCCACAACAGCCTGGATTAGCACCAAAATGGCTCCAATAAAGTTTCTTGTTCTGCGGTGCTCTAGCTCACATGGAGGGCAGGATAATCCGAGTGCTCAGCTGTGGACAGCAAATACCTGAGCTACGTCTGGAGCCCAAACATGCCTTGGCCACTTTGCAAATGCCATCTTTTATCTGTTAGCTGAGCTACTCTGTGGTCACTACCTTTTAAATAACCCTTTTTAGCAGCAAGGAAGGCAAACTTTTGGTCGCAGAGGCTCCTCGAGAGGTGTAGCGAAAGGGGTCTGAGACTGCACTGTCTGTTTTTTCCAGCACTATCAGTTTGTCTAAGAACACATGTTAACTCTCCATGCAACACATGCTCTTCCTCTACCCTTGGGTGACAACAGCCACAGCTGAGTGGCTCCTGCAGCATTAGAATCATAAAATCATAGAATGGTTAGAGTTGGAAGAGACCTTAAAGATCACCTAGTTCCAACCCCCCTGCCATGGGCAGGGACACCTCCCGCTAGACCAGGCTGCTCAAAGCCCCATCCAGCCTGGCCTTGAACACTTCCAGGTGTGGGGTGTCCACAACTTCCCTGGGCAACTTGTTCCAGTGTCTCACCACCCTCATAGTGAAAAATTTCTTCCGGATATCTAATCTAAATCTCCCCTCTTCCACTTTGAAACGATTACCCCTCATCCTATCACTACATGCCCTTGTAAAAAGTCCCTCTCCAGTTTTCCTGTAGGCCCCCTTCAGGTACTGGAAGGCTGCTATAAGGTCTCCCCGGAGCCTTCTCTTCTCCAGACTGAACAACCCCAACTCTCTCAGCCTGTCCTCATAGCAGAGGTGCTCCAGCCCTCGGATCATCTTCATGGCCTCTCCGTGTTCTCAAGCACTATCACTTGACTGAGAGCGTTTATATCACAGGCAGTCAGATACAAAGGCAACTCCCAATAAAAGGGAGAATATCAGCTCTTCCCGTGTGCCGGCAGGGAGAGATCACCGCTACAACAAGGGATGGCGGTGCTGCGGCAGAGACCTGGCCAGCCAGGCATGGGCGTGCCGGACGCTGCTGGAGCTGGGGATGCTGTACCGAGGTTTGTGTTCGCTCTAGGTGTAACCGATTTTCTAGACCACATCTGTTCTTAATCTTCTGCTACTACGCACAGTTAAATATTTCACAGCGCTTTTATCATCTAACTCTCAGCTGGGACTGGGAACTGGTTATTCCAAGGAATTTCCTGCTTCTAAATTAGGCTATCGGAGGGCAGAACGGGCTCATCTCCGACTGCAGCTTCAGCGCATGAGGACTCCTTCCATATCTCACCATATGGAAAATCGATTTTATATGGCCATCGCCCCTTTTTAGCGATGATGTAAATCAGAGGTCTTTTGTAAGAAGATGTTCAGGTAGCAAACACAACGTTAAGCTTTGATCAGAGTAAAGGAGGTGGATTTAGACAACGAAACCAAAATTTGGTCTGCTACCTGTGTGAGAAAGTTACTTTCCAAAAAGAAATTTAAAAACCTTTATTGTCTTATATCTCATTAGTGTAAATCAGTCTAATCCAAATGGAGAAAAATTATACCATTGAGATGAACAGATTGCAAAAGGGACTTGGCTAGTTGGGAGAACTTCTAATTAGGGGAGAAGCGTAGGTCATCTAGGACAGATTTTTGGAGTCACTCATGATATGGGGTCATTCAGTCCCCCATTGACAGGAAGAGGGAAAGCTCTGGCTCAGGCAGGTTAGTGGGATGAGGGACGGTACCTTCCTCCATCCTCTTCCTCCTTTCTGTGATGCAGAAAAAGTGGAGAATCGTGTCCCGGGGAGTCTGGTACACCTTGCTGAGACAAATGTCAACACACAGAGTAATTACCAAACTGTAGTGACTGTTTTGCCAGAAAAATCAGCAGTTGGTTCCTTGTCTTCTGCAGATGCAGTAGTGTGGGTGAAAAGGTTGAATTCTTCGCATGTTTTTACTATCCCAGCTTGGAAAATCCTAGCTTCTGTTCAATGTTTTGGTGTTGATGCTGCTATTTTAATGTGGCTACACAACTCACAGCAATTCAAAGCATTTCATTAAACTTGTTTTGCAGGTTATATATCACTTTACACTTCTCAAGTGCCCTCCATCAAATCATCTTTATACTTTTGGCAAGCATTCATTACATCCCGTGCCACTCCGGCGAGGTCAGGCAGCAGTGTTGCAACCGAATCGCCGAGTGATTTGGCAGAGCAGAGAGTCAACCACTTACGGGTGCTGGAAGAGATCAAGAAGATTGTTTGGGGGCTCAGAACTGCATAATTCAGACCTCTTTATCCCTGTCCCAAACCAGTATAGACTTGGGACAGTGGAAGATATTGAGCTTTGACCTTCAAATGCCTTTGTGCATTCAGTTTTCAGAGCAAGGCACTCCCCTGGATATGGATGACTAGTAGAACAGGGATAACGCTGTTTAAAATATAGGTGTGGGAGAAACTGGGAGTGAGAGTTGTTTTGCTTGACTGCAACAGGCCAAAAGGCTGGGGCTCAACCCTTCCCTCTCCTCCCTGGAGGAGTCTCAAACTTACAGCAACCCACTGCTGTCAGACAGGAGATGTTCTGCTGGGAGGAGGAAGAAACGAGTTAGCAGCAGCTGGATGCTGTAGGACGCACAGCTGCAGGCGAGGAGACCTGGGTTTGCCTTCCTGGTCTAGCTTTATGTTTTGCCTAATGCTGGGATGATATAAAATGCCTTTGGCAAGGGAAAGGCATGAGTTTCCATCTGCTGACAGTGAGGACAGGGCCAGACCTGGGCTGGCTTTCCCCGTGCTGAGAGCACTGCTGGGTCCCCCCCAAGCTGTGATGTTTCTGCACTCACTCAGGTGCTGAGGAAGCCGCCGATGCTGTGGTTTCTCTGGACTGTCTCCTGGCATTTGGGACTTGTGTTAGGGCTGCGGAGAAATGACCAGGCCCTTAAGTAGACCATGGCTTGAGAGGAGGCTAACTGAGCAGGATGAGGGAAAGCACAGAACATGGCATGAGAAGTTGTTGAAGATAACAAACAATGGGGTAAGAAGCTGACAAAAGGTAGAGACAGCATCGTGAGGGATGGCTGCATCTCACAGGTGGCTGAGGGGCGGTTATGTGAGAAATGTCTGGACTGCATAGATAGCTGAAGGGGAGCACTGGGGACCTGTTGGGGAGCACAGTCTGCAAGGCCAAGAGTGCATAGGTAACCATATCCATAATCTCATATAAAGCTTTTTCTGGCAAGGGAACAGATGTATGGAAAGGTGGAGCATCCTGGAGCATATCACTGTGTTGGTGATCCTGCCAGGCTGGCTGCATTGGCAACCACCCATCAGTTCATAACACCCAGGTCCTGCCCGAGTCCTTCACAGACGCCAATGCCAGCAGTCTGGACCTTGCCCTGTGCTGTTTGATCTTGCTCCCACTCCCCTCTTCTGTCTCACACCAGTTAGAAGTAAGCACCCAAGTGTTTCTCAAATGCATCAGGGTCCCAGCAGTGCCCACCTGCAGGTGACCGGATTCCCCTATGTAAGCTGTGGCCAGCAGGTCGAGGGAGGTCATCCTCCCCCTCTACTCTGCCTTGGTGAGGCCACACCTGGAGTACTGTGTCCAGTTCTGGGCTCCCCAGCTCAAGAAGGACAGGGAACTGCTGGAGAAGGTGCAGCATAGGGCTACCAAGATGATTAGGGGACTGGAACACCTCTCTTATGAGGAAAGGCTGAGGGACTTGGGTCTGTTTAGTCTGGAAAAGAGACGGCTGAGGGGGGACCTTATTAATGCTTACAAATACTTACAGGGGGGGTGTCAGGAGGATGGGGCCAGGCTCTTTTCAGTGGTGCCCAGTGACAGGACAAGAGGTAATGGGTACAAACTTGAGTATAGGAAGGTCCCTCTCAACATGAGGAGGAACTTCTTTACTTTGAAGGTGGCAGAGGACTGGCACAGGCTGCCCAGAGAGGTGGTGGAGTCTCCATCTCTGGAGACATTCAAAACCCACCTGGACGCGTTCCTGTGCCACCTGCTCTAAGGTGACCCTGCTCTGGCAGGGGAGTTGGACTAGATGATCTCCAGAGGTCCCTTCCAACCTTATGATTCTGTAATTCTGTGAACTGTCCCTACTTATTTCTTGCTTAAGTCCAAGCATGCTGAGCTTGTCATTGCTGACTTTTTTGTCATAATTTGGGCACCTTACTCCTGGGCCCAGGTCCCTGTCACCTAAACTTCAGCGCCAGGCAGAGGTGCATGAGGTTGGAGCACAGCCACCTTTGCCTCCTCAGGGAAATCTGTCAATCCCCTTTGGACCTCATACCACTGGTATAATACTATTAACTGACTTGGCAGAAGTAGCATAAGGCTTAATTAATTGCTGTTTGTAAAGAGCATGAAAAAAATTTGAAGTGCAATTTGATCTATTAACCTGAAGAAATAGTCTAATTAAAGGCTTGAGATTGCTATGAGGTATCTAACATTATTAGAGGCTTTATATCAATATATTAATGTGAGCATAGTTAAGGTTTGATTGTCTGTCCTGAAAAATATTACCATAAAGTTAATTATGGGCTAGTTAATTATCCCCATTAATGTAATTATAGTCATATATTAAAATGATGCTGGTTTCTCTATGTCTTCCATGCAGACATGACTCTGTTTCTAAGAAATGAATGCCTGAGCTGAAAACACAGGAACAGATCCATCTTTTTTGTTTTCAAAATAATCTTTCAAAGGACCGTATTAAGTAAACTTCACTCCACAGCAAAGTGGCATCGACAGCGATGTTAAATCTGCGTGCAGACAGATCCAGAATTTTCTGGGGTGAGGGTTCGTGTTGCAGAGCCAAAATAACAACTACAGCTCATGAAAAGTGTACTCCTGTTCCCCTTTCCCGTCCTCTCCCCCCATTACCCATGAGCCGGTGACGGCACTCTGACCTCGTGGTGAACCAGCTCGTGGTGCTAAACCCAGGGGAACAATAACCCCACAAAATAAGGAGTAATTTCTGGGGCACTGAATCCCTGAACCAGCTTACTGTGGAGTCAGGAAAGTGCCAGGGCAGGAGGAGGCGGGGAGATACTGTGCAGCCAAGGACGGAGAGAACAAAGCAAATAAATACCAACTACTTCTAAAACTGGTTTACACACACGAGGTTGTGCTGTCAGAGATGAGGAGGAGTCAGCAGCCACCGTGGCACACTGCAGTCAAGCAAAGAGGAAATAATTAATGGCAACACCAACTGGTTGTGATCAGAAATGCAGCCGATCTCAGCGACTTGCTGCAGTATTGGTTTGCCGGGGACAGGAGCCAGGCACAACAGCGGCTCCACCGAAACCTCCCTCGCGTTTCAGGCAGTACTATAAGGAAGTAGGTCAGTAGTCGAACAGTGTGGCACAGCCAAAGCCAAGCAGGCGTCCACCTACACCACACAGGAATAGAAAATATTCATGCCAGCTCCAACCAGAGGCTCAGCTAACCCATGATCATGTTTCCAACAGGGACCAAAAAGGGACACATAGGGAAAAATATACAGAAAATGCAAGTGTATGGTGATACTTTGCCCATATACTCTACCAGCTCACACATGCCCATAGCTTAGGGACTCAAGCAGTGTGTAAAGAAGTATTTCGTTTTGTATGTTTTGAATTTATATTGTTGTTTTGATCTTATATTGACACTAAAAGCAGACAATTCTCAGTTGACCCTCTTTCTTCATGATTTTACAGAAATGTATTTCAAAGCCCTCAGTTGCCACCCCTGGCAGATGAGTTGAAGCACACGTAGGTCTTCCTCACGCAGTGACCATCCTCTGTCTCCATTCATCCCTGCCACCCTTCTTGCATGTTCCCTTTCTGTAAGGGGGAACCCGAATCCTTGCCAAATGTGAGAAAGGACAATTTTCTGCAAGGTGTGAGGTTATAAGCATGACATAAAAAAGAGGAAAGCCAATGCTGTGAAAATATTAGGCACTAAATACCCAGAGCAGATGCAAGTGAGAAGGCTGGGAATCCTGCACTTGTTCCTTTTTTGTATCAGGGTCTGTTGGTGAGCTATCCTTCAGTCTTCAATGGAAAACTTCTAGTGGCTTTTTCCCGGTATAAGACTATTTAAAGAAAATTATACTGTTGCTTTTGTTAGTCAAATACTTTAAAGACTTTCCACAAAGTTATGATTAGTCACTACTGACGCATCCCATTTACAATGCTCTTAGAGCTGCACACCGTGCCCACTGTATGACCTCTAAGGGAATAGTTCAAAAAACGTTTAAGTGACTGTCCTAGTTTGAGCAACACAGGATTAATTTATATTTCAGTAATTTTACTTTTCATTCAGGTCTCTTCTAATGCTTGGGAAAACTGCATTTTTAGAACACTCTAGCATCTGAATTTGTGAAAGTATTTACTTTATAGCCAGCTATGGGATGCGGGATTCAAGGTCTCAGTGTTTTCGAGCTCACCAGGTGTTGGGACGAGGAGGACCCAGACCCAGGCACTGGACCCCAGCTGGCCAACAGGATTATTTCATACCATGAAGGTCACATTCAATATAAATTAGAAAGTTTGCTGAGGGGTTTCTCTCTTCTGTGATGGTTGTGATCCTGAGCACTCCCTGCCCCGGTGCCGGAGCCCTGAGCCCTTCCCTTCCTCCCGAAGCCGCAGCGCTCGCAGTGTCCCACATTTGCTGTCCCTGCTGGGAGGGCACAGCTTCCTGCTGAGAGAATGGGCTGAGTATAATCCTTGTGTATTTTGTATTGGTATTGGGATCACTATTGGTTCTTTAGTATTATTAATGTTAATTATGTAGTCTGATTCTATTAAATCTGTTTATATTTCGATCCTCGTGCTTCCTTGTTTTTCTCCGATTCCCCTTCCCGGGTGGGGAGGCATCATTGTGTGATAGAATAATTGTCTAAAGGACAATAAATTGTTGTGGGTTCTTCAAACCATAACAGTGACCTACAAGCTGAAGTCCTTTTCTAGAGGTACTCCACATGCTTAAGGTCAGATGTTTTAAAGACTTAAAGGTGCAGGTAGGGTCTTACCAGAATCTGAATTTAAGGGCCACGTGTACATCACATGCCTAAGCACTACAGAGAACTGCACTGGAGCTGAAACAACCATGAAAGTGAGATTAGGCACCTGAGATACTGTGGAGATTTTGGAAAACACAGACTATGATTTATTTTATAATTATGTGTATTTTTACTTCTCTTGCCATCTCCTTAGTGTCTCCACCCCATAACAAGACACAAGAATACATTTAACAGGGCATTTGAGAGAGAGAAGTGGGACGCATTAAGTGAAGCACTGCCAGCAAAAAAGGGACACGTCATTACTGTTATGCAAAGCCTTGATAAGACCTCATGTGGTCATCCTAAGATCAGGAAAGAAGAATTCAAACTGCAGCAAGTTCAGAGAACAGCTTGAATGGTTGGGAGAACAGGGAGTCTATTAGCCATGGAGAAACCAAAACACCTTGGCTCCTTAACCGATGACATCAAAGACTGCGTTGTATAATATGGCCCTCATACAGCACAGGAGTGCAGGTGCGGGATGGAAAAGACTGCTTAAGAAAAAGGAAAATGTTGGTGCAGCAAAATAGTCATAAACTAGCCATGAATAATGTTAGGCTGGAAATTGGAAGGAAGTTTGTTCCGGAGGAGTGAGGTACTCTGAGCCTTTCCCAGAGAAACAAACAATCCAGTCACTTTTAAGATTAAGCAGTTTGTGAAAGGGATTATATCATGAGGCCACAAGATTATATCACAGCAAGTCTCTGCCAGTCCTATTTGCCAACGTGCTTATATCCAGATAGGGCTGAGCCAGACAAAAACACCCTCCATGAACAGGGAACTTGGCACAGGGACCAGACTTCGTAACGTCCTTGTAAAATTGCAATCAGAAACCCTTTTCTGGGAGCTCCACAGAAGAAAGCGAAGACATTCAATAAATACCTCTGTATTGGCAAGAAAGAGAACAGTGGGTTTCTGTGGCTTCCCAGTCCATTAACAGCGCCATGCTGAACATGTTTGAGAATCAGCAGGTCCACGTAACTCGAACTGAAGAGCCAGAAAGGACTTAGGGGCGGGAGACTTGGCTCACTGATGGTAAATGTTGGAAAAGCGGGAAAGTTCAAGAGGGCTGGAAATGGGCCCATGTGAAGGCAGTCACACATGGAAATCAAGATTATTTGTGTAACTGCAGGCCAGCTACCCTGCCACTCTCAGACAAGGTAATGGGAACGCTTCCATTAGCAAGATTCAGTTAGCAAAGAAGGAAACAACAAGAACATAATTAATGGCAGAGACATGGTTCACTGTCTTTTTCAGACTAGTTTGATTTCATTATTGGGGGGACTGCAGAGTTGAGTGGTGATGGCAAAGAGGGCTTTTTAGAGCTCGGTACTCCTGTAACATTGCAATAAAAAAGAGCAGCATACAACATCAATAAAGCACACATTAATTGGATCACGAACACACTAATTGATAGGTCTCAAAAAGTGACTGTCAATGGGGAATCATTCAGTGATGAACTGCAGGGATCTGTATAGACTCAATGCTATTCATCATCTGCGCTGTTCTGGAAGCAAATATAAGAAACACTGCTGGGATAATTTACTGTAGATGACACAAAGTTTGACAGAATGATAAATAATGATGAAGACAAGGCTGTCATCTAGAATCATTTGGAGAGAGAGCTAAATTGAGCTGATTCAAACAACCTGTGTTTTAAATCAGAGAGACAGAAAATTACAGATTTCATAGCAGAGAGAGCTGACCATCTGCAGAAAGAGGCTGCTTCTGAAAAGCAGGAATGCTGGAAGGATTTAGGAGTCCTATCTGACGAGCAACACGACAGGAGCTCCCAAGGTCACAGAAAAGGATAAAGCAATTTTTGTCTGTACAAGCAAGGAAGTTGTTTAGTAGGAGCAGAGAAGACATTTTGCCTCTCTAATTGCCTAAAGCTGATCCTGGGAAAATTTCTTGCAGTTCTGGTGTCCTTTCTAAAGTACGCTGGAGAAGTCAAGAAACGTGTCATGGGAATTAGTTGAGCACTGGAGAAAAAAAATGCTTCCAATGAGAAATATGAGCTCAATCTCCTCAAATTATCAAAAACGAGAGTGAAAGGAGTCTGATTCCAGTACATGCATTTGTTTTGCAAAAATGCAATGTGGAAAAAAAAAAAGGCATAATAAACCCATGGCCAGGTGAATTTTGAGGATACAAAAGACACATTTCCAGCATCATGTGTGCTGCAGCCTTGGAAATAACGCCTCGTGGTGCATGCACCCAATGGGCACTACAGACCTCTGCATCCACGCGTGGGCTGCGGGGCTCCGAGGAGGGATAAGCGAGGGATGGCGTGGGATGTGTGCGACCCACGGTGTGCCTGACGCCTCTGAGCATGCACCCTTCATGCACTCATGGGACTTGCTTTATTTCTAGCTCCAAATCATTGTGGGATGGAAAGAAACAGTTTGTGAGTTAGGTCAAATAGCAGGACGATGCGTAACGGTAATAATTGAGTCTGACAGCACAGCACACTCCAAATGTTGATGAATTCAAGCTCTTTAAAGTACGGGCCATTATCCTCATTACAGCCACAGCTTGGGTCTGATTGAAATCTGGTGTTTTCTGCTCCCTGAGTGCTTGGGGCTGTGGACATCCCCCCCAGACACCTCCGTGGCTGCAGACACTGTTTGTCCCCGTCCTGGCCCAGCCCTGTTGTGGGAGACTTGGGTCAGATCTGCCTCTTGTGTGTGCGATCCCTACCCCCTTTCAGCCCCCCAAAAAGGCCAGACTGACAGCATTTAAATTAAAAGTGTGACTTCAGGGGAAATAGCAGGGGGAGTAGGTATAGGAGAGCCTGCCCTGGCAACTCTGGGAGGGTTGGCACCCACCACGGGGTGACGGGATGCTGGAGGAGACTGGGATGCAGCCTCTGCAGCGGGTCCCCAGCACGGGGAAGGGGATGGCTCTGCACCACTCGGCTGTGAAACCAGAAAGCTGTGACGGAGGTTGAGCAAAATCTCCCAGCCAGCACATCATCCCCAGCCTTTGTTTAATTTAACTGTGAGATGCCATTCAGGTCTTCTAGGAGATCAGGAGCCTCAAAAGCCCGATGTAAGCACAGAGAAAGGCACTGATAACATGGGAATTTGATAGATGCCTGTGAAGAAATATTTCCAGGCATCATGTGGACTCTGGATGTGCAAACAGAGCAAAGGATGAGCAGCAGAGAGCCCCGTCTCCGAAGCTGCAGGAAAGGTGGTCAGACAGCCTGAGAAATCACAGTCACGTGCTGCTGGGGAAAGGGAGCAGGGGAGAAAACCTGGGAAGAGCTCACATAGTTTCGGAACTGTGATTAAAATAAAGCCAGCTGTGCATGAACAGTAACTTATTACTCCTGTGGTCAGGGAAGCAGGACTTTGTACTTCCTTGCAGCAAACCAGCTGGTAAAAAAATGTTGGAACGCATCTTCAGTTTTCTCCTGGTAACTGAAATGTTTTACAAGATCCTGAATTTTAGTGGGCTGCTTGGGTTAAAAAGGTCAATGCATGTTTGAGAGTTTTAACTCTGTGCCTGTGTGTGAATGTGGGTTTAGGCACCTCAAATTATGTTTCAACTTCCAACTGAGGGCAGTAACTTTCTCTGCAATGTCAGCAGCCTGACTGGAAGAGCATGTTTCTAATGAGAGAAATGCAAAGTATACCCAGAGAGAATTTAGGAGATACACTAGAAAAAGACAACTTCAAAATGTTGTTGGAAATGAGCTTATTAAATGTCCTTGTTTTGATCTCTGCATCCCACACAGTACAAAGGGTCCACTGGCTGCATATCAAGGGGGATGGAAAGATCAATTCATATCAAGGACATCAGCAGAAGTACGCAAGGATATAGGTGTCTTGTTTCACTTGTGGTTTTTTTTCAGTCTTTCGCTTATGACTACATTTCATTTTAAACTTTGAACCCAAGAGAAAATGTGCACCGAGGGACAGATGTTGGAAGACAAAAACATGAAGAGGCAGCAGGGCCTCGGATGTCACAGGATGTAAATACGGGCCACAGAATATAAACAGGGGAGAGTGGCAGGGTCACGGGCAGTAAACACGGGCTGTGCAAGGAGATCCTGTATAAACATGATATGTCTAGCAGGAGACGCTGTGAACACAGGAGTTTTGCAGAACTTATCTCCAGAAAGACTGAAGGATTTAAGTGCCTTCTCCCTGGAGAAGAGAAGGCTCAGGGGGACCTCATCACAGTATTCCAGTAGTTAAAAGGCAGCTATAAAGAGGATGGAGACTCTCTCTTCAGAAGGAGCCAAGGGTACAAGTTGCACTAGGAGGGGTTTCATCTTGATATAAGAAAGAAATTTTTTACAGTGAGAACAATCAATCACTGGAACAACCGCCCCAGGGACATGGTAGAGTCCCCATCACTGGAGGTTTTTAAGTTGTGATTGGACAGGGTGTGAGATAACCTCATCTAGGCTCCCCTTCCCATGAAAGATTGGACCAGATGATCTTCCAAGGTCTTTTCCAACCTGGGCTGTTCTATGGTTCTATGAACTACACAAGTTGCAAGACAAATGCTGGAGTGTGGCAGGGCCGTGAGCTACCCACGCAGAGAGGTTGGGGAAAAGAGGACGCTCATGCGTGTGAGAACAGAGCAGGCTGGGACATGGGACAACAGCAGAAGTCCAGAATGCAGAGATTTGGGAAAGCAGCCACCCCTGGTTATAAACAGAGCAGCACTGTGTTGCAGATGTAACGTATATCATAAACAGGGAGAAGGCTTTGGTCCTCAGATCCAGTGAGGGTAGAGAAGTTGTGAAAAGCATATATTCCTTAAGGATGTGTGCATTATCGACCATATAAAGCAGCATGAGACAGGCTACCTTTTCACAGGGAGAGCAACACTGTTAAAACAACGCCATTTAAGGACATAAAGGAGATCATCTTCTGGAGGAAACTGTTCTGTGGAGAAAACTGAACACTCTTAACTCAGTATCTGATGCTTTACTGGTAAAACCGGAATGGATCTCATGTGCTTCTGCTCCTGATCTCATTGTTCCGCTGGATTTCATTGGGCTGAGCATGAGAATCGCACTCCTGTTACCACGCCCTTGAAGATGATCCATACCGTGAGGATGATCCCATATACTGTGCCGTTGCTGGGGTCACCGCATTGACAGTGAAGCTGTCCTGGTATCAGAGTTGTAGAGAGTGACATGGGAAGAAACAAACATGTCCCTCTGACAGAGGGAAGGGAATTAGTTAAACAGTGGTTAAAGAAAGAGACTGGGTAATTAGGGTTATAACTACAGCACCTCGGCTAGGTGGCATGAATTCCCTCCCAACCTCTCCTGTCTCATCACACATGACACAAACCCACGAGCTCCACACAGGGGGCTCGCCTGCACCCCATCCATGGAAAACGCTGAGTAAGAGGCTGTGTGAGCCAGCCTGTGTTAAATCAGGTCAGAGATGCTAACGGGGCACAAAACCATCGCGGTAATTTCACTGCTCCACCCACGGAGGACTCCAGTACCTATTTCTGTTTATATAATAAGAAAAAAATTATTAAATGGGATTCCAGCCACAGTTGTACTTGTTTGAAAATACAACAGTGTCATAACAGAGGTCATTGACATCTGAATCAAGGAAGATGACCAAGAATTTAAGAAACCTGGGCATGTATTATTTATGGAAAGAGAGGCTCAGCAAGGAGCTGTGTAGCAATTTCTGGGGGCGGGAAGACTGATGGTGTCTGGGTAAGGAACAGTTTGTGTAATCAGTCTAGGAAGGGAGAAGTCATCTTATTCAAGGAGAAAAGTATACAGATAACTAAAACAACTGCAGGAGGCTGCTGCACAAAGGCTCCCAGGGAGGTACAGAAGGGACATTAGGATACGTTTTGGTAAACACAGAAGCTCTGCAAAGCACTGAGCAGACAGATGGAAGTGAGATTTCTTTTAGAGACCGTACTTGCCACAGCAGAGGGCAAACCCCAGTAAAAACATGAGACACCATCAAAAATCCAGCCAAACGGCATAAAAAATACAGATATTATGCAGTAGATAGAAGTCATCTCTGATTGTAGCTTATTGGATCCTAAAATGGCAGTTGCTTAAAGTTCTGGGACAGCTGTTTTGGTAGGAAAAAATATAGGTGGGCTTCTGACTGGTTTACAATGAGCTTTCCTCCTGGCCAATAGATTAGTCTTCCTATCAGTGCTTTGGACATGATAACAAACCTGACATTAGTATTTTTCTAAAATCAGAACTGTTAGAACAATGTGGTTTATTAAAACTCTTCAGGGCTTTTTTTTCCAAGTTTCTAAGGACCTGTGCTCTCAGGTCAGCTCACTCATGTGCTTGGGTAATTGCTCCTCAGCGGGTTTTAGTAGCAGCAATCTAAAGAGTTCAAACCAGGGGACTTGCAGTGAGTTGGCTCATGTTGACCGAAACCTTTCAGGGAGGGAGCACATGATACCCAGAGGCAGCAGAGGTACGTGCAGACATCGGCCAGGGCATCCAAGCCAGCCCTGTCCTCGGCAGCAGGGAGAGACTCAGGGGACAGCCCTGAAACAGCAGAGGAGCTCTGAAACACAAGGACTGATATATATTGGGTATTAGGAAGAAATTCTTTACTGTGAGGGTGGTGAGGCACTGGAACAGGCTGCCCAGGGACCTTGTGGATGCCCCATCCCTGGAAGTGTTCAAGGCCAGGCTGGATGGGGCTTTGAGCAGCCTGGTCTAGTGGGAGGTGTCCCTGCCCATGGCAGGGGGTTGGAACTAGATGATCTTTAAGGTCCCTTCCAACTCTAACCATTCTGTGATGATCCTATGACTGGCAAAGGCTAGGAGAGCAAAATATCTTCTCTGTGTCTTGGGTAGCAATCCCTGAGAGGGGCTGGTTAACTACTGTTTCCTTCTTCACCTTCTTGTTATTAGGGTGGGAACCCCATTTTGCAGACCCCTGTTTTCTCTCTTCCTCTTTCAGTGTCACGCCATCTGCCCCGGGTCCTCGGTTCTTCCCTGCCATTGCCTCACCCCGCGGCAGGCGTTTCGTGCTGATATAAATCCAAACTGAATTTGGTGGATTTAAGCCCAGCCTGCCTTTCACAGGCCTTCCCTACAAACAGATGTACCAATTTTGTGGGAAAATTGAATAGAAACTTAAAATACAAACTTTTTGGAGGAGAGCTGGCCCAGAACAAGTTTGAATCTGAGCATGTTTTATGGCTAAAATGTAAATGTCATTAAGGGGGAAAAAAAAGCCAACAAACGAAAGAGATAGTGTAATGGAAAGAGTGTTTCCCTGCCCAGGACAGAGCTGCCCTGGCTGGTGTTCACACAGATGCGCCGGCATCAGGAGACCTACCGACTAGGTGAGGATCAGGCCCCACAGTCATGTTTTATTGAGACATTGACGTAGCACAAATAAAGCAGGGCTGAAGCTGTGGCTGCTACAGGCAGGAGAAAAGGAAAATGAGCCAAGTATGATGTCTTCATACACTTGCAGTCTATAGGAATGTGTTTTGCTGGCCTTATGGTAATCCGGACTTTGAACTCGCGTTCATTCCCATTTCTCTCTCCCACGACATAAAATAATTCCTCGGGACTGTCTGTAGCCCCCAAACTCCTTGGAGCTTGTTCTGTGCAATGTTACACCACTGGGGCTCCTGAAACTATTGTGTAATGGAGTGAGATCACAGACTAGCTCAGTCCACGGGGCTTGCGCTATCTTGCCCGCCTGATGGTGAGCTGCAGTTAAAACACTAAAAAACCATTCATGTAGCATTACAGCCATAATTCTTAATAGCAGTAGGAAATCCAGACATGCAAGTGATCTGCCATAAGCAAGAAATCCATTGATGTGGAGAAGTTTTCCACTGATGTTTAGAAGTTCATTGACACTGCTGTGGCTGCCGTTTGGGAAATGCTGCCGTTGTTTGTCTTCTGCGCTGTACAAACACAGACGGATGCGTTAATCGTGTAGGCTGGTACAGGAGCAAGGACAACTGCAGTGTCATGTTTTCAGATGTGATGTTTGGCCTCTGAATGTTAAATAGAAACCTGGACAGTATTCATGGATTTAACCTCTCAGCAGATGCACCATTATGTCCAGATTAAAGAGTCTCTGACAATCAGGATCTACTGTCCCATGGTGGGGTTTTCCTTTGAACTGAGTCATTGGCCTTTTTCAAATTCTCGAGTTAAAAGGCTATCGACATGCGAGGCACAGACAACAAGCACCCTAGCTTCCTGCGGTTTTCCCCCATGAAAGCATTGGGAACAGTCAAGAAGCTTTCGCAGCCCTTTTTATTTACACAGAGCCTCTGGGAAATGCAACATGAAAATGAGCCCGGTGTGTTTTTCTGCAGTGTATCTTGACCTGGAGATACGAACAACCGGGCTGGGACTCAGAAATGTAGCCTCGGTGATTCCTTTAGCTTTTCTAACCACCTTGAAAATCACAGTGCAGCATAATATAAAAAGTGAGTGCGCTTGGTCAAAAATAAGGTCATTTGGGAGCTTCATGCAGTGGTCAGATAGCTGTATTATATTCACTAAAATTAAAATAACTAAAATTAAAAAAGCTTTGCGCATGGACATGTGAATAGGCTGATGCAGGATGGGCGAGTAGTCACTAAAAATTATTTAGATCCTCCAAAGAGCGTGAAATCTGCCCTGGATGAAGGGGTAGGAGCTCTGGGCTCCCAGCAGCAGCTTGGCAGCATGGGACACCTTGCTCTTCTCCAGGGACAGGGTCACGGTTCCCCCATCCTGCTGCTGCTTCCCTGATGCCTGTACCTGTTCTTCACTGCTGACTATATACAGTCAATAGAGCCTGAAAATATGCTTTGGGAGAAATTAATAAGACCACATTTTATCACCAGGTCATTTTCTGTTGGCCTGTGTGGCTATAAACTAGGGGGAATAGATGCCTTTAAAATAAGCCGTTTGGTCAGAGAGGATGAGCTGCGGTTGCAAAATGCCCTGTACTGTGTAGGACGAGCTGAGAGGAGAAGGTTGCAAATGCCCAAGAGCTTTAACATTTACACTTGAAGGTAAAACTATGACATGCAATCACTCTGCAGCCTGGTGCTGGCATTTGTGGCTTGCCCCCAGATTATTCTTTGGGCTGTTCTTCTGTCGCGATGCCATCCCAGGCTGATTAGAGACCAAGCCCAAGCCAGACGGAGGATGGGACTATGCCTATGGGTCTAACCTGAGGGCCAGAAAATGAAGGTTTGATGAGAAGCTAGTTTCCTGTTTGCTTGATTAAATACAACTATAAAATTAAGATAAGACATATCCACAGCCCCCTGGAGGCGTGTTGTGAGGATGCACCACTTAATGTTTGTAAAGTGACTTGGAAGTGGAAAGTGCTGCAATAATGCAAAGCCCTGTTCTCTTGCAAGAAAGGTGATTGCTTCTTTCATAAGGTAACAAAGTCCAGAAAAGTGGAGTGGAAACCAGCATGTCTCCAGATCTCTGGCAGCAGTCCTATCTCTACCTAGTGCCAGTGGCTGTAGCTCCGATACATGGTACTGCAGTCTTCTGGAGAGAAGAAGAAAGCCCTCTAGCACTCAGTGATGTAGGATGCCTGCAGAGTCACTGTTGTTATTTATACAGAGGGGTGCTGCTGCATCCCCAAAACCAGGAGTTCAGGCCTGGATCCAGCTGCCACCGCTGTGACTGGCATGGCTTGAAAAAAAAGCTCACCATCCCTTTATCAGCACATCAGCAGCATTTCTGACTCAAGGCCCGTGAGTGAATGCCTCTTCAAAAAAGAAGGTAACTGGTGCCCAGTGCATTTTGAAAACTGGCAAAATTATATGGCGGAAGAACAACACTGCTTTTGCTTTTTAAGAAGCATTCGTGCTATGAGGATCAGTGTACGTGCACGTTTAGGAAGGGACTCTTTATCAGGGAGTGGAGCAATAGGATGAGGGGTAACAGTTTTAAACTGAAAGAGAGGAGATTTAGATTAGATACCAGGAAGAAGTTCTTTACAATGAGGGTGGTGAGACACTGGAAGAGGTTGCCCAGAGAAGCTGTGGATGCCCCATCCCTGGAAGTGTTCAAGGCCAGGCGGGATGGGGCTTTGAGCAGCCTGGTCTAGTGGGAGGTGTCCCTGCCCATGGCAGGGGGGTGGAACTAGATGATCTTTAAGGTCCCTTCCAATGCAAACCATTCTATGATTCTATGATTTTGTGATTCTATGATTTATGAGCCTATGGGCCACAGGACCATGAAAATCTTGGAGGAACAAGACTATACACAGTGCCTATCAGCAGTTCTCTTGAAGAAGGCTAAATCCTTAATTTTATTGAAGGACATCTATAGGATATACTGCCATGGGGACTGACAACAAGAACAGTTTATAGCTCCCCCTTGGAGATCTTTACCAAGAAATCTTGCTATGCAATGAGGTGCAAAATATCGATATGCAATGAACTGCTGGAGCATGTCCAAAGAAGAGCAACAAAGCTGGTGAAGGGTCTGGAGCACAAGTCCTGTGAGGAGCGTCTGAGGGAACTGGGGTTGTTCAGCCTGGAGAAAAGGAGGCTGAAGGGAAACCTTATTGCTCTCTACAACTACCTGAAAGGAGGTTGTAGTGAGGTGGGGGTCGGTCTCTTCTCCCAAGTAACAGGCGATAGGACAAGAGGAAACGGCCTGAAGGTACACCAGGGGATGTTTAGATTGGATATTAGGAAAAATTTCTTCAATGAAAGGGTAAAGGGTTGTCAAGCATTGGAACAGACTGTTCAGGAGAGTGGTTGAGTCACCATCCCTGGAGGTATTTAAAAGGTGTGTAGATGTGGCACTTAGGGACATGGTTTAGTGGTGGACTTGGCAGTGCTGGGTTAACAGTTGGACTTAGTGCCCTTAAAGGTCCTTTCTAACCTAAATGATTCTATGATTCTATGGTTCTGTCTTCCCATTTCCACATGTCCAATATCCAGTTATCCACCATATTAATTTGAAACATATTTCTTGACCGAAGGGTTTTTGCAGGGATCTACTGCAACTGTAGTGAGCACCTACACACTGGTTGTTTGCCTTCAGAAGGGCCCTTGGTGTGCGTCCCACCCTGCTTGCTCTCACCTTCTGCCGCAGCTCACCACCCCCTTCAGCTGTGCTGATGCAGAAGAGGATGTTTTTATTTCCAGTGGGGATGCTTCCGATGATGCTGTGGATAAGTACAGCCTTGCAGCCGGGCTGTCACCCTGGAGGAGACAGCAAGGATGAACACGCAGGAGGCAGAGGGTGGTGGGGCATGAACTTCTACACCTGGTTTGCTGCTGAAGGAAGCATGCCAGGTAATGACCCTCTCATTTTTTTTTTTCTCCTCTAGACTGGGTATAAAAACAGGCATGGGTTGACGAGGAGGAGAGATGCTGCAATAAGGGTTTTAGTCACCAGTGTGACCCGTTTGAGCAGGGCAGTGCCCACTGCTGCAGGTGACACGGCTGTTCATGAGATGACAGTGCTACACAACCTGGTGTGAAGACCACAGGCTAACCCACAGTGTTGGAGTTATTGTGGACAGTGACGGCTCAGCCACTAGGAAGGGGGACAAGAGTCAAGAAGCCTCCATGCCAATCCCGGCTCTGCTACCCTGTGGGACCAGCAAGGCCCCAGGAAAAACAAGTACAGGGCAAATAGAGTATAATAGTCAGCCCCTTCCCAAAGCCCTTCCCTGAATCATAAATGCTCTATTACACATCCATATATAAAGCTGGCATAATAATATTGATCCACCTCCTACGGTGTTGGTTTCAGTAAGGAAATTGGCCCCGATTCCTGATTTAAACTTGCATTTCATTTTCATCACCAAATCATGCAGAACAAAACACCTCCCATCTCCCTTCCCTCCCTGTCCCGTTAGTAAGAGGAAAAATGGCTTTTAAGGAAAGCCATGTAATTCCTGCCTGAAATTCTCTGGAGTGCTGGTTCTTTTTGGTTCCTCCAAGCTATTTTTTTACGGTTTCTTAAGCCACAGATGAGAAAAAAAAAAAAAAAAAAGCACAACAAAAATCCAATTAAGGAAAAGCCTTGGGAAAGAGAAAGTGCTTGTTGTTTAAACGTTGAGTTGTAAAGGGAGCCAGGAAAGGTGGCTTAAATGCAGAGCCTAAATATCCAGCAGCCATAGTTGTTATCTGAGCCTCTGTGCTATTAGCGATGCAGCAATACTGGTTTGGGTTTTCCCCTCCGTTCTCCAGGTTCAACGTGTGAGCAGGTCTCCACAAGCTCCTCGCTAGTTTGATATCACGAAAAATAAAACCCTGTTAAGAAAAGAAAATATATGAAGAGGCAAAGTAGTGATCTGAGAGCTCTGTAAAAAATCTTGGCTCTGAATTACTCTACATGGGGAAAAATTTATCAGGTGCCGACAAAAAAAAATACCCTAAAACAACCGCCTTGTTTTGATTTCCATCCATTCCAGCTGATCACCAGTCTCCAGGCTGAGCTTGTCATTTTAAGAAGAGCTTCTTATTCAGTGAGCCACAAGCAATGACTGCAGAGGGAAAGCACAGCCTCGTTTTATTTAGGATGTTCCAGCTGTCAATATAATGATCCTTCCTTCCTTGAATGTCCTTGGCACCTATGGAACCAAAATATACCATAAGTGATATATGCAACAGGGTTTCCTTGTCTAATTAGACACAGACAACCTGAGATCCACTCCCCCCTTTGCCCATAGAAAGGGAAATCATAGAATCACAGAATGTGTTGGGTTGGAAGGGACCCTTAAAGGTCATCTAGTCCAACCCCCCTGCAGTGAGCAGGGACATCTTCAACTAGATCAGGTTGATCAGAGCCTCATCAGGCCTGGCCTTGAATGTCTCCAGGGATGGGGCCTCCACCACCTCTCTGGGCAACCTGTTCCAGTGCCTCACCACCCCCATTGTAAAGAACTTCTTCCTAATGTCTAATCTAACCCTACCCTGCTCTATTTTAAAACCATTGCCCCTCGTCCTATCGCTACATGCCCTTGCAAACAGCACCTCCCCAGCTTTCTTGTAGGCCCCCTTTAGGTGCTGGAAGGCCACTATAAGGTCTCCCTGGAGCCTCCTTTTCTGCAGGCTAAACAACCCCAACTCTCTCAGCCTGTCCTCATAGGAGAGGTGCTCCAGCCCTTTGATCATCCTTGTGGCCCTCCTCTGGACCCACTCCAGCAGGTCCATGTCCTTCTTGTGCTGAGGGCTCCAGAGGTGGACACAGTACCGCAGGTGGGGTCTTATGAGAGCAGAGCAGAGGGGGAGAATCACCTCTCTGGATCTGCTGGCCATGGTTCTTCTGATGCAACCCAGGATGCAATTGGCCTTCTGGGCTGCGAGTGCACATAAATGAGATGAAGAATTAGAATAAGAAGCAAGAGGACAAATGCAGAAGCAGAAGGAACACACCATTCATTTCTCACCTGGTTTTTGTTGCAGGCTCTTTCTCCGTCTCTTTGAGCTGCAAATTTAAAACCACTCAGGAGGACTTCAGCGTTTCTCAGTTTGCCAGCCTTGGTGGAGGGAAAAGTTCTGCTTTAATAATTTAAACTAACTGGTAATAGGTTTGTTTTCTCAGAGGCTTGCACAGATGCTGAAAGCCACAGGTTGAGCACCGCTGATCTGCTTGGTAAAATGCAGCCATGGTTTTATGGGAAGGAGAGGAGTTTTGCACAGGTAAGTGACTGAATCTGCAACTAGAGGAGACCAGAAGAAAATACACCAGCTCACTCTATGGACTGAATTCTGCCAGTGGCACAAAAGGAGAGCACAGCTGTACTAAGGGCAGTATTGGGCTCTGTGTGTATATTTGCTTAGAGATTTTTTCCTCCTTCCCAGTCAGGAGAGCTTTGGTTTCTGTTTGCACCTCTCTCGTCTATCCAGCCTCAACATGATGGAAATGCCTGTTCCCTGCTGCTGAAAGGCACAGGGCATGGAGCGATCCCTGTCTTTGGCAGGGAAAACAGGGAAAGCTGATGTATGTATGTATATGTGTGTGTGTATGTATACTTGCAGGTGTATATATACACCTCTACTGGAAGCTATGAGGCGTTGACAGCCCTCAGTTCAAACTCAAGGAGCTCAGGTATATGCCTGGATCTGTTTGTATATATCATTCAAGTAAGTGTCCGTATAGATATATACAAAACATGCACATATGGCTGTACATTCAAGGTGATGCATTTCCATATGAACGCATTTATCTTGAGAAGCCGGCAAGGAGCAGTCTCTGGAGCAGCTTTCTGCTGGAAAGACTCTGGCCAAGAGTGATCTCCCTTTGGTCATTTAACAAGTGATGGGATCAGATTGAGATCTCTGAGGCTTTGAACATTAGCCTCCTCCTTTCTCCAACCTATTTGCCTTTCTTTCTCATATTATGCAAGAGATGAGATACTCTGGTAAAAACACTTCTTGTGGGAGGGCATGACTCAGTTTTCACAAGTGGATACCCCTGAAACATAGCCAGCATCCCCTCACAAGTCTTCATATAACCAAAATAATATCAGAAGTGGAGGTAGGAGAGAAGCAGGGTCAGAGGGGTGAAGTGGAGGAGGAAGTCATACACTTCCTTTTGTATTATTTGCACCCAACTCCTACAGCCTCTGAATCACAACTGTGTGCACAAATAACTCACAGTCATCCTCAGGAAATCACCACAATTGTAATCATCGTCCTTTTAACTCAAGAATTTGCAGGGTTAAACTATTAGTGACACATTATATTTGTACACACCCAAATAAATACCTCTATCGTGGGGTACAGATCCTCTAATCTAATTTAACTGTCCAGCATCTCTTGAATGTAGCTGGGGAGAAAATCTAATGCAACAAACCAGACCTTTATCCGCCAAGGCAGACGAAAACTCATCGTCGCTTCAGACCCGAGACTGAATATACCTAATTCAACCACAAATTGCTGGGCTGAGCAGAGTTCATGGCACAGCCAGGAAGACTAATTCCTTCCCTTGCAGGAATTACCACGTTAAACTCCCTGACCTGGGTTACACAGGGGGTCAGATTAGATTATCACTGTCCCAAATTCTGGTCTCGGAAACCAGTTTTCAGTGCCCATCTGGCTGCAATCCCAGGTAAACATCAAGAAAAAAAAAAAAAAAGCAAGCACGCGGTTCGGGTATCTCGTTTCTGTGTGCTGCGGTGGGAGGACTCTCATTGCTGTCGGTAAGAAGGCAGCAGACCTTCCTGACAATGGGAGACTAGAAAAACTTTACTGGATGTCAGGGGGGCTTTTTCGAGTTGGAGTTTGTCAACATGGGGCCCTCCCAGCATGGCCCATGTCTGCGAGCAGGCTGAAGCATAAATTTCTCTATATTTAACCTGAACTTGGTTAAATACAGAGAAACTCCCCCATAGCACAGTGAGTCACAGAGATGCAAACCATTTGCAATGGGCAATGCTGCATGTTTGCTCTGTCCTCGGACTCTCCCCTGATCGATCTGGTCCCTGCTGGAGAAGGGCATGCCATCTTGCCCAGTGGGGCCACTCAATGACCTCTTCTGCCGTGCCCAGGGGCCGGACATACAAGAGAGAGACCAAACAAGCCCCACTGCCTGTCTTCTCTCCCCAGCAGCCAGCCCTCAGCAAACGGACCAGGAATGGCATCTTTCCATGCCATGGATACCCACAGCCACGCCATCCGAAGGCCACAACATGGCAAGAGGCACCAGCTCTCTGCAATCAACCTACGCAGCAGAACTTTACTTCTCAAAGAGCTGCGTGAACACGCTCAGTAACTCCCCACCTTCCAGCACAGCCAGCAGAGCCTGTTTGCCTGGTGTGTTGGTGCTCACTCACAACTCACGCTTATCCCTAAAGCTCCAGGATCCCCTTTTAGCACCTCCTGTGTGAAATGCTCAGGCAGGTGGTACCAGCAGGGCTTGAGCTCCCTTCTGCGGTGCCATGAAATCGTGTGGTGATTGACTCCACCCAGAACAACTCGCCCGTCCCCGGTTACCAAACGCTCGCCTCCAGAACAACTCGCCCGTCCCCGGTTACCAAACACTCGCCTCCGGCCGCTTGTCCTTTCCCCACCCCTGGAAGGATGGTGAATTCACAGCCCTGCTGTGACTAACAGCAGCGTGAGCAAGCAAGGATGCCATCAGCTGTCCAAATCAGCTGAATCAGAAGGACGGGGAAAGGGAGGGAGGGAGGAAAAAAAGCTATCTGAACAAGCAGTAATGGCTTGCAAGCCACAACACGAACAGCCAGGCACATTAGTGACTCACAGGTGAAACGTGTGACAGGGACTTTGGTGTCTTTGGTGGGAAGGGCTTCATGCTTGGTCGGCGGGAGGGCAGGGTGCGCGGCAGGGCCAGGAGCTCCGCCAGCCCAGTGTTTCCCACACACATTCCTCTGCTCCATGCGCTATGAAATCTGGTCAGAAGATAAAGCGTGGAAGCAGAAAGAAATTCCTAGGAGGAAAGTGAAACAGAAAAACAAAAGAGCATGGTAATTTCTTGCTTGCAAAGAGCGGTATTTCCATGTGCGGGCTTGCTCCACCTGCAATTTTACATGTGTACAGTGATTGCTGATATATGCCTCTGGTAAAAAGCTTGATCTGTCTCAGGAAAATCCCTTCCTTGTTAATTTATTATTTGATATATATGTAAAGCAGCATACAATATAGCCTCAATCCACAGAGACACATGCCTTCAGGGCTGCGGGTAAAGGAAAGAGTACACAAGGGATGAACTAAGGAGAGAGAAATCAGCTAACAGCTGAGCACCCTGGTTCAGTGCAGTCACTGGTGTTATTTCTGCCGTGATTACCAGCACTGTGGTAGCACCTGGGGGCTCACCTGCGCATGGTGCTGTATGTACACGCGGCACGGTATCCCTCAGCGATGCAGCCCTACTGCTGGACAAACACACAACAATCCAGCCTAGGGATTTTCAGAGAAGGGTAACAAGAGCCAGGCCCTTCCAGTGCCGTTGAATTGGGTAAGTCCCTCTATGAATACCCTCACCTGGACCCTCTGCAGCAGAAGAGCGTTTATCATAGAATCATAGAATGGTTCGGGTTGGAAGGGACCTTAAAGATCATCCAGTTCCAACCCCCCTGCCATGGGCAGGGACACCTCCCACTAGACCAGGTTGCTCAAAGCCCCATCCAGCCTGGCCTTGAACACTTCCAGGGATGGGGCAGCCACAACTTCCCTGGGCAACCTGTTCCAGTGTCTCACCACCCTCATAGTGAAAAATTTCTTCCTGATATCTAATCTAAATCTCCACTCTTCCACTTTGAAGCGATTACCCCTCGTCCTATCACTACGTGCCCTTCTGAAAAGTCCCTCTCCAGTTTTCCTGTAGGCCCCCTTTAAGTACTGGAAGGCTGCTATAAGGTCTCCCCGGAGTCTTCTCTTCTCCATTTCTGAAGGAGTGTTGTCTGTCCAAGGGCCTGTACGCCCCAGACCTCACCTTGATAAGGCATCTGTGCATGGTGGATAAATAGCTAAAAATAAACCACTTCGTAATGAGGAAACTATTATTTGGAAGCAGTGTCCACACAGGCTGCCTTACCTGCGGTGCCATTCAGCCCCCGGGACGAGGCATGGTCTCCCGATGGCATTTCAGTCAGCGCCCCGGGACACCGACCCCGCGCCCAGCCCCGGGGGCGTTTGGTGCCCTGCAAAAATGGAGCAAAGACCTTGCGGACGACCCAAGGGCCAAACTGAGATTACAAAAGAGATGGGAGGGACAGAGAAACCCTGAAATAACACACTAGCATTGCAAACAGCGGCCCAGAGCTCCCCCAGCCGAAGCGCTCGCTGGGTGTTGTCGTAACCAAAAAAACATTGGAGGTAGGGGCTTGGAAGAGACCGACCTCGGCCGGTTCCTGCAGGGGAGGCACAGCCCCTGTCCCAGCATTTCCCAGCCCATCTGCCGGGGCCGGCACACATGATGAGCTATACATGCAGCGAGCTGTGATTGCAACACAATGACTTGCAATCGTCGTGTTGTGTATTAAAGTGTATTAAAATTAGGCAAGTAGTTAAATTATTTGCCAAATCAGGTCCTAACATGAGACAAAGATGCAAAGTCAGGCTAGCAGAGGAAGCAGAGGGGGAGGAGGAGAAAAGGAGCAGCACTCCGGATGTGTTGTAAAATAAACCAACAGCGCGCCCGACTTGCTGGTTACTGATCTGGGTGTTTTTTCAGACATACCAAATAAAGGAGGTAAATGCCAGAAGCCCAGGGATACCGAGAGCCCGCCACAAGCCCACAGGATGACAAATTTGCTGTCTGGTTCTCAGACGTCTGCAGCCTCTGTTCCACTGCAGCAATGCCTCGTGGTGGCTTGAGCCCCTGGGTTTTGTGTTGCGTTGGCATGATCCAACCTGGGATCCTGCATGTGTCTTGCTTGCAGAGACTGCCAGGACAAGCACATGGAGCCGGCAGCCCCCTGCCTCCCTGCCTGTGATATTTTCCAGCGGTCCAGCACACCTTCTGTTGTTTATCCTGCTGGCCTTTGTATGAAAAAACACCCCCTGTCTTTTGCAGTGAAGAGAACGCTGGACATGCTGAGCCAGGCACCTCACCAGCTCCTGCTGCACCTTTGGGTGCTAAGAGAGCACGGAACAGCCTTGTGCACACCTTGTGTGTGTGAGTGACTGGCTGCGAGGGGACCTCTTTGTGGATGTGTGAGTTTTGGTCCACACTAACTCATGGAAATGCACCAGAGGGGCTGTAAGGCATTGTCCTGGTTTCAGCGACACAGGATTAATTTATATTTCAGTAATTTTACTTTTCAGTAACATCTCTTCTAATGCTTGGGAAAACTGCATTTTTAGAACAATTTAGTGTCTGAATTTGTGAAAGTATTTACTTCATAGCCAGCTATGGGATGCAGGATTCAAGGTCTCAGTGTTTTCGAGCTCACCAGGTGTTGGGACGAGGAGGACCCAGACCCAGGCACTGGACCCCAGCTGGCCAACAGGATTATTTCATACCATGAAGGTCACATTCAATATAAATTAGAAAGTTTGCTGAGGAGTTTCTCTCTTCTGTGATGGTTGTGATCCTGAGCACTCCCTGCCCCGGTGCCGGAGCCCTGAGCCCTTCCCTTCCTCCCGAAGCCGCAGCGCTCGCAGTGTCCCACATTTGCTGTCCCTGCTGGGAGGGCACAGCTTCCTGCTGAGAGAATGGGCTGAGTATAATCCTTGTGTATTTTATATTGGTATCGGGATCACTATTGGTTCTTTAGTATTATTAATGTTAATTATGTAGTCTGATTCTATTAAATCTGTTTATATTTCGATCCTCGGGTTTCCTTGTTTTTCCCCGATTCCCCTTCCCGGGTGGGGAGGCATCATTGTGTGATAGAATAATTGCCTAAAGGACAATAAATTGTTGTGGGTTCTTCAAACCATAACAGGGATGTGCAACAGCCCTTCACAGACCCTTTCGTTATGTGTTAATGGGTTACCGTGACCCTGGTTTCCAGGTCTCTGCTCAGTCCACACCGGTTCCTCTCAGGCAGCGTAATTTGTGCCACCATTAGTAACAGCACCTTCAGCAGCTGGCCGTTTCTCTACCACAAATATATACTTGTTTTTATAGCAAAGAAATCAAGCCTACTTCCATTCCAGCATGAAGATGAAAAGTACAATCATCCTCCTTTTCTCAGTCCTGCCTCTGGCCTCTCCACCATCATTCTATGGTGACAAGAACCTCTCTTTCTGTAGCTCCAGTCCTCTGAAATGTCTTTCGCCTCCCAAGTATGTGCTCATCTATTTTTTATTTTTTTCCCTGAAAGATTCTCATTTGTTTTTTAATTGTGGGTTAGAGTGAGGCTGGCCCTGGGAAAGATGGGCAGGAGACAATCTGGGAAGGTGCAAGGCTCTTCCCTACCATAATTTCCATGGGGCAGATGACGGTTACAGTCCTGGCCTGGCCCCAATCTTAACTGTACCAACAAGATGGGGGGAGAGAGCCTGCCCAACACCTGCTGCCACCCTGCCGGGTCTGGCAGACGTCAGAGAGGCTTGGGAGGAGGAGGAGAGACACCGCATTGCTCGGCACCCTCTCCCCGATGAAATGGGACTGCAAGACCCTGTGTCAAGTGAAGCTGTGGCTAATGCAAGCTGTATCTGGGGCCGCCGTAATGAGAACGGCACTGAGCGCTGAGCTCCTGGTGCCACCGAAGCGCTCTGCCTTCCCCTAACTTCCTGGGAAGTGTTTTGAACTTTATTTTTAAAAGCGCAATTAATCACGGGGCAGAGCCTGAAATCAGTCCAAGTGCAATAAAAGTAGCCGAGCAGATCTCGCTCAGCCCGGCGAGCATTGTTTGCCACGGCCTGACTGACTGCAGGCAGCAGGAAACTTCCAGATGTGTTAACTTTGCAGCTCCTGGCTCCTGCAGGAATCTTAACTGCTACCATCTGTACGGGGGAAAGGCTTTGGGAAGGCAGCTCTCCCTCTCCCTTTACTTACGTTCCTCCCAGCGTCAGGAGTTATCACCCCCGTGGTGTCTGCAATTTCTGCTGGCTTCGCCCTCATCGACTAACGACTGCACCTTCCAAAGATGCCATTTCTTTCTGCTTCCATCCTTCGGCCAGCAGCGTCTTGGCGGAGCCCCTCCGTTGGGTGGGAAACAGGCCCCCTCCATCTGCTCCTGTTCTGCATGCGGTTTACAATATGCTACAGGAAAGCATTTTCTCACGCTATTAAGTTTTCACTAGATGTGGAGGGGGATCGGGAATGCCTCGGACGGCGTAAAAATTCCCTTCTCGTTGGTTATTAGGATCTAGGAGCGGCAGCAAGGCAAAATTATAGCCTCTGTGAAATCCGAGCCTGCTGCTCTGCCACGGGCAAGGGGTGCAGAGCATCCCCCTTCCAGGTACACCCGGACACCTCCTGGGCCAGACCCGGAACCTCCTCGGTTACTCCTCAGGCCTCCAACCACCCATGTTCGTGCCCAGAGGCTGTGGGTCAGGCAGCTTTGGGGCTGAAAGGCTCCCAAATGGCACTTCCAGCTTAGCCCCTGGCCTTGGGAAGTTCTCCTTCCCTCAATTTGGTTTTTTTTTTTTTTTTTTCTCCCAAGAAGGGGTTACCTTTTGCTGCCGTGTTTGCCACCTTTTTCTCTTTCCCAAAGCCTTGCAAGTAACAACCTCATGCACAAACTGTGTAGATGGTCTTAATTGTCCTAATGACACTTAGCATTTATGCACTATGCACATCAAGAGCTCCTCACACATGTCAATTTTCCAGTGCCCAGAGGATGGAGGTGAGCAGGAGCTACAAACTCCATTTTGCAGATGGGGACTGAGACCGAGAGGTTCATTGCTTCGCCCAGGGCCACACAAGGGGTTAGTAGCACAGCTGGAATCAGTAACTCTCTCTAAAACTCTTAAACTGTGCTCAAACCACCAAACCTCATGGCAGAGGCAAACTGGAAGGACCAGGTCCAAACCAAAAGCGAGCAGTGCCCAGGACTATAAATAATTTCGTCTGACACGGCTTTTATGAAGCTTGTGCAAAATGCAGAAAAGGCTGGTGTCGTTCTGGGCTTTATGACTGTGTTTCCTTCAGAAACCCTGCAGATCATTCAGCCCCCCCAGCACCCAGATGAGTCCGGGAAATGAAAAACCAGTGAAGCGGTTTGTGATAGCAGAGACCTTGTCTACGGTCAGAAGTTTGGGTGCTATCACAACAAAACCAACAAGGAAGTGCAACTGCTCAAAAGCAAACCTACACGTGAGGCCTTGAAAAAGGAGAGCAGCGAGTGAAAAAAAAAGTAGGAGCAGGGGAGAACAGAAAGGAGAAACCCAACAAGAGGGACTCTGGTAATCACAGAATCATAGAATCACTCAGGCTGGAAAAGACTCTTGGGATCATCAAGTCCAACCATCAACCCCACTCTACAAAGTTCTCCCCTACACCATATACCTCAACACCACACCTAAACGAATCCAGGGCTCTCTGGTGGAAGGTAAAAGGAGGTGCTGGTTACCTGCCTGGTAGCAACAGGGCTGGGTACGCTTGCATCCAAATACAAAGCTGAACTTCTGTGTTCAAGATGTAACTTTGCCTGCCTCGTGCTCCTGGCCGGGAATAAACCAAATGGCGTGAGGTTGTATGATTTTAAGAGGTGATGGCACTTTTCGATATTTTGCCTTAACACCCTGCAGCTCCAAAAGGCTTCCCCTTGTGTGGGTTCAACTTCTCGCCCTGCTCCTTGGAGGAGGAGGAGGAATGTGGCTCAGCCACACTTGCACGGAGGCGCTCCAGTGACCCTGCCAGCAAGTCAGACCTGCTGTCCTCAGGCTGTACGTGCCCCTGGGTGATGTCTTCTGAGAGGAGGACGTTTTCATAGACACCATGCCAAAGCAGAGGCAGGAAGCAGAGACACCCGAGTTACTCATCCTGGCTTAAACCCCACAGGATGTCTCGAGTGACTGAAGTGTAGGCTGAAATACAGGCTTACACTATAAGTTTGGGGATTTTGGCATTAGATGACTGGCCACAGAGAGGTCCAACATGAGATGACCAAATAGATAACCCCAAATGACAGCAGAAAAACTTCCAGATGGATTTGTCCGTTCCCAAGGGGTTTTGGCATCACTAGTGGCAGTCGATGACTAGGCTCTATTACGACAATATCAGAGCAGAGAATTTTGGCCATAGGGGGAACAATACCTGTTTTTTGCTCATCTGTGTGTTTTTTTCAGCTGTTTATAAGATTTAGAAATCAAGAAGTTTCTGTCTTCTCCATTTTTCTGCCAGTGCAGCTTCTGTTTCTGAGAACAATCCCCAAATGGCGAGCATTGGAAATGAGATGTGAAATGAGAATTCACATTTCATATTAGAATTAGAAATTGTGAAGGGCAGTTAGCTCACCCTCTCCACTTTCTATGCAGGGCAAATTCACTCCCTCCAATTTTCAGTCTTTTCAGTGCTATTTGCTTAATCTGATGGAACAGATTAAATTTGGAGATTTACTTGGAGATTAAAATGTTGTAGTTTGATTTATCAGGAAGCAGATAAAATATATTTAAGGAACATAGATATGTCTAAACATGTTAAATAAACCAAGGATTTTAGCATCCAATCTATACAGAAGGTTGCAAGAGATTTATCTGAGCAGTCATTCTAATGCACGTTAATAGAGGGTGTAATAATGGAAATGAGAAGGAAATTAGAAGACAACACTTGTGACAGTTGTGACATAGTGGAAATAATTCAGCATCACTCATTAGGGCTGAGTAAAGGGAAAGGAAATAGAGAAGTCAGGAAGAAGATGATACAGCAGAAGAAGAGAAAGAGCTGCTGTTGCCTCAGAATCAGGCATAGTTTCTGTCGTCTTTGCCATTTCTCAGCTCATTACCCCTAAAACAGGCCCCAGCTGTACTGCATTGACTTAGCAAAGTCAGCCAACGCTATTTCACAACGATCTTCTCACCAAGTCTTCCACTAAATATGAAATCAAGACCATTTGGTTCGGCTGACTTCATGTGATAGCTCTGTAAACTGCTGATGATCTGCTGACCAGATCTGGAAGCCCTCCAAGACCCTCAAACACCTTCCCAGTTGGAAGGTTTTCCTCGCTTGTTTGCTCTTTTCCTTGCATTCTCGCTTCTCTGTTTTCACCCATTTGTCCAGCAGTATCACAAGCACCGGCTCCTCCATGGTTGCACGGGCTGCTGTCCCAAGTGGTCTCATTAATGCCCGTAGAGTGGGCAGGATTAGTATGTTTTGAAGGTTTTCTAGTGCTGGTTTTATTTGCAACGCTCCTCATTTCAGGGAATGTTTGCGATTCCTCGTGTCTGAAGGTGCTACAGATGTTGCACCACAGCCGTGAGGGCAGCTGGAGAATACAACGTGAGAACTGAAACTCTGCTTAAAGCTTCTGCCTTAGCCCAGGGAAATAACATTCATTCTTCTCCCATCCCATTCAAATACACACATGTGGACCACTATGGCCAGATGGCAGCCTTTACAAGGTTTATTTCTGCAGCTCTTCAATATACTTGAGAGGAGATTTTCTTTAGGACCCACATCGAATGGTGTTTGAGAGACTAAACTTTTTCAGCTGGCCTGATTCGCTCTGATCACATGTATAAGGGGATGTTTCAGCCTTTTGCTCATGAGAAAAAGTAAATAAAAAAGTACATCCCAGCTTATTGCTGCATTCTGCAAAGGCCTCTGCTCTGCCCTGTGGTTTGTTTTGGCAAACCAGGGTGTGCAGATCTGCAGATCTGGCTTTGGGTGTCATTACCAAACACGTTCGCTGTTAAAATGATCAACATCTGATCCATTCCTATGGAGAAGTCAGGTTCCCGGTATCTTTTTAGAAGTGGGAGTGAAATAAAAATGTGAACCAAACATCATGCCTTGTATAAATTTGGCCCTATGGCCAAGCATCAGGATCTGTCTCTGCCTGCACGGCACGCATAAAATATCTGGACCTCATTCTCTCTAGGTACTAGGCTACATCCCCAAAACCTGGGTCCAAACTTACAAAGACTTTAGCTATGTCTATTCCAGAGGTCGGATCCTGTGGATTTCTGAGCAATTCAGTGGCTGAGACAGCCTAACACAGTGCTCGAGCTCCACGTTGACAAAGTACCTGAGCAAAGGGTCTTTCATCGGCTCAGCCGCTCCCCGGTGCGAGATGACAGGCACTGTGCGATTGCCTAAGCTTATTTTCATTAAGCTCTGTCGTCTGTGTGTATTTATTTGCTCAAAGCAGCAGGGTACTCAGGCTACGCCTAATTCACTCAGGCTGCAGCAAGGACTCATGGCATCCCTCCCCAGTAAAAGTAAGTGCGGGGATGCTGGTGGAGTCGGGAAGAGGGGAAGAATGTGCCCCTTTGCTTAGAGATCTTGAGAGACCCAACGAAATATATAGGATCACAAGTGCTGAGGATCCAGACAGGAGTGAACAAGAAAGCTTAACTCTGTAACCTAGAGGTCTATTGTGATAGCACAAATAAATAATAACAGCAACCATAATAAAAGTTGTGAGCAGTACAAGGGTGTTGATACACACAAACATCCTCAGGATGCAAATATACATATATATATATATATATATACACACACACACACACAAATACACACAGACTTAAGCATGCAGGTACTAAAGTTGCATAGATAAATATCTAGATAGTTGTCACATATATTTTACTTATGTAGTACTTTCCTTTCAAGGTTCTCAGGGATCTTTGTAGACACCAGTGAACTGCTGAAGCAAATAAATATTGAAGATGCAGGTCAGACGGGGAAATCCTGACCCTGCTCTGAGCAGGGATGTTGGACCAGATGGTCTCCAGAGGTTCCATCCAGCCCCAGTGATTCTGTGATTCTGTGAAACAGCCTAAAACAGCATGGGAAATCTGGGATAGGATCAGATCCCTTGACTTCATTTAAGCATCGTGTATTTGGTCTAGCCTCTCATGCTTTGCAGGGAATTGCTTTAAGGGCGGATTGGAGACCATAGAGCTCATGAGTGCATATTGCAGCTCTTTACAGTTAAGTCTGCATTTGCTAGCATGTCTCTTACTGCAGTTTTGATTTGCTACCTTAGATATGCAGCAACTGAACAGTCCTCTCGTTACTATGCAGAAAGTACTTCACCTTCCCATCTCACAGAAGATCAAGCCACCAATTTGTCCTTGACTGCATTTTCTGGAACAGCTGAAGAAAAAAACACGTCTGAATCACGCTGCTCTAAATGTCAGAAATAAAATATTGCTCATACGGAAGGGTCTAAGTCCTGCTTTGGTTTATGGACCAGAGTTTTCCAGAAGTCAGAAATCCACACAACGTCTCTGAACACTGAATTCTGCATGTGATCCTCTGTCAGCTGACATACACTAATTGTAAATGCACATATATGACATGAGGAGAACAACCTACTGACTTTGCGCCTGAGGCAGTCCATGTGTGATACATACTCTGGAAAAATGAAATCTAATGCCCATTAGTGAGCGGGAATGTGGGGTGAAGTTAGAATCTGATGCGTGTTAAGCCTCACCAATCAATTTGTGATACATGGACAGAGAGAGAGGGTAGCTCTGTATGAGTAAATAAACAGTTCCAGGGTATATATTTTCACAAAACTGTTCAAACAGTCTCTGGTGTGGCTTTGGCCGGGCCCGTAACTCAGGAGTCAGTATGGGCCAAGGACCATTCCCATCAGGCAGTTTTGTTGTGACACCTTGTTTTAGTGTCTACCAGAGGCTAATAGTATGGATGTGGACTATACCATGCTGTTGACCTTGTAGCATTGAGAGGTCCTAGGCATTTACTAGCTTAATATGTCTAATTAAATACAAATGGTCTAATTTATTTCTGTAGAAGCAGAGTGAGCCATGGCCTGCATCAGCATATGTGGTAGATGAGTCTTCTGAGTGGTGAAGCAGCAGGCTGCTGGACAATATTTCCAGTGATATCAAAACGTAAATCCTCTGCTGAGCTTGTGACACAGTTTTATAAAGGTAACAATCTTTGGGGTTACAAAGGTAGAAATCTGGAGCCATTGGGATGAGTCTTAACCATACTTCTTGCGTTGAGTTCCTTTGCTTATGCTCAGGGTTACCTGAAAGAACGGATGCTGGTGAACCATCAGCGAGTTGGCCCCATCTCCTCCATCTTCATCGTGCACCACCAGTGATCGTATCTGTGCTGGAGAAGCTTGCGATTTTTGCACTGAGCTTGCAGCATTGCCACTAGAAACCAGTAGTGCCCTGCTAAATAAATAGCGCCTGGAGCAAACACAGGAGCCGATCCTCTGATCCCTGGTGAGGGATAACGGCTCACTTATGTACCAGCGCTGCTCTGGAGTCCTCCAACTTACTTAGGTGAGGACTCCAGGACCACTAACACTTGTTACACACATAGACCCGCAGAGCTTGTCATGTATGGATGCACTCTTTGTTTTACATTTCCTGTCTCATTTGTGCCTTTTCTTTTCCCAAATCCACTTTGTCTCTGCCTTTCTCTTTCACCAAAAACCTGTCTTCTCAAGGACTTCCATGGGTACATCTGATGTTGGCTTTTTCTCACCACCTCCCATCACAATAAACTACTCTATCAAGCAAGTGTGATTATATTGTGTCTTAAGAGCAGAATTTGATCCTTAACATTTTTAGGCAAGTGAAATCACTAGGTTTTTTTGAGACTTTTAAAAATTGTCCATCCCATACTTTCTTCCTCTCCCCTTTTTCAGAAAATTAAGACCATTTTCATCCAACTTTCCTAAAATATTGAATACTGAGGTAATATAGATGTCTCTGGTTTCATAATAACCGGGGAGTTCCCTGTCATCACCTTCCTTGCCTATCCTGAAGATGAGCCCAAACCAAAACCCCCAAAGACCACCATCCTAATACAAGCTCAGAAATAGCCTGAGCATCTTGCACAGAATGAGTTTGGCCTACCTGCTCCTCACCTGGTCTTCCTTGGATCTTTTCCTGGTCTTGGTTATAGAAAATGCCTTGAGGAAGATTTTGTGGAGCTAGTAAGAAGAAAGGATAGTTGCAAATATACTTTTAGGTACAGTGTGTCAAAGTGATTTTAGCCCTCTTTGCTCCACACTGAACTTTTAGGTTACACTAATTAAAATTCCCTGAGTCCTGTATATGATCACTTTGTTGCTCACAAGCTACTTATTGGGTAAGATTTAATGGAATTGCTAGTTTCCAGGATAAACACAGCAAAATAATTCAAAACCAACCAAAATGTTGTTTCCAAGTGGTTTTCCATTAAGATCGGTTGAACTGAAAATAACCAAACCAAAATAGCAGAGTAAAGAGGTGAAATAAAAGGTGGGAAAAGTGAGTGGAAAAATCAACCACTGAAAAAAAATAAAATCCCACAATAAAATAGTTGACAGGTTTTTTTCGCTTTGCTACATCAGTTTTGAGCCAGTGTAGCCTCGTAATTGTAAAGGGGAAAGTATTGCGGCCAGGCACCATCACAACAGAGCTTTTCTACCTGGAAATGTCCAGCTGCAACAGCTACTTGTGCCCTTCCCTTATCTCAGTAACGTGTAAGATCTGGGACGAGAATCACACAGCCGAAACCTCTCTTGGGAATAAAACGATGCTGAGTGGAGCATTCAACAGACTGCTTCTTGGGACTTGGATGGAAGAATTTCCCATTTAGGAGTGCTGACTTCAAGACTTTTATTATGATGCCATCTATTTCCTTTTCAGGCTGCTAAAACTTCATCTTTTTCAAAGTCGTAGAAAACTTATTCTCAACAAGGCAAAGCTTCCTTCTTTGCCTGGCTTTTTGCAAAGATCTCAGGCTTTGATTTGCTTCTAGTTGAATCCACGTGAAAAAGACAACACACGGATTTCAACAGGAGTGCAGTTAGGCTGGTTCATGGAAAATTCCTCCATGTAGCTTTTCGTGAATAATAAATCTGGTTAGTAATAATCACTTTCCTCTTTTGGTGTAATGATGTACTCAGGAGAAATAATTACTACTTGTCACGTTAACAGTTATAACAGAGGCGTGTTCAGTGCTAGGTCAAGTGGGACTGTTTTCCCTCTATATTCCAACTGGCAGCCCACAAACCCCTTGCACACTGGGACAGACATTCATATGCATGTAACCCAAAAGGACTTGAGTCCACCAACCTCCAAGCAGCACTAGTCCATGCTGTTGTATGAGATGATTCACGTTCTTTCTTTCATCTGTGCTGTCCTTTTTCAGGGCTTCCTCACTGCAACTTATTTTCCTTTGTACATTGTATATCTTGTTCAGATAAGATATTTAGATTTGGGTACCTTAGTCAGCTTTTATGGTACTTAGCACCATAGGATCTTCTGGCGAGGCAAATCAAGTTGCTTGCCTTGGTGGTTTGGTTTATCCCTGTCATAAGCCTTAAGCCTGGTGTGATGGACGTGTACGGGGGGTAGTGGGACAAGCCAGTTGGGAACATGCACGTGGGAGAGGGATGCCACTGCTGGGAATATTTCAACCACCATTCATGGGAAAAAAGGTCACCGAGAGTGCTCCATAAAGTGGATGAATTACCCAGGCAAGATATACAGAGGCCAGAGGTCATACATTAAGTAACTCTTGTCTGAACAGACAACACAAATCACCCTGCGAGCTCTCTGCGTATGCAGAGGCGGCTTGGAGAGATGAGGTTCAGTCCTTCTTGTTGGATGGGTCTGCCCTGGCAGGCTCGGTGGGATCTCCATGCTGGGTGAGCTTTGCTTTCAAGGGCAAGCTGTGTTTCCAGGCAGGAGAGCAGCAGGGAAAAAGGTTTTAGGAGGAGGGCAGCAGAAGGGTGGGGGACACTAGATTCAGTGGCAGAATAAAAGGGCTACCAAGATCATTAGGGGACTGGAACATCACTCTTATGAAGAAAGACTGAGGGATTTGGGCCTTTTTAGTCTGGAAAAAAGACGACTGAGGGGGGATCTTATCAATGCTTATAAATACTTACAGGGTGGGTGTCAGGAGGATGGGGCCAGGCTCTTTTCAGTGGTGCCCAGTGACAGGACAAGGGTCAACAGGCACTAACTTGAACACAGGAAGTTCCACCTAAACATGAGGAAGAACTTCTTTACTTTGAGGGTGGCAGAGCACTGGAACAGGCTGCCCAGAGAGGTGGTGGAGTCTCCGTCTCTGGAGACATTCAAAACCCGCCTGGACGCGTTCCTGTGCGACCTGCTCTAAGGTGACCCTGCTCTGGCAGGGGGGGTGGACTAGATGATCTCCAGAGGTTCCTTCCAACCCCTACCACTCTCTGATTCTGTGATTCTGTGAAAACGGAGGTGTAGGAGGGAGGGAGCACAGGGA
This sequence comes from Dromas ardeola, assembly GCA_013398915.1. Classification (NCBI taxonomy): domain Eukaryota; kingdom Metazoa; phylum Chordata; class Aves; order Charadriiformes; family Dromadidae; genus Dromas; species Dromas ardeola. Next base: position 399,003 of record VYZM01022282.1, on the reverse strand, counting down.
AATGGGAATGCAAATGAGCACATAGGTGAAAATGTAGAGTGCCCTGGAGGGGAGACAGGAAAGACTGAGTTTGGTAGAGGAGACCAACAAGGTGCTCCAAAGAAAGGAACAATAAACACTGTGTAGCAGGTAAGAAAAATATAATTCTGTCATAATTTTTAGCCTCCTTTCCCTCCAAACACAGATGTCTCTACAACTATATGCAAGTTTGTATACATCTGTATGTCTATGTCCATACATGTATATGTAAATAAGACACTCTTTTTATGAAATTCATTTAATGGGGTGTTCTTTATATCCTAAATTTTACTTTTCTTCTGACACGGGAAAACTCCTTTAGGCCACCAACATCAGCTGCTTTCCGTTATGCTGCCATCTGTTATGTAAAATAACTAGAATTCCTTTTTTCTCTTTCCCCAGTGGCTTTCCTGTTTTTCAGCTTTGGTCAGCTCTGGTTAGTTTTGTCTTTTTAGCTTTCTTTTATGATGCAAAATAGCCTTTAACTTGTTACATAAATAAAATATTGCAAAATAGGATAAAAGGATTTATGTCTCCATATAAAATACGTCAAATCTATCTATGTTAGTCATTTGAGAAATACCCGTTGCTTTGCTTTCTAGTTGCTGATTTAAATCACAATATATTCCAAGGTGTATGTAGCATTTATGATGGGAGTTGTAGCAACTCCACTCTGGTGGTATAGTGGTATATTTCAGATCGGAATCCAGATTCAGATTTTAAAACATCTTTGAAATGCAGATGTGATTCAATTAAGGATTTCAATTTAGATTTTTCATTCATTTAAGATCCAATACCCACGTTATTGAGCCAAGAACTAAATATCCATAATATTCATACTGCTAGTGCTTAACAGGGCACGCCATAGATGGCTTTGAAGCCTTCGGAAACTTGTTAGGTTGACATGAACTTTGAAAATACGTGAAATGCACAGTAAAATAGAGTGCACTGTTGTATTGTTATTATTATTATTTTTTTAATTAGAATTTTTTTTTTTTGGTGACCCTTCAATAATTTTTAGGGTAAAGCCTCTGCACATCTTCCTGTGTAGCCTGTACACTCACACTTTCTTTAAACTGAAAAAATATTCACTATACATGTAGAAAATTAAATTTATATCTATCTATATAAAAAATACATATATATATATATAAAAAATATATATACCAAGGGGCTTTTACAGACAAATGACTTTTCTGCAGGTTGTCAGACAGCTGTATTAAAACCAGGATTCAATAGTTTATATTGCCCTCAGAAGACAACAACCGCTGTGATGCAATGCCTGTCCCTCTGTCTCACCTTTCCCATGGGATTCTGTGTAGCTCCCTCTGTTCCCTCAGCTGGCGGAAACGATCTTGGAGTTTACAAACTCTCTGCATCGCTAATGTCACTTTATAAACATAAGAGGAGGGGAGGCTTTGCTATTTTTTTGCCTCAATTTTGAGCTAAATTTCCAGAAGGAAGGAAAACGTGATGGCACGGGACCAGCCACAGGGGATTACTGACCCTCTGTGGTTTTAAAAGAAGGGGCAGTGAGAGAAGAGATGTTCACTGCCCGGCGCAAAATAGTTCTTCAGATGTGAACTTCTGTGGGGGAACTGGGAGAGAAGGGGCTGTGGTTGCCTCTTGGAGCTGATCAGGGAGAAGCAGAGAGGGAAGAACAGGATCTACTCTCTTCTGGGACTGTTGTATCTGCTGGCCTCCAGCAGATGAGCTGGTGAAAATGGTGCAGCATTCATGTAAACTTTATTGTTTGCTAAACCATCTGAACATCTTTTTTTTTCAGGCTTTGACACGAAAAGCAACAAAACCCATGCAAAGCCTGCCTGTCTCTGGGTGTAAGCGCTAACTTGCCATGTGCTCCTGTAGATGCACCTCCTGTGGCTCCACAAACTCGTCACCTTCCCTGGACAACTCTCAGTGTATTTAAATGATCAATACGTCCTACCTGGGAGCTGTGAGTGTCCTAAGGGCCAGTAGCAATGGGTTTATGAGCCTCTGCTTCCATGAAGGATTAAGAAACAGAGATAATGGATCTCATACCACTTAAATTCAGACATAAAATTTGCCACCTGTCTCAGCTGCTTTTCCGGGCATCCTGTACAGTCATTAGAGGGAAAATAGGAACCTTTAAGAAACTTTTGTTCCAAGCTAAATTTGATGTTTCCCTTTCTATGGGAAAAATACCCCCTCAGAGTGCTCCTTTGACAGCACAGATGGCAGAGAGAGCCTAAACCCAACTTTTTCCACATTGAAATTTAGATGAAGGTGATTCCACCTGGAGTCTGTGCCTGACGCGTGCCAGTAGGAGTCCTAGTGAGACACAGCAAAGCTGAAAGCCGGTGAGCAGCGACCTGAGACTCAGCACAGCAGGCTGAGAGGTGTCTAAATGTGGGGGTGTTGATCTGGTCAGTGACACCACCACAGACCCAGCCAAACTTTCTTAAATTCACTGTCGTATGCCCACCACAGATGGAACCAAAAGCAGCTCCACAGAGATGTTCACTGTCAATCGGTAAGGTCCTCCAGAGCAAATAAGCCGTGTGTTTTAGAGGTTCCTCTGGAAGAGCATTCAGCGCGGAGGTGTGCTCGCTGTGCGGCGAATTACCCACACTGTGGTCGTGTAGCAACACGATGGTAGACTGAAGACATTTCCCTCTCTTGTAAGAAAACATGCTTTCCTGGATCACTTGAGGAATTTGGCAATAAATAATGGCTTTGAGCATTACACTTTTAAGGCTACTAAATAGGGGGAAAAAATGACAAATATACAGTTTTTACTCTGTGCAAGCCCTCTAAGAAGAGGCTACGCATCACATATTTACTGAATGATTTTACAGGAGTTCTCCAGTTAGGAACCTGCAGGAAAGCTCTAACCAGTAAGTTACCCAAGCCACAGAGCAGTGGAGTTTGCTCCATGAGATGTGCCTTTGGGGGGTTCAAAGGGAGTTTAGAGAGATTTCTACATTAGGAAATTTGAGCCGGGACTAGAAAAAAAACCCTCTTTCTGTTTCATGACAGACACACTGAGAACTACGATGAGTTGCTGGAGCTCTTCAGTCATGACAGCATGTTCAGTATCACTAACAGAAACAAGGAATTACCAGTGGAAAAAAAAAAAAACAAAACAATAACTCATCCTGTCTGTCACTTTAGAATGATATATACTTGGATTGCTTCCTCCTCCAGTGACTTGCAGCCACCTTCAGGGATGGGACAAGTGCAGCTGTTCAAACAGCATGAAGCAACCCTAAACCATGCAAGGAAGCGGAGAGATTTATCATCACTCTCCATCTGCAAGGAATCCTAGGAAGACAGTTGAAATTACTTTGCATCCCCAAAATACTGCTTCTCTTCTGACAAAAATATGCCAAGGTATCTTTAGTGTCCAAGCATATTTGACTTCTTTGTTTTATGACCACCAAAGCAAGGGCCCACCATTGCGTATCTCATGGAAGGAGCAACATTTACTTTTCAGTTCAATTTTGATAAATTAAGAACAAGCGAGTGTTTTGACTGAGAAAATATCATTTAATGGGACTACTAAAAAAAACATGTTCAGAATGTTATTTTTTTCCTACTCTCTCTAAAAATGCAGAGAAGGTGAAAGAGCTCATATGGAGATCTGGGCAAAACTCCTCCTGTTTATGGTTGTTTCTGACTCTCCTGTTGATACAGGAGGGGGATATGGTGTAGGGGAGAACGTTGTAGAGCGGGGTTGATGGTTGGACTTGATGATCCCAAGAGTCTTTTCCAACCTGAGTGATTCTGTGATTCTATGATTCTATGATTCTATATATTACTTGATCATCTTCTCTGCAACCATTATTTTTTCTCCCAAAAGAAGGTGGAATAGTCTTTCCCATGTTATTATTTTCAGGAAATACTTGAAGATACCTTAGGAGTATTTATCGAACCATGAAAAGAAGCTGTTCTAGTTGTGTTAAAGATCCAGAACTATGTTGAGAAGTGCACTGCAAAGGAGATGGATGTACATGATTATACAGATAACACATTGTACCGAAAACTTTTGCAATCAGTTTAGCTGAAACTCAGACAGTGGTCTGGGCTGGCAGGGCTTCACTGATTTGTTCAGGGTGCAGGACTGGCTCCAGGGCCCTCAAAGCATGAAGAAAATCACAAGCAGGATGGCTCTTTGCTGTACCTGTGTGACCCAGACATGTTGTGCTAGTGATACCTATTGTGCGTACTACACAACTAAAGTGTAGCTCCTACAACTGGGCTTTGGATCTCTCACACAGGCTCTCCAACACTGAAGCAGAGCAGCTGAGAGTGAAAAGCTATCTGAGGCTTCACGCATCTTTAATTTTGGACAATGAAGCCTCCCTCTCTGTTTGACAGATCCAATGTTGCCCCTGGCATGGATTTAAGCAGCCGTAATGTCAAGGATTTACAAAAATTCAAGCAGTGGAATATAGCCGAGGGCTCCAGCAAGCACAGTTTAAATGTTATAATTAGGCATTTACTGAGATGTTTCTTTCTGCAAATTATATTACCTGTTTTTCACACATACTTACAGCCTTTGTTAGGGGAGGCATAAGGTACTATTGTAAGGCCTATTGAAATATTCAATCTAAGTTTAAAATGCTGGATTAGTAAAGCCAACAATTCAAACAATTATTAGAAATGCAATTTTTAGACCTTTACGTGCAACCAGGAGTTTACTACCAGACAGGTCCATTGGACCTTACGTGTTCCTCAGGCATGGCCTGCAGAATATTAGCCTGGAAGTGCAGAAGAGCAGGGTTGTCCTGGCTGACCCACGCTCTGCTGGTGACTTTGCTCCCTCCCTTAGCCTTCATCCCTCTTGTCTACCTGGGCTGCAAACTCTCTGGAGGAGGGACTCTTCCTCACTCACTTCACACAAAGTAGTCCCAATGTAGATTGAGATCTGTGGGCAGTACTATAACATATACCTATATAACATTTTCAGAGGAATAACAAGACATTTGGAAGCTGGAATTACCTGCTTTTCTTCTTTGAGCTCCCTGCAATGAGAGCTGCTTACCAAGCCACCAGGAGTCAACAGGTCTTCTCCTCCTTTTTCCCCTCTCACCCTGACCTTGCTACAGCTCTATAATTCCAGGATATGATATTCCTAGTTGTGTTGAACCTTACTTTCTGACAGACAAAAATCTGGGTACTCTCTCTGAAAGTGTGGCTCGCAGCAGGAAAAAAAACTTCACAGGAGGTCTAGTCTTCCAGATTAATTCCTCTTAATTCTTCTAATTCTTGAGGTCAGGAAATTATATCAGAAAATTATATAACATAAACAAAACAATAGTTTAAAGGGGAAACTTAGCTTGAATAAATATCTTTCCTGTTAGGATGCTCATGATGAAAACTGCAAACGGCTGTCGAGGGCAGCCCTTCACCCTGGGCTGTGCCTTCTTGCCTGGCCTGAGTACTCTTCTCCTAAAAAATAGTTCACCTACAGCCTTACAAAAGATGCTGAATCTGAAGTAGGTAGAAAATAGCCGCCGTGCAAATGTGCTAAGTGATTTTTAAAACTATTGCTGGTAGATATTTCTACAAAGAACTGTAGATATGATGGAAGTTAATGTAAAGGAAACCACCCTGGGGATCAGAAAAGTTTTCACTTCTGTCATCAGAGGTACAAGAAGTAAATGCCTTTGACTTCCAGCTACAGTACCTGCCACTTTATGTATATAAAAATGGGTGCTTAGGCTAGCACATTGTCTTCATTTCTCCAAGCAAACCTTCGAGCAGCACCGTAAGCACCACAAGCCCAAAGGCTGAGCAGCCGTGGCCGCGGTGGGTGTCCAGGCACTGCCCCAGCCCTGGCCAGGACACCAGCATCCCCCGCTTTGGTGTCCGGCCCCTCCGGAGCAGCCACAGGGTATGTACCACTTGCGATTGACCCACCTCGGTTTCCCACCTCTGAGAAATGTATGCTGCTCTCTGCAGAATACGTAAGTCAAGAATAACTCATTCTCAGTTATCGTGGCAGCCAAAAGATGCTAGAAAGGAAATCTAAGTTATTTCAATTCTTTCTGTGCAATTGGTTCAGCTTCAGAAAGGAGAGAAACATGCAGCGGCAAGTCTAACTGTGAATGGGTTTAGGGAGGGTGAATCCGTGGGTGTAACTATGTCATCCAGTGTACCCAAGTTCACAAAACAGGCCTATGAGCCTGAGAAAAAAGGCAGAGAAACAGAGAGACAGAGAGAAGGAGAGAAGAAAAGGGGGGTGGGGAAGTGGGGAGAGGAGAGAGGAAGGAAGAGAAAGGACAGACAAAGAAAGACAAAGATAAAAGAAAGAAGGGAAGAAAGAAGGAAGGAAGGAAGGAAGGAAGGAAGGAAGGAAGGAAGGAAGGAAGGAAAAGGGGGGAAAAAAACGGAAAAAGAAAAAAGAGAAAAGAAAAAAGAAAGAACAGAGAAAGGGAGTGAAATTTATACATCTTGCTTATAAATTATGACTTTCCACATAGCCTCATTTTTATCACTGAGTGAAAATATGAGATTCAACCTAAAAATGTACTTTACTTAGGGAAGCAAAACACAGCAAATACCATAATGATGGAAATATAATCACAGGCAGCAGTAAACTGAAATGGCTGAAGGGAGGCAGACCAGCTCTGCAGACTAGCACCAAGCAACACTCCATCCCCAAATATCAAGGGACAATATCAAGCCAAATTAATATCTCTGAACAACTTTTGCTCTCAAACTGTTCAAATCCATATCTGACCCCTGCTGGCCAGGTTTTTCTAGTCTCTTTACATGAACCATTTATACAACACCACACGCTGGCTTCCCAGGCATGGCTGAGGCTGGTAGGTGATATTTTGCATATGGCTATTTTGGTTCCTCTCTCAGTGAGGGAATTACAGCAAGTTTTTAAGCAACTGAGGAATCCAACCACTATTTCTAACTGTTTTCCAAACCCCGAGCAGACACCAGTACTTTGGAAGACAGTGTTTGGTTGAGTGAGGCATATGACCGGTCTCCCAAGAGATACCCAGGCAGGGTGGCCTTGTTTCGCTCGCCTGCCTGGGAACTCCCCAGGTCATGTTTCCCACGGGTTAACACACCTTACTGCCACCCAGCCACCGGGACAGCTACGACTGCGTTGACAGAAAAAAAACCCACCCTTTGCTTATAGAATTCTTTGTGGCCAGACTATTATTAACACGGATTTTTCATGTTCGCATTCTTGCTGTGTTTATATAAAACAGAATTTACTTTACTTGCTTGTTTTAAACTTTTAGGAAGTGCAGAGAGAATGTGCCTGCATGGGAACATGCTGGACTGGCCATCAAAGAGGGATGAGTTCTCCTCTTTGACTGCAAAATTGCATTCAAAATGCATGTGACAGGTAGTATATTCGTTTAATACATCACTGAGAGGCATTCACACACTGGGCGTGCTACAGGGACCTGGGACAGCACAAATAAACCACAGTGAGATGCATATTGCAGAGGTACAAGTCTCCACAAACATCCCAACCTTGTGCTCAGCCCTCACCGAGAGCCATCGCCTCGTGGGGACTGGGGAAGCGTCCCTCCTTCTGGGCGCACCCCGGCTCTTCAGAAATAATAACCATATAATTTCATGTGAACATCTGACAATGACAGCCACATCGACACTAATCACAGGCAGTGTCTGTAAAGTAGTTTCAGGCACAAACTGTAGCATTCCTCAGAATCACCAAGTCCTGTTTTAATGGCAGAGTTTGAGAGCTATAATATGAAGCGTATTGTGCACGGGAATCAACAGTTTCATAGAATCACAGAATCATAGAATCTTCATGGTTGGAAAGGACCTTTGAGATTATCGAGTCCGAACTTAAATGTACTTTCTTCTTCCAAGCATCAATATGTATTACAGTCGGGTTTGCACTGTAATCCTTGGCTAGCCACAAAAACCTGTAGACTTTTAGACGGTTGTCCCCTGTTAATGTGCCCACAAGACTGATTTCTTGGTGTTATGACATCAATGCGACCTCATATTTACATGGGAAAAATCACCGGCAGAAAATAGCAGCTCAAGTCAAATCCTGAAGTCCTTTCCTGAGCAGAAACTCTGATGAAAATCAGTAGGACCTAAGATGTAAGGATCGCTCACGTAAAAATTTCATGGCTCTTCTTTCAATCTACATATCTAAAAAATACCTGTTAAAATGCGTCAGATCAGTTTGCTTTGTGTCTTGCCAGCACGAAAAATGCCTTGATGACTGCACAATCACAGTCCTTCAAAGAATAGCTCTGATTTGACTTAAAAAAATTCATAATGCTGGCTTAGCCGTGCAGACTACACTTGCCTTTGGGACGAATGAGATACTTTCTGACTATCAAGCTGAAATCCATGCAGCAGTTCTCAGATTTTAATGAGCAGAAAATCTTTGTTGGCAAGACAGGTTAGACTTGATTTATTTTTTTTAAGATGAGAAAATACTGTCAGTAGCAGTGGGAAGGAATCAACATGTGTTCGCTGGTTACAGCAGTTACAAGATCTTGTATGTGAAAAAAGGATTAGAGCAGCATGGGTTTCACCTTTTGTAAACCTGGAAAATTTAGTTACACGTTCATATTGGTGAACAAATGCCATGAGCCGATCCCACTCTTATCGACATTAAAGGGAATTTCTAATTCATTTTCTAAGGAACAATTCTTATTTATTTTCTTTATTCCATATCCAAGAATCTTACCAGAGCAGCTCAGGGATTTAACTTTGCAACACGCAACATTAAAAGATGGACAGTGGAGAAGACCTGATTTTAAAGATGCGTCTTAGTATAGGCACTCCTATAGGAACAGGGAATGGAGCCTGCTGTGTAGATAGCAGCCAGCCATGGAAATCAAGGACCGCAGACTGAATTTAAGGGTAGCAACATGAGCTGCTAGGGTAAAGAAAAAGGGGATAATGTGATTCATGGATGTATGAACAAGGAAGTACTGAGTAGGAGTGGGGAGCTGATCTTATCTCTCCCCACTCCTCTGGTAAGACTAATATTGGCATAGTGCAAAAAGTTCTGGTGCCCATATTTTAAATGGGAAAAGTTGGAGACAGGTCAGAGAGAGTATGAGAGAAAATGTCTCTCTCGAGTGAAAGCCTGGAAGGGATCTCTCTGCTTACCTTATCAAAAAGACGGAGACATGACTTGATTAAAGTGTACAAGTACCACCACAACAAGATAATACTGTATGCAAAAGATCTCCTTCATCTAGTGGAGAAAGCATAGCAGGAATCAACGGCTAGAAGCTGAAGCCAAACAAATACATACAAAGAAACCCAGGCATGCATTATTAATAGTAAGAGCAATTAATCCTGGGAACTACTTACCAAAAAGTAGGGTTGGATTCTGTGTCTCTTGATGTTTTCAGATCAAGATTGGATGTCTTCCTAGTAGAGATGCCCTAGGCAAACCCCTATGAAAGGGAAGCAAGGTGAGACATAATAGTCCATGATATACCATCGGACCAGTTGACTGGATGGTCCTGTTGTTACTACTGACTGGCTCTACCTCTGCTAGTAAATTAAAGTGTCAGGACCCAGGCCTGGACTCCAGAACGTGATCACCTATGATATTAAATTGTTAGGATAGTCCCTCACGTGCTCTTGGCCTGGGTGAACTAGCCCTCTCCCAGACACACTTTGCACAGTTGGGAAATGAGCATAGTCCAGGGCTACAGGAAATTTGGACATAGGCACCCTATTTTGGAGAAGACAGGAATGCAGTGGTGGTACATGCTGACCAGAACACTCTTTGGTTGGTAAAATCCAGTTTTGCCTGTATTACCTGCAAAGGCTTGAGTCGGCTACGGCTGCACAAGGTTCAACGCCAAGAGAAATGCCTGTGAATCAGATATTCCAGAGCCGCCTCCAAGTAGGTGGAATGTTGTTGACACACTCACAGCTTTGATGAGCCCTAAAAGGGAAAAAGGAAGAATGCTTTGACATATTTTGAATATTCAGAAAGGATAATTGTTTCCTGCCGTAACTGACATTCCATGGGAGTAGTGTATTCCTGCTGGTCATGTCCATACTAGATAGAGATGTTGAAGCAGTGCTTCCCACACAACCCTTGCAATTAGGCAACACGGAGCCTGATAACTGGGATCTTTTAAATGTCAACATAGCTTCCTATTTCAGTGCTCACTCGGTGCTTATTAGCAGCATTGAGTTAATGTGTTTTGTTGCTGACGGTGATGATGTACAGGGACCCAACTGCTATCCCTCGATGTCTGCTATAATAGGAAAAAAAGGAGTGCAAGTTCATGACAAGATTTAGTATCCCATCTCAGGGACCCCAGAAGGATGCTCTTCAGTGTTTCCAAATGCTGGAAGCATTTCTTGCCTTCTGAATGTTAAACAGATACTAACCCACAGACTTTTTATAGAAGAAAAAATCCCATATCCTCTAACTAAAGTTTTACCTGTCTCTAAACAATTTCTACAATGAAATTGCATCTACAATGCGTGTTTTCCAGCACTGATGAACCTGGCAGCACAGTAAATATTGTATGGGCCGTAAAGGCAGTTGGGCAGCAGTTGCTGGGCTACCACTGTGTGCATCAGATGTCCCTAACACATAGTTTTTTTTGTTGGGAGACATGGGACAAAAGACTGGCATTATAGCGAGCCTCTACATAAAGACTTCCAGACTTCATCTCCATAAATCAACCAACGTGGAACCCCCAAGACAAAACAAAATAGAATTATCCTTTCTTGTAGTTGAAGAAATGAACAGAACAGAACAGATCAGAACAGAAAGCCTAGGTGCTTTTGGTTCACGAGATGTCCAAAGAGAACTGAAGGGCAGGTCTCCGTTGCAGGTTGCTGTGCAGAGACACCATGCAGCTTTATGCATGCTGCATACCTCCAAAACAGATGTTTTCCTCCAAGCTGAGTACCACAGTGCCAGGACTAACTCAACAGACAGTATCTGAATGAGGGAGTTTAGCATTAGTTCACAGATCTCCATAAAACACCCAAACCGGCCTTGTGCTCTGTGTGTATCACAAGACTCTCTTGCCCAAGAAAACTGAGCAATTCTGCGTCTCTCTGAGACTCACCAAAAGAGCGCTACAGCTGCAGCAAGGGAATGCAAAAAGACCCTTTTCAATTCTCTTCTGCAAGCCTAAAGATCCTATGCTGACAACGAGGTCATCTATCTCAGATCAAGGTTTATTATTTTTGTGAAACTCAGATCACTCAACACCTGGAGGCAATTTCCTAAGCATCTGCATTTTTACAATGTGAAGCCAAGGTGGGATGAAAGGGCAAAACCCAGTCGGCTCTCAGAAAACCTGGCATTCCTGGGCTTTGCAAGCTTGCCTTAGCTGAGTAAAGTTGTCGTTTGCAGGGTATCCGTGAAAAGCTTCTGGTTCAAGCGAAGCAACACGGTGGTTGGGATTTTCTCTTCATTATACAGAACACACAGATTTTAGAAAATTTCAGTCACATTTCATCCTGGCCTTAAAAAATTATGTTGTCATAAAAAGTGGATGTAACACTGAAACGCAGCTGAGGATACAGAGGATACAAATATACTAGTAAAGCGTAGAGAGCTCCGTGGGTTGGCCATCACTCATCCCCAACCCAGGCCAGCTTGCAGTCTTGGAGTCACAGCTCAGGCAAGGTTCAGGAGCTGGGCCATTCCCAATGGGCATTTTGGATGTAGCCACTCAGTTTTGGGGAGAAGGTTTCTTACCTGAGGCATGCCACAACTCCAGACCACGGGGCAGAAAGCAGTCCTTGAACCATTTTTATTCACAGTGGTGCCATCTCAGGATTTGTCTTACTGGGACAAGAGAGAACAAGAGCAAATCAGGCTCTCAGCAGCACTTCAGACATCAGGACTCAGCAGAAGGCAGTGAGTTACTGTAAAAAAGTCAAGATTCAATACAGGGCACTAAGTTGGGGTGTCTACACCTAAGTGTGAACACATGAGGTAAAGGAACAGTTCAGTTTTTATCACCTGAAACCTTCTTAGCACCCTCTCTGGCTTCTGGACAACAGTGCAAAAGACTTTGGGTCTTTTCTGTGCTGTGTCATTTCTCCCAGCACCACATAAAATTCTTGTGCACCCCAGGACATGTGTCTGAGCCCACAGCTTTGGGGACTGGTGACCTGAATTGCGTGCTGGGCTTCACTGGCTGTATTGAAAACCTCCCCGCTGACCATGACGGTCTCATATGTAAAATGCATACTAGATGTGGTTTGCGTGTAGACACTGAAGTTCAGGAGTCTTAATATAAAGCTGAAACCTACTTCAACTTTCTGAAGGATTAATCTTTAAAACCCTAACAAATTTCATGAATTTAAAAAGACAGACAAATCAAATCATATATTGGTCTTAATTAAGATAATTATAAAGAAAAAAATCAGAATTATTTGTTCTATTCGAAGCATAGAGAGGTGCAGATATCAAGGGCTACCAGTGTTGATTTCCATACTTTGTGTTACTCTTCATTCTGCAATTCTAGGTACTGAAACTTTGTCTGTATGAGATGGTATTGCATTTTTAGGGAAGGTCATGGATGGATTATGTCTGTGGATGCAGCACTGGTCTCTAATGTTTTTTAATTTTTTTTTGGAGCATAGAAAGCAAAGGTGGTAATAAATTCCCAGGTCATATCTAGCCTGCTACTGCCCTCTCTACAACAGGTGAGTCTTCTCAGATGCATATACTGCAACGTGAGAACTTCCAATAGAAGAAACGAAGGGGCAGTAGCAAGAAGAGAGAGGCTTGGCAAATGGCTGAGTAAGAGACTTTACTGGGCATATTCCAACTTGCCAAAATGAGCCCAAATACATGACCTGGAATCTGTCAGGACGTGTCCATGTCCACTATATGCTCAGTCTCGTGATGGACGTGTTGTGAGGCAGAGGAGTCTGACTCAGAGATCTCTTCTCTACTCTGCTGTTGACGGTCTGCCGCACCAAAGAATCATAGAATATCTGAAGTTGGAAGGGACCCATGGTGGGGTCATAGAATCATAGAAAATCTTGAGTTGGTGAGGGATCCTGGAAGCATCCCTCACCTCATCCACGTAATCCCTTTTTTTTTGGTCTTGCCTGCTTACTTTTGTAATGCTTTCAGCATGTGCTGCTAAGCTGGGTCCAATTTTGAACTATGCCTCCTTGAAAACTGGAGCAAACCTGACTCAACCTCCCATTCAGAGACTTGGGAGACTAAATGACTCTCTCTCTGCACTCTGGATTAAGCATTGTTTTCCTAGTCACAGTAGCAAGCTTTAACAAAGTGTTTTAAATGACCTGTACTTTATTAGAGGGAAGAGAGGGAAGGAACAGAAGGAAGCATTAGTCTGGGAAACCTGAATTAACCTGAATAAGCCCTAGCCTGGCTCCTCAGCGTAGTTATTAAGGAATTAGCCTGGGCCCAGCTTTCTGCTCGCAGCTATGATGGTGCCGATGGGATGGCTGCTGCCCTCCTCCCTAGCCGCATTCCCCTTGGAGCATGCCTGTGCTTCAGGGATGGTTCAGTGGGGTGACTGGTCAGGCCATTTCCAGGGTTGTGAGTATCCCATGGACAATGATCCCAGCCTTGGTGCTGGAGCCCAGGCTAGGCACATGCTCCCAGTTGCCCCAGGCTGGTGCCCAGTAGCCTCCATGCCACAGGATTTGCCATGGGCTGCTGTGGGTCATGCAGTACCACGTCTTGCTTACAGCTGGGGACCGGCTCCCATCTGCAGTCATGACTCTCTCAAGCCACCTCCTCACCAGGCTAGGCACATGCTCCCAGTTGCCCCAGGCTGGTGCCCAGTAGCCTCCATGCCACAGGATTTGCCATGGGCTGCTGTGGGTCATGCAGTACCACGTCTTGCTTACAGCTGGGGACCGGCTCCCATCTGCAGTCATGACTCTCTCAAGCCACCTCCTCACCTTCTCAGGGCCATCCACTTGGAGCTCCCTTGGGAAGCTGGGGGTGGCCCTTCTCCAGGCTCATTGATGGGGCCAGTGGACTCTGCACCTTTTAAGATGTCCAGCCATCATATTTACAAGCCTTACGAGTGCAGCAGTTGTCTCCTACTATGTCTTTTCACAGTTCCAAGGCCAAAAAAGGTAAAGCTTCCAGCAATTACTAATGTAAGTAATACTGATGGTTTCAATAATACAATACTACATGGTCCACGAGAGGATTATAACTCTGCCAAATGGCCAAAAGTGATGGGAGTGCAAACAGGGAGGTGGACTTAAAAATAGTGTAGGTAGTGAACTGATGAAGCCCTGGCCTCTTTGCAATGGAGAGTGTGGTTGATAACCATCACCCCTCTGACGCCCAAGAAGAGGGATGTGTGCTCAGGTACAGGGGGAGGCATGATGCAAAAGGAGGATAAGGAAAGGAAACACAGGGAACAACAAGAGGGAAAAAGGATGAGCAGAGCACATGATGTGAGATGGGGCAGGAGAGCAGGATGAGGCAGAGAAACAGCTGATCTGAGACATGGTAGAGCCGTTTCCTACCCACAATATTCCATCTTCCCTGAAGATACCCTCCTCTTTTCCTTAGAATCATAGAATCACAGAATGTGTTGGGTTGGAAGGGACCCTTAAAGGTCATCTAGTCCAACCACCCTGCAGTAAGCAGGGACATCTTCAACTAGATCAGGTTGCTCAGAGCCTCATCAAGCCTGGCTTTGAATGTCTCCAGGGATGGGGCCTCCACCACCTCGCTGGGCAACCTGTTCCGGTGCCTCACCACCCTCATTGTAAAGAACTTCTTCCTAATGTCTAATCTAACCCTGCCCTGCTCTAGTTTAAAACCATTGCCCCTCGTCCTATTGCTACATGCCCTTGCAAACATGCCCTTCCTTCTCCCCCTTTAAGTCTTCACAACCAGCACACTCTGTGTCCATGGGGCTATGGACCAGGACACCTCCTGTCTGGACAGCCACACTGGTACCAGCGCTAGTGACATCCAAAAGAGTTTGGAAATCTTTGTTTCTAACCGGTACCTCTACTCTTCCTCCCTCCACATGCTTTGACACTGGTATTAGCCTTGAAGGTCCTTACAATGGGAACAAATTGCATTTAGTTCAGGTTTGCCAAGTGCTATTATATTTATTATTATTTGTATTTCTCTAAAGCCGTCCTACCAGGTCCCAGGATATATTCTCCCTCTTATTATGTGTTACAGAAATTCCCTTCGAGCCGCCTCCCCTCCCGCTGCACACAGAGCAGCATGCACAGGGTTAACCAAGCTCTTCACAGCAGTCAAAGTTTTGAAAAATGGTCCACGGGCGCCGTATCTTTCAGCACGCTTCCTCCTGCATGGAGCCGGAGCACGCTGTGGGTGGCAGACGGCAGCAACCAGGTACAACGTTTGGGCTGGTCCGGCTCGGCTGAAGCTGCAGCTGAATTGTAGGCAGCAGCACTGACTCAGCCTGGGAGAGGAGAAATGTCTCTGTTGGGTACCATAACGGAGTGTGACAGATGTGGGGAGGTGAAAGCCACGGCAGACCAAGCCAGCAGCACGACCCTGCAGACACTTGTCTCCCAGTGCCCCCCAGCAAGGCTGCCTCGCTCCTGAGATACAGTAATCAAGGGAAACATGAAATATTTGACATTCTCCCCACACTCTCACAGCAAAAAATGCATTGGCTTTCATGTCGTGCAGGAAGATCGCTCACGTACGTCGTGCGTCCCTTGGAGCAAGGAAACAACCAGTGGTGTTTCACCGGAGAAGAGAAACACCCGAGCAGGGTTGAGGATCATGTGGGACAAGGAGAAGAACGAACGGTCCTCAGCATGCATCACTGGGAGAGGCTGTCCTCAGGCCTGGGACACACCGGCAGCCCGAGGCACATCAGGCTGGAGCGGTGCTGCCATACTCCCTGCAGCTGACAGTGAGGAGCTGTGGGATGAAACCGAGACTTTCCCTGTGGAAAGGCCCCAGTTCACATTTAAAAAAAAAATATTAAAAAAATCATTCTGCTGCCGCGTACATAGCTTGGCTCTATTACAACTTGTGCGTGATTTTTGAGCACCCTCCTCATGGCCTAGGCACAAATTAAAGCATGTCCTGTCTTTGTTTTCCCATCATCTGTCCCCTCAGTACCACATCCAGCTGATATTTACTCATCCTTGCTTTATAAGGAAGGGCAAAGCACCCAAGAATTCAAGAGCATTGCATCAAAGATAATGCTTTTTTTTAAAAAAAAAAACCAACCAAAACAAAACACAAAACCCCACCCTGGGTATGCACTGGAAGAGTCTCTCTACCTCCCTCAGGTGGAGATGAGATTTTGGGACTTGGCAATATCAATCTGGCAGTTTGGGCTCCTGTCTCAAAAGGAGTTTCTTCATTAAACAAATCCTATTTAAATCTGCTTCTCTATCACCAGGAGAACCACTCTGGGCAAATCCTACCTCTCTTCCTTCTGTAAATGACTGTGATGAGCTCACTTGTGTACTGGATCCACATTGCTTAAAGTTAGTAATGAGCAACTTAGTGACATAATATTAGCATTTTAGCCATTTCTGTCTCAGATTCTCATTTCCTGATTTCTCTTTGTTATCTATGTAGGAGGAAAGCAAGTGAGATCTTCTTCATCCTCTCTGGCTGTGAGGCAATTAATTCCTCTTTTTAATTGTGAGGGTGTTTCGCCATAAATGGTTTAACTTCTACCCAGGTTGTCTTCTGCATCTCCCACTGCTTCTCAAAACCGCCAAGAAATATAACGTGTTATTGCTGCATGGGCTCCCTGACTCCCACATTGTGCTGCCTCTGGAAAACACTCCCACGGGGATGCCTATTATATCAAGGGCTTTTTTAAATTACAGGGGCTTTAAGCAATCCTGCTCCCTGCCAGTCATGATTACATTGCTGTGGGGACAGACAGGCAGCCGTTGCGTTGTCCCTGCCGAAGCTGTCCCTCTGTCCCCTTCCCGTGGGGTCAAGGTGGCTTCAACCCCTGCCTGCCCCAGCAAGGCTGATTTTTGGGGAACAATTTCATTTACCGCCTCTACGACTGCTTCTTCCCGTGTTGCAATGTGAAAGGGAAAGAAATCACCCCACAAGTACCGCAGCTAGAGAGGGTTAAAATTTTCCTCCAGAAACCTTCTGTATCTAAAGATTTTGGTTAATATGAACTAAAATGGTTTGCTAGAATGTGTGTATCCCCTTTGGAGGGGGGAAAAAAGGGAGAGATTTTTGCTTAACACGGGAGAAATTTATTCCACCCAGGTAGCTAACAGGTCAGTGTCAGGGACCTTTGCCTAGACCAGAGTTCAAATGTCCTTTCTATGGATAGCTGGACATGAGGACAGGGACGCGACCTTTAGTCTACCGTCTAAATCTGAGTATAAAAAAACCTATGCCCTGTTTAGTCAGAGGTTGAACAAATAGTTAGAAGGCAAATTTTCGCTTGGGTTGAACCAAGAAACTGAATTTTGGAATTTCTGGAGAAGAGAAATACTTTTGTTACCATCTATCCTCCACTATATTTTTTATCGAAACCAAAATGTTTTAAGACTCGTTGGGGAGATAGAAATTAACCCTTCAAAGACTTGCTTTTGTAAATTTAATGTAATTTTAAATATCAACATGCCTTTCTGCAATGAAAAGTGAAAAGTTATGTTTGGCAAAAGTTATGTTTGCCAGGAAGAAATACCAAAGTAATATTTTCAAAAAATATGCCTCCCTTTCGAGGGTCAATATATTTGGCCAGACTTAACAGACATCTATAAATAGATTTGGTCTTTCTAAAGGTGGTGGGTTTTTTTTTTCAGGGGAAAAAATGTACTGTTTGTAAAATTAAATGTAAAAAAGCTTCCACAGCTTCCACATTCTCTCACCACACCTGGAATAAGGACCTTGACCATTTGGCTACGCTGGAGTAGGTGAGGGGCTTCTCCTACACTCATATTCTTTTTTAATCTCTAAAAAATAGTGTTTTCCTCTTATGGTGAAACAAGGAATCAGTTTTCTGGTCAGAGCTCTGTGCCCTGCCTCCCAGGTGAAGGTGAACTCCATTGAAAACCTCCTTTCCCAGTGAACGCTTGACCAACCCATGGGAGCAGTTTAGGAACAGGAGCACTGTCAGCAAGCCCACATGCGCTTCCCAGTCCTCTGGCATCCCACCAGGCTGCTGACAGAGGAGGAGGTGGCAGGGGAATTGTCTAAGACAGTGGCACAGTCTCTTGTGGACTAATTCCAGGGGAAAACAGGCCAAAATGATCCTCCAGGTTCAAGGCTTTTACTGTTCAAAGCAGAGAAAAAACCACTAATGAGCGACTTTTGGTGAGCTAAGTATCAGGGCATGTACCTGTGGGTAAACGCGTGTTTAATTTCTGGAGCTGGCTATCAGTTGCACTATTGTGAGTAATATCAGCCGGATTATGACTATTCCGCCACTCCTGCAGACTCAGAGGATGGCAAGCCGAAATCGCTGCCCTTATCTGTTCTACCTGTTTGCTCTTGTAAAAAGCGAGGGACAGGTTTTCGCGTGGGACAGGTTTTCGAGCGGGGCAGGTTTTCGAGGGCTCCTTGTCAACAGCTGTAACTGCTTTCAGCGCAGCTCACACCCAGCAGTAGGTCAGAGAGCATTATTGTCACTTCCCTTGGAAATGTACTGAGAAACGCCGGGGATGAGGTTTTATGCAACGCAGCGATGTGGTGCAGCACTCCGCAGGCCATTTGCCGGACCTTGTGATTTAGGCCAGCGTGGGGCAGCAGGATTCCTTTATTAGAAGCTCACTTCTGCCTCTACGGTATCGTCGCAACAAAAAACTTTTACGCGATCTCAGCATCAGGCACGGCGGTTTTCGATGGCAGCGCAGTGCGCTGATGCACGTGGGAACTCCAGTTTCACAGCCAATGCATGGGCCATAAATTCCCACCAGAAAAAAAAAAGACTTTCCCTATATTTGTAGGGCCAGGGTGTCGCCATGCATATGATTCTATTTTTAGATTTTACAACAGTTCACTTCTGTGGGCAGAAAACTTATTTCCCCCCCAAAATAAATACTATGAAACCAAAATAAATGCCAAGGGAATGCTGCCTTCAATATAAATTGCTTAATTTCTGGCTCCGTAACTGGTGCCTCGGTTGTATAATAACCACTGAGTCAGAGCATGACCCTGAATGCTCAGTCGTTACCTCCCGAGGTGTCGTGGGGAAAGCGGAGGCTCATCTCCCCAGCTGCTAATTCTCCAAAGTGTCCAGTGAAGTATAACATACGAAAGGGCAGGACTAAGCTTTACATCATTTTTTAATTCAACGACTCATTCATTCAAATAAGATTTACGAAGACATTATGCAATTTTGCTGTACGCAGTCATCAGGGGTGTGTAATGAATATCTAATTCACAGGCTGGGAGATTTAATTGGATGTAGATCATCTTATGACCATGGTCAGAAAGCCAACAGGGACCGTGCACCAAATGAGCTTATAACAAAATGTGTTAAAGTCTATGACTCAGTTGTTGTCTTATATAAAAGAGAAATGCTAGGGAATTGTGAAACCTTGTGAATTATGCAAGGAGGGAGTTTAATTACTTTTATTGAATTTATAGATTTTTTTGCACTGCTAGTAGCTTTTAATTACTCATTACATTTTGAGCGCTTGAAAATCAGAAATAAGAACTGCAGGTAAGTTTGTCCTTGATGCTGCTTTCAGAGTAATGGAAAATTAAACCTATCTGTACAGGTTATTTCACAGTGATATTCTAATTCATACATAATATAATGAAAGACGAAAAACAAGCAAAGAAAATATTATTCACTCATTTCTTCCTGAAAGCTTGTCAAAGAGATTAAATAAACATTTCCCAGCAATCACGTAACAGCATTTTTACTTCTACTAGAAAGGTTCTATCACTTTGAAAAATTCCAAATGTATTTATTTATGTTACCGAAGAGCATTTCAGAAAGTTATAACACACACGCATCTATTTTCCAGCCTGCAGTTCACTGGGAATACTGACATAGTTTCTTGCAAATAAAAGGTGGGGAAAATATAAAAATACAGTATTTATTGCTAAATGTATAAAAATCTAATAATAAAAACTTGACACATGGATTAATTGGAAGAAAAAGCTATTTCTTTCACATTTAAGAATTCTAAATGTACCATCAAGAGGGAAAAACAGAAACTTAAGTATGCCTCATTATCTTCCAAAGCTGTTCAGCGCTAATGGAATGAAAGACTCAGTGATTTGAATTTTTTTACATGGACATCTGCAACCATTCATTTTATAGAAAATACCAGAAGAAAAACAAGTGAAAATGCATTTGATAATGTCTCATACTTCCATTTGTAAACACGGCATAAGCACTCGACACGGGGAAATGGAAGTCAGATCTGGGGAGTTATGGAAAGAAAGACAACGTACTTTAGCCCACAAAATTGATTTCAAGTTATTTCAAGTAATGTTGACCCCAGTCTCTCTCGTCCCTTAACATAGTCACCTTGCCCATGGCAATGACAGTCACTGGACTTAACTGAATTCTCAGTTACATTTGTGCTGCTACTATTGGGTTTAATTTACTTATTTGGCTTACTAGGAAGTTAACTAGTTGTGTGAAACTAAGAGTGGAATTCAGGTGTCTGTGATTATCAATACCAGTATTGCTCAATACTTGGGATTGCGTCTCCATTGGCTTTATCGACCACCAGGGACAACAGAGCCTAAATTTTGGTGATGAGGGAAAAAAAGTATCACATTGGTGTTCCTACAGTTATCAGTTTCCACTTTGTCTGCACTCTGCACATCCTCAGGGTTGCAGCAATTCTTGCTGATGGCTGATGTCAGTTTAGTAATTTCATTTCTCCGCTTCTCACGTAGCACAGCGTGGGCACATATAAACAAAGCATGTCAATTTGATTTGAGTTTTTTGACATCTCCTCCAACATCTTTACAGCATGAGCACAACAATAATAAATCACCACCATTATTTTTTATTTGCACCCAAAAGCCTTGGCCAAGCTCAGTAGACGGCCACAGTTACTTCTTTCTGCAGAAAAGTGATGATTAGCACTCTGCCACAGAGCTGCAAGATGACTAGAACAAATAATTAGTAGAACTTCAAGGTTTACTCCTGAAGCCAGGTTCTCCTGGTAGCCAGGAGGAGGTGGCAGGACGTGGAGGGTGATTTGGGGCTGGATGGCACGGTGGCATGGGTTAACACGGCAACATGGGGACATGTGTGTGGAGTTTGCTAGCGCAAACACAGCGGACAAGGCCAGGCTTTCAGCTCCGGTTACCTACCCCCAGCAGTTTACAAACTAAGCCACAAATTACGGGAAGCTCACTCATCCCACCACCACATATTTATGCGGTCTCGCCACTCTAGAGCAAAGTTTTCATCCAAGGGGTGAAGAATTTGATGCTAAACACTGAAGCGAAAAAAACCCCAATGGATAAGAGCCACTGGGGGAGAGCCGCGAATCCCGTCAGTCTGCGGCCCCTCTTCCTCGCCTGCCCCAGTTTTGGGTTACGCCACGTGTGTGACTCAGCCGGGGAGAGCGAGCATTGGGAAGGGTTGGAAATAAATGTGTTTGGAGGAGGAAACTGAAGGAGGAAAAGTGTTTTCTATAGGGGAATAGAGCGGCACGTAGGACTGCATGGTGGAAATCCAACATAAGCCTCATGCAAGTCAAACTGCTACGATCCCCCACCACTGTCTGCTCGTTCCTCAAGTAATTGAGGCTTCAGTTCAGCAAAGCGTTTAAGCTCAGGCTTCATTTTATGCTGTCAGGAAGTGCTTTGCTGAACAGGGGCTTAAAGTATCAAGCGTGTTGCATGAGATTTATCCTACCTAATTTTAGACGTTTGCGGTGCAGATATCTACACCAGAGCTAGTGACCCCAGGCTTTCCTCATTATTAATGGGGAGAAATAAGCATTTCTGGGGTGCTGTTCGTTAGGCCTACTCTACCCTAGGAATACCATTCAGTAGCTGTCTTTGCAAGCAGAGCTTAAAATAGCGAGATCAGATGTAAACATCTACAATCCAGGTACCTGCATTCATATACCTGAACCACAACAACCTCTGATGACAGAGAAATAGAAAAAACCAAACCAACTGGAACGTATCAGGCAAATGCAAACTGAATTTTTATAGAGAAATGAAAGTGAAAATTATTTTCGCAGTGAGAAAATTACAGTCTTAATTGTTTTAAGACAAACAGCGGAAGAAGAGAATAGACCATTGTGATTCCCCTGTTTAAAGCATTATTTCTTTCATACTTCTACTGTCTGAAATTGCTCCTCTGCCTCCATCGATTATTGAGGATTCCTCCTCACCAGACTGACTTTTGAAAAGCTGCATCTAGATGAGATTAATCTCCTCTGGTGTCAGACAGATATCTTTGGAGGAGGAATCCCAAACATTCAAGAGATTTCTGCAGAGTTACTCGACTCAGAACTGGTATTCCTCAGAACGTTGAAGACTGCTGCTCTCCCTGCGTAGGCAACTGGGACGTGAACTTCTGGGAATTACTGCAAATATGGGAATGCCTGGAATCCCAGTGGAAATAGCCGCAAAACCTTTAATCCTTGTTATCTCAGAAAGCACATATTTTTGTTTGCTCAATTACCAGTGGGAGAGGATGACCGATGAGCGTGTTGGGCAGTAAAGGATCTCACTGTTTCTCTGTTTGACCGCCGCAGACCGACTCTGGGGAGATGCTGGTTCCTGGGCAAACGCCACTGATCGGAAGAGCATCAGCGGTCTTCGGTGTGCGGTGTGGGGGGGTCAGGGAATGTGTGGCAACTGCAAAAACAGCGGCAACAACTGCAGTTGTTGAAAGTACAACACAGCGGTAAATACTCTTCCGCTAAACTTAAGGAGGTGGTGCTTAGTGTGGTCTGATGCCTGCAGTGGGAGGCAAGGACGCCCTTTCAAGCATTGAACTGAGGCAGTAAGTTAGGAGTGAAATCGCTTGACATTTCCTTCTACGAACAGTGGAGGCAGACGGCTCCAGAAAATAATTCATCTTGTCCCAAGGAAAAGATTTAAAATTTGTGAGCTGAATCGCTCTCTGAATGCAGCAGCCTCTTTCTAACGGCAAGAAAGGCACCAGATCCTTAACCAAGATGGATAGTCCAGTCCTTAAATGTTACTAATAAAAATTATGTGCTTCTTAGCACTGGAAAAGTCTTTTTCTCTGCACTTCTATGACATTTACTGAAATGAGGACTGTGCTGAGACTACTGTTTCTATGTGCTGTCAGAGGGCAACTGATAACAGAGCTCTGGGCCCCGTGAAACCTGCAGAGGGAAAATTCACGTACAGGACCACAACACGCCTTTCTCATTTGACGTTTAAAGCTTTCTGATTCTAACACACGTTAGAGCTTCTACCGCAAGCAGTAGCCTGGGAGCTACATAGGGACCGAGTCTGGTAAAGAGTTTATTTTACTTGGGGACAGATTCTGTCTGGGTGTTTTGTGGGACTTGAAGAAGAGGAAATGATTCACTGACAAAGGGGGGAACAGACGCCTTGACTCACAGTTTCCTGATCTAGCCACTAGACAATTCCTCTAGCAATTCCTTACTCCATCAAAAGGATGGATTAGTTTCTTAATTCCTTAAACATCATGAAATAGTTGTCCTCAGTTATACATCCAAACTTACCATGTTGCCTATTGAGGGAAGATCTCCAGGTTTTCTTCTGCGAGTTTGTAGAAAAAGTGCCAAAATAAGTGTATTTGCCCAAACAATCTTGTATGCTAATGGAACCAAAGTGCCAAGTCTGCTGCACTGCTTTTCTCATACGTATAGGGCTGGGTGCTTCAAGGTTGATATAGTCAAACCTCAACTAGTTCATAAAATTCCAGACATAACAGAACACATTTTTGGTGCCTAATTCTGAAGATTCTGGATGATGGCTAAGAAACACAAAAGGATTTGGTCCACAGGAAAGCAAATTTAAGATATTACCATTCAATTAAATCTTTCTGGGGTTTCACTTTTCTTCCAGTCAACAGAATATCTTTGTATCTATGGCCAATATAAATTGTTTCTAGATCATACAAGGATAATCGAAAGAGTGCTTTGTGAGGCATGGATGCCAAAAAAGTTATAATTACATTTAAGCCATCAACTCTACTTGAGAGTCTTAAACTAAACTCCACTGCTACTAGGTTGTCTCATATATGCAGTTTCATTTATAAATGATTTCTCCGAAAAAGCAAATAGACTATTTTCAAAACCAGTTCGCTTATGCTGACAAATCTGTAGACTCACTCCACAGAATCCTCTTGCAGGGACTTTCAGATTCGTAGCCCAGGCAATGTTTCCCCCTGGCCGCCTTGCAGGCTGATTTTAGTTTTAGGACTGTGCCATCTGCTGTTAGAATTGCAAATTTCCCATGGTCTGCACAGTCCGCAATGGCCAGCTCCCACAGTCTGGCCACACATGACCACGATTTGTTCCCATGCAAGGGACAGATGTTGTAGGGCGACTCTGCCATCCCCATCGGAGGCTTCAGCTTTCCCAGGATCGTCTATTCCACTGTTCTGAAGGGCTCTGATTTGGAACAGACATGTAAGGGCTTCCCTTTGTCCACGTTGCTCAGCAGTAATTTTCTCAGCAGTGGTATGACACACGTAGGATGCAGGGCCATATTCTGCGATATTAAATTTTAACAGAAAATTGAACTTCCTTTCAGCTCTTCAGTTGCCTGAGCAGAGAAGGTGCACAGACAACTAAGGAATGGGCAATTTCAGCTTCCCAACGTATTTGCTAGCTCAAGGTACCATTGCAGTTGCTGTTGAGTGAGGCTGTATCTCCAGGCGAATTCAGCGGGAAGGGAAGAGGCATGTTGGAGACTGGCCTCACAAAACAGGGAGCAAACAGCTTCTCAAGGGCAGGGGGGAGCCCTCAGCCACGTTGGGATGCTGGGTCTCAAAAAGTGGTTTAAACCCACGATACTTCTTAGGATGTCCCATGGCTTAAGTCTGCCAGTGCCTCTGCCTGATCTTCATGATGGGGTTACTGCCATCCCTGAGACTCCAGAAATCCCCTTGCTCACATAAGCCTGTTCCCGAAGTGAGGGAAATATGTCCCAGTGGATCGCGTTAGCCCAGCCTGCTTTTGTCTGGGAGCTGTCTTGGTATATGGGTTAGTAACACAGTTATTCCAGCTGCGTTTCTAATCACACAGATGGACCCCCTTAGGTCTCACACAGCGTTCCTGTGCTCAGGGCTCCAAAACCTTCATCTCACTTAGGGCTGTTATTTGGGCTCTGCTGGGCAAGAGATCTAGTTTTGTGGGTGATGCTCTGCTTTCAAGGCCTGATCTTGCAAAGAGTTATTTCCAGACTCTTGCAATGGCACCTTAACAGCCTGTGATGCCCTGACCCCTCATCCGTGCATTCACAGATGAGGTGGAATTGCCATCCCTGGAGGTATTTAAAAGACAGATAGACATGGTGCTTAGTGACATGGGTTAGTGGTGGTTTTGTCAGTGTTAGGTGGATGGTTGGACTCGATGATCTGAAAGGTCCCTTCCAACCTAGGCAATTCTATGATTCACACAGGACCATGTATCGATGCACTGCATGCCCGGTCCCTAAGGCACGTGCAGTACTGTCTGCTGGTGGCTTCACACAGCACAGAGCACCTCTTCGGGCAGTCCAGTGCAGACCTCCTCGCTAGTACCAAACAAGCCATTTCTTGATCTGGAAACAGCACAGGCACATCCCCATAGTACTGCAAATAACCTAATTGGTCCTGTTGGGAAACAGAGTGAATCAGGGTATATATTGTGCAGAGCTGGTACAGCTCTAGGGTAAGAAGTACCAGTGCAGTATCTCAGGGCAGCTTTTCACCCCACATCTGCGCATTTGGAGCAAGCTGTGATAGCTTTAATGTGGCAATGAATCACGTGGCTGAGAAGTGAACCGAATGTCCTCCACTGAGAACCAGCATTTTTATCAGGGCTTGGACACAATCAGCACATAGCAGGATTGGATCATCAGGGCATATTGAATTCCTAGTAAAAAAGTGCTAGCAAAGTTCAGAATGCCATCAGTTTTCTGAAAAATTAGTTATTGGGATAAACACCCTGCTCAGGTGAGTATTACCTTAGTTGGGGCTTAGACTGGTGCCATCTCCACCACATCCAAGTGCCCTCCCCTAAGTGCTAACTCGGCGGTGGTGGTTTAGTCAGCAGTGTGATAGATGAGTCTGAAAATTAGCTCCTGAAATTGAAATAAAGTACTTGTTTCTGTTCTTGGAGCTTGCTGAAGACTCTCTTCGTTTGTAGATCGGCATCTCAGAGGGGCTGCTTGTGTGTGAGAACGAGAGGATCGAGAACACGGAATGAACTCTGACCACTGCCTTATATTATGCTTTAGTTCCTGTTGTTTCTATGCTACAGGAGTCACAGAGCTATTAAAAACTAGACTGAACAATAGAGATATTTATTATTGAAACTGAATTACACTCATAACCACAAGTATCTCTTATCTAACAACATGAAAGGAATACCACTTTGGGAAAACTGAAAATGACTGTGCATTTGGGTAGTCGGCTTCCTCACAAGGGTAACCCACATCCTCTGCAGCAGCATTGCTGAGCTCAAAGGTCCGCCAGGGAGGACTGGTCAGGGAAATCATACCAAACCTATTTTCAATTTAAAAATTTCAACAAGGGGCATCTTCTTGGCGGTCACGGCAGAGCAGGCACGCTGTGCTCCATACCTGTCCATGGCAGCTCAGGAAATCAGGTGGTCCAGTTCTGGGCCCCCCAGTTCAAGAGAGACAGGGAACTACTGGAGAGAGTCCAGTGTAGGGCAGCAAAGATGATTGAGGGACTGGAGCATCTCCCTTATGAGGAAAGGCTGAGAGAGCTGGGACTCTTTAGCCTGGAGAAGAGAAGGCTGAGGGGAGACCTTATGAATGTTTACAAGTATCTAAAGGGTGGGTTGAAGGAGGATGGAGCCAGGCTCTTTTCAGTGGTTCCCAGGAACAGGACGAGGGGTAACGGGCACAAGCTGGAACATAGGAAGTTCTGATCAAATATGAGGAAAAACTTCTTTACGGTGAGGGTGACAGAGCACTGGCACAGGCTGCCCAGGGAGGCTGTGGAGTGCCCTTCTCTGGAGACTTTCAAGACCCGCCTGGATGCAGTCCTGAGTGATGTGCTCCAGGCAATCCTGCTTTAGCAGGGGAGTTGGACTAGATGATCTCTAGAGGTCCCTTCCAACTCTGACGATTCCGTGATTCCGTTGGTATACAGATGAGATCTCCAGGGGAACAAAGTCATATTTCAAGAGACACAACTGACCTGGAACTTTTTAATCCCGCTCCTGGTTCCCATTATAATTACACCCGACTGCCTCACATCACTAGCATGTTTATCTACCAACACTGTTAGGAAAGGAAACGTCTTACGTTTTAGACACAGAATTATGTCAGCAGTTAGTTAATAGGATTGTGTTACTGAGAGTTGTAAGACCTGGCATCTTTGGCATCTAGACTGTATAATGAGGGGGGAGGTATATGCCTAGGCACCAACCAAGAAAGGTCAGCACACCACGCAAGAAGCTGTTTAAACAAGCCGGTTAGAAATACTGAGAGACATATGCCTTAAATCCCGTTCTGCTTCAGGATTTAGGCAGTTTTTAAGGCTCGTTTTTCTCTCTACAGCATAAAGAACTCCCAGATCAATAAGCATCATTAATACCCCCAGTTGGCATGACACCAGCGCTCCTCCAAATACCTGTCCCCAAGGCTTTCGGTGCCCATCCCAACATCAACAGCTCCTGCACTGCCCATCATGCCGCTGGCCATGCTAGCCCGTGGCTTGTGGGAACCTGCCCTGATGCTACTCTGAAGTTAAAACTGAGGCTCACAGGGAGGGCAAAGTGTGGTGTTGCCTGGGAAACTTCTTGTGTCTTGTAGCCCATGGGCTGGTGGAGTTTGGGGATCTGAGGGGACGAGCAGATGAAGGATGTGAAAGCAAAGCCATTAACTCCTGAGACAAAATGTCTTGGCCAGAGTTACCTGGCAGAGCCGGGTGGTGAACATGGTCCCCGAGTGGCACATAAACCGGAAGGTTATGTTTTCTAGTTGAGAAGTAAATTGGAAAATATCAAGAACATCGAAAAAATTCCCTTTCGCAGACTGAAAATGTGGCTAATATTGCTGTCCCTCCTCCACTTCATTTAATCATCTTAGAACTTGCTTGTAACAGCACATGATTCATTTTCAGACAGAAACATGATGAAGTGTCAGCAGAGACCCTTGACATAACGATGGCCAGCATTTCCTTCCAGGACTTGAGCTTTTCCCACAGGAAAAGCTCCACTCCATCCCCTTTTTCTATGGTAGCTGCCTTCCCCTGTGCTGCCTGTAACCTGAGGCTAATTAGAGGAGGGCTGTTAATAGGTTACGTGATGCTGAAGACCTTTTCCAGTTTCCCTGACTTTAGGAGGTTTCAGAGCAGGCTTTGGATCGGCAGCAGGATTACAAATGAAACAGGAGGGCTGAAAGCAGGAGGCAGAATTAGCTGTGACCACAGAGGCTCAGAAAATTACAAGATACTCCCCTCTGAAAAACACCTGTCAAAGACAGCCCCCCCTTCTGAAATGCTGCATCATTTGGGAAGAAATATGGAGCAACAAGTGACCCTATGCACGGGAGTCTCCAAAAGCGCTGCCGCAACAAAGTGTTGTTGTATGGCAGGCCTGGCAGAGCAGTGTGAGTACGGGGTGGTGGGATGGCTCTGAATGCTAAATTATGTCACGTTTTAAGAGAGACAACCCAGAAATTAAATGTTGCTGGTCTAAGTTACAATATAGTTGCCAAGGTAATTATAAAATGGGAAACCATTGCCGTCATTGCTTGCATTGTCACATGCCTTATGGTGAAAACGTGGCTCCCTGGCTTATGGAAGGAGACAAAAAATGTTGGGTTCATCCCAAGAGGCTGCGTTTTTTGGGGCAGGGTGAGCAGAGAAGCAGCAACCCCAATGAATCCTGCAGGTTGCTCTGACTCTGGCTGGATCCTCGGGGCACAACTCAGGGACACCAGCCTACGACCTAGACAAAACAGCGGTTTGAAAAAACTCATTAATAGAGATTTCCTCTTCAGAACCAGACCCAGAAGCTTCTTCATGATGATTCCAGGCCTTCAACCTGTCTGCTCACAGGACACAGCCTTCAATAAACAAAACCTTGGTGCTAACGCTTGCATCCCAGACAGCTACCAACCACAGAGGAGACTCAGCCCTTCACTGTGACATCTCCTTTGAAGGAACCAGGGTCATGCATTTTGTCTCATGCGAAGGCCAGCAAGCTCCCTGGGCATACAGTGTTCACTCATAGGACACTTAGCAACTGGGCACTCAATTCTACGGGTCCAGGAGACCACAGTGGTCCAAAATGTCTGAATTTTTTGTGCTTGTCTCAACAGCAATGCCCAAGAAGGATGATCTCCTTCAGGTATACGGAGACCTGGGATTAAAGGAAGAGAAGACAAAGCAATAAATCATCTATGACCAGGTTACATCTCGGGGGCGGCAGCCCTGTAAGTCTCAGTTCTGACTCCCCATGCTGAGACGATTCACCCCAGCTCTCCTGGCCAACCCTCTGGCGCACAAGTGCCCATGATAGGCCAGCTCTGGGCACTGCGCTGTGGTCTTTTACAGCCAGAATCACCATTTCTCTGCCTCCAATGGGAAAACACTGGACACAAACCAGGTCTGAGCAACCAGCTGCACGTATACCGTGGGCAAAACAAACAGGCATGTAGCTACAGAGCACCATGTAAATACAGCCTCCGTAAGATACTTTTATTCTCAGGAGGTATGCCAGGAACACAAGAAATCAAACGCATTTATAATAATCCTTCATTACGGAAAGCGATACTGCGAACAATGCAGAAGCAAATTTTAATCCACTGACCACACCTGCGGTACAGATAATGATGGGGCAGACCCTCTGAAAGCAACACCAACGGTTTTGTCTGCTAACGCTGCCATACCGACCAACGCTACCAGTCCACGCAGGAACCATAAACCTCCTCAGTATCCTCAAAAAGATCTATCCGTAAGAGCTCGAGATTCCCTGTTAATCGCAAAAAGATTAAACTTCCTCTTCTTCCCAATGTTGTGATGAGATTAGTCTGACCTGACAAGACAGACCAAGTTGCTGTAGAAACATTATTTCTCCTTTGCAGAGGAAGGAATCAAATGCGGGGAAGTCACCTGCTGGCAACCAACGAGTCCTGCTACTTCGTAGGTGTCATTTACTCTAGTAACCCAATAAGATTTTTTTAATTGAAATTAGTAAACTGGCTAGGAAGCAGGAAAAACACGGGCAGGCAGCTCCACTGTAGCCCCTAATGCGTTGGTGTGGAAAAGAGAGCTAAAATGATCCCACAATGTATATGCTTGGAACAAATGAATAGCTTCACGAGGCTGAATATTACCTTTCCATATGATGACGCCAAAAAAGGATGTCAAGGGGATGTGCAAAATAAAGGCCTCCAAAAATAGCAAGAGACCTGTTGGAAATGCCTTTTGGTGAGAACTATAAAGAGATTTAATATTTAAAGTCACTTTAAGAGGTAACGTACTTGTGACGCTGAAGCAATTTCTCAGGAAGAATACAGCAGCTACGAGAAGGATATCTCTGTCGGAGAAAGTCACAGAAATCAGTGCTGGGAAACTGGAACTAGATAACATTTAAGTTAGCAACAAGATGTAGTTTTTTTTCACATGGAGGATGACTAAACACGAGAAGAAACCATGAAGGATGTGGTAGATGCGGTACAGTTTTCAGAGCTTCATGTCTCCGGATCAAAGTGGAAGATCTTCTTCAGATACAGAGGCTATGTGAGCGTACCTAGGGAAAACTTTGTAGGCTTTGATAGCTAGATCGCGTGAGACTATGATACTGTCTGAACACTGTAGTGTGAGCCACGCTTTTATCAGTGGATACATATTCACACATTTTTGACACTAACACCTCCCCGAGGGCAACGATTGCTTCCCTCCAGAGTCAGCTGCATCTCTCTGAATGCTGTTTTTGATAGCAGTAAACTGTGTGCCATCACTCATTTACTCCGTGTTTGCTGTGCCATGTGCCAGGTTGGAATAAAGCGAGGACAGACACTTATCTTGATTTTAGGAGTCTCCCTTGTAGTCATCATTATCTTGGACAAAATGCACGCATGCTGCTGATCTCTGATGAAGGGACCTAGGAAGTTTTTAAAGAGCTTGAACTGCTTGTCCAAAGACATAGAAAATTACAGCTGGTTTCCCAGACAGCTGGATCAGAGACACGGGTCGAACAGCACTGAGAACAAATGTGCATGTAAAGAACATAATAACAGCCCTGTCTTCTGCTGCTAGACAAATCCATCTTTTTATTGTATAAAATATTTATAATAGGATGTCGCAGGTTGCGCTCAGCTTTTTTTTTGTGGAGGGGAAGGGAATAAATTCTCCTGCCAGATTCCCAGATCTCCACTGCTGATGGGCTGTGCAGAAAACCTACCAGGGCTGCTATATATTCATGCAGTTCTGCGCAGGCTTTTATCCTGCTTTATGGAAGAGCGGGAGCTGAGGGGCGAAGAGTGGGATCTGAGGGTGCAAGAGCAACCTGGGGCACTTGACAGCTTCTTTCTGAATTGTTTGACAGGGATGCAAACCTCCTCGCCTTCAGGAAACCCAACTATGCATATTTTTCTGTCTACTTCTGCTTTGCTCTCAAGGCCTTTGATTTTATCTTTAAACCAGCGGTGTTTACAGTTCTCGAGACGATCGTGTTCTGCTAAACGAGTTCCTTTGTCCCCTACTGCTGCTGACAAATCTGCTTGTGAAACAATTTTACTATTCAGTAATTTCAGTTTTTTCCCAACTTTTTTGGCTGTACCCTTTGAACTGACACTGTTGCATTAATGCCTGCTATGACTTTGTCTAGCATGCATGCCATTGCTAGAGTCTATTAAAAGCAGTTGCAGCCGTGCTTACCACCGGCTTCCTCCTTCCTTTTGAAGCAGTTTTCTTTGACTGGTCTTAATTAACGCGTAAGCTGGGAAAGTGCCTTCTTTCCTCCTTTCAAGCTGTTTTTGTTTCTTTGTTTTAATTTCACATCTTTGGCTGAATAGATGTTTCCAGCATGTTCTTTATGAAAATGAAAGGGAAATGGAAGTTTGCACAACTTTTTATTGGTGAAAGAAACCCAGGCCATGGTTCTTCTTTGGCTGCCTTACCATTGCGTGCTTATTTGACTCCATTTCTTCTCCCTATTCAGAAAAGACAAGTAACATGATTAAGGTCCTCTTCCAACTCAAAGACTTTGACAGCAAACAAAGATGGATCACTCACCAACCGAATGAATCATGTACAGGAAACCAAGGCAAGTGTTAAACATATTTACTAGGGGGAATCAGTTAAGAATGGTATGCCGAAGATCTGCGATTAATTAACACCAGTTCCACGTACTGAAACAAGAGACTGAAAAGCTATTAGATAATTAGTAAAAAATCTATAAAGCTGCATTCCTCAAAGCAGCCACAGATGCCGAAAGGAAATGCTGGGCTGCTAGGCCAGATAGCAACTTGTCGAGGAATTAATCACCTTTTTAATGGCAAATACCTGTCCACGTGGGCAGCCACACAAAGAGCTGAATAGTCTGAACAGAGGGAGACTCCTCTCCCATTACTGGTTATTGACACGCTTTTGCCAGGCGTGCAGCTACCACGTGCCTCAGTTTCCCCACCGATAAGCTGAAAAAACTCCATAGTTCATCAGCTTCACGTGTGTCCGTGGAAAGTCACTAGTGCACCAGGGCGTCAGACAGGAGAAAAAAATGGAGAAAGCTGTGAATTACACAAACACGTTATGAATACATCTCCTGCACATCAGCAGATGAACCGCAGGATTTGGTGCAAACGTCCCTTCGAGCCTGTAAATAAGCCGCGGGCTGTGAGATCATCTCAGCCTGTAAATTAGCTTCATTACGGCGGAGCGAGAGGGTCGCAGGCGGGAGCAGGGCCCCGCGGCAGCAGCCACTGCCCGGGGGATACGTCCTCGCTCTGCGTTTCATCACCCGCCAGTGCCTGAAACGGAGACCCGCGCTTTGATCTCGGCCGCGTCCCAACATCCTGCACCAGAAACAACTCAGAAACTGGCTACTGAAAGGAGAGCCGCCCCGTGTCACTTAAACTGGTGCAAAACCCCATTGTTTTCCATGTAGTTACCCCAAATTTGTAAGCATGAACATGAGCAAGGCCACAGGTACTAAGCGTCAGGGTAAGGTACTACTCTTAGCTTCCTTAGGGTGAATCCTTAAGTGTACTGCTAATACATCAGGTCACAATCTTATAATTTCGGTGAAATGCTATTAAAACGATTTTTTTTGTTCCCTGATTTTTTCGGATAATTTCATTTTTTCCACAATTCAATTCAAAATAGAAAATTGAAATAAAAGTTTATGCCTTGCTTTTAGCATGGCA
The DNA here is from genome assembly GCA_013398915.1 of Dromas ardeola. Classification (NCBI taxonomy): domain Eukaryota; kingdom Metazoa; phylum Chordata; class Aves; order Charadriiformes; family Dromadidae; genus Dromas; species Dromas ardeola. Next base: position 365,561 of record VYZM01022282.1, on the reverse strand, counting down.
ACTCTGCTTTGCTTTCAGCGCGAAAATCGGTCAAAAAAAGACTTTTGCTTATTTTTTTTCCAATTGCGATTTGGTTTTGTCAAGATCAAACTGCTTTCATGAAACATTTAAACTTTAAGAGGACCGGATTTTTTCCCAGAAAAACCCCCAAAGCCTACCTTCATCACTTCAGCCCCTCGACTGACTAACTCCGCTCGCAGAAGCAGACAGGTTCGAATTTGGCCCGTCAGGCATTAGCGACTGCCGTATTTTGTCCGTGCACGTTAACTGCATTTTGATCTGCAACAAACAGGTGGTTCCAGCTCCTGATTATGGGACTTTCTGAGTCTGAACGCAGAACAACTCCCCATCAGACCTTTGCAATTAGTTTATGTCACACATAAATAGAAAAATATCTTCTCAGGCTTGCAATAAAACTTCAGGCTTTCCATGTAACATGGCATCATGACAATTTGTGCCATCTTCACAGACCAATGCTGTAAGAGAGATGCTGTTAAATAAGCCCCTACTAATATTAGAAAAGGGTCTACTATGGTGATGCTTACCTTTGATACAGACCAGCCATGGTAATTGCCTTTATTTTGTGGAGAAAAAAAAAAAAGAATAGAAAGGAATGGTGCAAAGCGGTAATCTCATAGTCAATTAAGCAATGCTGAGTCCTGAAATATCTTCCAACTTATGTTTCCCTGGGAGAAAGAAAAGCAAACAAATTTAGATGAGCTGTAAGCAGTGACATGTACTTATGATCCGAGGTATAGATTGTATGCTTTCTAACAGCTCAGACCTGGAGAGACGTATCTTCATTTTGTGAACAGAGAAATCAAGGCAGGGAAAAAAAAAAATCAAAGACAAGTCTCAAATTAAAACGTCATAAAACTAATCACATAACTGCCATTTTTTAACTTGAGGGGAGCCCCCCTGCCTCCGACATTTGCACATGGCTGCTCAGTCACCAGCTTAGGGCTCCAGATAGTGGAAGATAGGCAGAGTCTCAGAAGAACTCAGTTATCAGTGAAAACAGAAACATTCTGAGGCTTCAGACCACAAGATGAGTCAGTGCTGAGCTGTGGGAGATAGGCAGGACGAGACAGGCAGACAGAAGACAGAGAATTTGTGTGATCCATGTTTAAACGGAAGGTTCCCGTCCCAACTACAGCATTTGAAGTCCCACCATACCCCTACAGCCCCCCTACTAAGCATTTCTCCCTCCCTCTGAATACCTTCTTCTCCCTGTAAAGCCATTCAGCACATCATTTTATCGACAATCTTCCTGTATTTTGTCTGGAAATTTCCTTTATTTCCTTTCCTATGACACCTCATTGTGCTTTCAAAACCTAGACCTGTTCGGGATGAATTGGTATTAAGCCCAGGACACAGGAATAATAAATCTTTCATCCCTGAAGAGTTGATAATCCTGTGGAAGGATGGATAACGAGCCTTCCCTACTGCTGTCTCTTGCAGGGGTATGTGTTTGGGTTTGAGCTTCAGTGCTTGGATCCGCGCTCAGGAACGAGCAGTCCCCTCTGGGTGTGGAATAAGCCAAGGCAGACAAACCCATCCCCTTACCAAGCCCTTCTCTGCGCTGGGTTTACTACAAACATGACTTTTTATGCTGTTCCATTTAAATAAGCTTTACTTAATATCTTTGTAGTAACGCTCCCTAGCCCTGGTGAGTCCCACTAAGTTTGTGCCAGGTGAGAGACACGGCCACGCTGAGACACACTTCGGAATTAGGGATTCCTTCCTTCCCTTCATTGCTATTCACTGCTTGAGGTTGTCCCTCTGTATTGGCCAACATAAAATGCAACTTGTCACTTTAAAAGAAGCTCCACAGCTTTGAAAACAGAAAGACTTTCTGCGACCATCACCTGCCCTTATTCATCAGGTGGGTGGAGAAATTTTCCATCCAGCGAAGCAACGAGGTTTGTGGTTGGAGCCACTCTGCTCCGCGTTCTGCTGGCGGTGACAAACTGCTATTTCTGCGCGGATCAGCGCCGGATGAGAGCGCGCATCACGCTCCGCATCACGCAGGCCGGTCTCGCAACCATCACAGGGACGCTGCTCGAAAATGACATATCTGTAACGGCGCCTGAGAACACAAGTACATTCCTGAAAACTCCTCTGGCTAGACTGGAGAATTGCGCAAAAAACCCGCATCACTTGCGAACACCCCTGTGTCCCCCCGCCCCTCTGCCCTCCAATTAACGCCGGTGCCCGCAGCCCCGCTGCTCTGAA
>VYZM01022282.1:334970-362597 GCA_013398915.1 Dromas ardeola | reverse complement strand
GGCGGCTGGCTCCCTCGGGACCAGCATCCTTCCCTCTCTCCTCCCCGGCATCTCTTTCCTGCCGTCCGCCTGGCGCTCCCAGCCCCGCCGGGCAGCGCAGGGGGTAGCCCCGGCTACCAGCCCCGCCGGGGCTACCGCCATCCCGCCCCGGGCAGCCCGGCCGGCCTGGGAATGCTGCGTCCCAAACAGCCCCTCGGGTAGTTCTGGGGTCTGGGGGCTCAGCGTTCCCCTCCCAGCCCCGCGGGGGCACCGAGCTGACAGGGCACGGCAGCAGGTTGGTGGAGCTCCTGGCCCGGGATGGCTGGTGTTGGCCTTTCTTCTGCCACTTGGATCCAACAGCGTAACTCCATGAGGGCTTGATCCTGTTTGCAGGGAATTACGAGAACTCCAGTTAATGTCCCCCACACTAAGAAGGAGGACCCAAGTATAGCATCTCTGCTGTGGCGTTAACACAATGTGCTAATAATGTATATTTACTCTGAATCAAATCTTCATTATCATTGCATTAAAAATAGTGATAGTAGCAGTGAGCTGATGACCACGGCCACCTTGTTGAATATAAGTTGCGAGTCTGATATGACGCACTGTGATGAAGCTTCCATACGACATTGTCGTGGTTGCATCGCTTTGACTTGCTGTAAGCTGTCTGCAGCAGCAAATCTCAGCACAAATTACAGAAAACAATTTCACCAAGGTATTGCAATATGGAAAGTAAAGCTCCCAGGAGAACACACTGGACGTAAGTATGTACTTAATACATCAAGCATTTCTGAACATTTTTATCTATCTGTTACTAGCATCTCCTAGGTCTCACTTCTGAGAAAGACAAACAACAAATTTGCAGGGTTTGTTTTTTTTTTAAATGAGCTGTAAAAATAAGTGGGTTTGTTCTTCTTGAATACAACTGTGTCAGGCTTTCCATCATAATACTAGTTTTCAGGGGTTTATTGTTTTATCATGGAAGTTTTAACTTTTAGTTGTACTCTAGTTATATTTTAATAGGCTATTCCATTTTAGGCTATTTTGTCTTTCATCAGTGAGAGCAGCATCTTGGCCCGACAGCGTAGATATCCCTGAATTAATAAAGAACAATTAAATCAAAAAGCAGTCTGAACAGAACTGCCCGTGCCAAGGGGTGAAGAGGGATCTCAGTAACAATTTTATTATAGCTTTATAATCATCGATGCTAGGTAACTTGACTTGGCTGTAAAATGAATTAAAATTTTGCAGAGCCACCAGTTTTTGGAGGCAGTGCGGGACAGCAGGGGGTGGACACCCACCTGGTTGTCAGAGACCTGATGCTGGAACGGTGGCGGGGTTATTAGTTCAAGCTGAAGGCATTGATTCGAATAGATATTTTCTGGTCAGAGATGCTGTACCTCACAGGCCTGCAAAACAGCAACCAAAAAAAAAAAAGAATGAGAGATAAACTGAAGGGATAAATTTGTTTACAGTCATTTGGAGTTTCCAGCATTAATCTCATCTTTTGCTGCACTGAGCCGATTCCTACTCGTTAGGGGCCGGACTTTAGCAGTCGCTTTTACAAAGAGTAGCATCATCCTCTACATGAGACCCACTGATTATTCTGTGAGTACTGAGGAGGCAAAATACGGTCCTAAGGAGGTGGAGGATGAGAAGAGGATGATCAAGAAAAATAACTAAAAAGATCCTAAAGAAAGATATCCTGGGGAAAACATCTTACGTGCTGAAATTAAAAAAACAGGCTTCTCCTCCCATGACAGTACCCTGCCCTTTCTCTTCTCTATTTGTTGCTTTTGTTTTCTTTTCCCTACCCCCCTTCTCCACTGCTCCTTGTCATTGCCCATCATGTTATCTCTGCCTTTGGAACATCATATCCTTGAGGCAAAAACTTTATCTTCTTACGTAAGTGTAAAACGCTGCATGCTGCTTTGGCACTTAGCTGATGCGAGGATGCCAGAACAGCAGAGCACCTTAAATATGCAGAAATTTGCATATGAAAATCTCTCTACCGAGGCAGCATCAGAGATACTATTAACAAAGCCTTCCACCCATAGACATGGCCAATGGCCTAAGCTGGGGCGCGCAGGTATTGCAGGAGGGGAGCCCCTCTGCTGCCTGCCGAGGTACGAAGCCAAGAGACGAATCGCCTCCAGTGCTCAGGTGTGTTGATACATCCCAGCGGCCAAACATCTGCATATCCTGGAGTGCTGGATAAGTCAAGATCTTAATTAAAAGAAACTAGGCGGTTCATTTTTATTTTTTTTTCCAGTTCGGGAATGCGTGTTTGCCGGTGATTCCCAGCTGCCACCCCGTGGGTGGGCTGGGAGACTGCCTTTGCCGGGGAATCTGCTCTTACAGGGCTGCAGTTCCTCTGATGTAGGACGGATCTCCTCTCCCTGCATGTCCCTGTCCCCCGGAGCCGCAGGCAGCCGGCGCCTGCCCAGGCTGCCCTTGCCGGAGGGTGCAGCGTGCCCTCAGCTCCATCCCAGCCTGCAGCTCCCAGCCCTCCCAGCCACCTCCATCCAAACCCATCCCGGCTCCAGCTCACTGAAATGCAACGGTGTGTGACCGTACTGGTCTCTCCCAGCATCGGTGCTGCTGGCAGGCAGCTTGCAAGCCTTTCATCTCTCTGCTAATTAACTTTGCGTATAGCAGAGTAACAGGGCGGAGCGATTACCGGTCTCAGGGCAGGCTGTGCGCTGTAAGACCGAACTTTCTCCGAATGGATGCACGGCCTCAACACAACCATATAAACACATTTTGAATGTGATCTCATTACGCATCACACATCAGAAAATACATTCTGGCTGTCATCACACAACACAAAAAAAAATCTCTAGAAATGATGCTAGGGGGGGTTTAGTCTTTTTCAGGATAGGCTGTTCCCTAATAATGAGTCTTGCAACCTGCTCTAGGTGACCCTGCTTTGGCAGAGGGGTTGGACTAGATGATCTCCAGAGGTTCCTTCCAACCCTATGATTCTATGATTTAGGGAAGTTGCTAACAATTTCTCGAAGCCAACCGATCTGAACAAGATTGCTGTTCAGGTTTGGGATTTGTGTTTATTCAAAGGTTTTGGGTTGTTCTGCAAATTGGCCAGTTCAAAAGAAGAGCTTTTTGTCCAAATGCAGGGATACCATCTTCCTTAGGCAACTTATAAAAATATGTATTATCTGATACATCCCAAAAGAAAGCTTGCTGCTTTTCAGAAGTGACTTTATAAACTGGAGACAGTTTTTGCCTCTTGCAGGGGTGGCTTAACAGCATCAGAGCTAAAGACCCCTCAGCTCCAGAGGTGTGCAGATAGGCCTTTTCTCCTGCCTTTTCAGGTTATACGATACTCTTTGGGCCAATGCAACACAGTCGCACAATTATTTTCATACAGCTGTCTTGGATGAGACTTCGTTTCGTGAGTATCCTGGAAGGTGTTGGAGTGTGGTAGGTAATGGAAATGGAGCTTTCATCCCTTGTTGTAAAACGCTGCTCTAATTAATTAGAAGAGCAAATCCCAGGAAACCGATTTCTTCATCCCTCCTTGCAGCAGTGGTTTTAATCTGCTCGCGTGGAGGAAACGCTTCTGTCTTTCCCCAGATGTCTCATCCGAGGAGCTGAGCTGAGGCAGGTACCCATCAGCTCCCGTATTTACGGCTGCTGTGTATGGCCTCGCCTGCATCCCGGGGAGGCCGAGCAGCGGGAGGATACGTAACGTAGGCAGCAGCATCTTAGAGCTGCTTCTCTGATTTTTCTCTTGGAATTGCCCTCCGGATGTGAATGGCTACAGCTGCAGTTCTGTCTCCCGCTTCTTGCCATCAGCCTGCACTTGTGACCCGTTAGTGCTCAAGAGGTTCCCACTGGGAATATGTGCAGAGGAACAGGTTTGCTGTGCTGATGGCCCAGATCCTTTTCCATGAGGTTCTGGAGCATCCATTTGATGGGAGCGCCACCTCTTTCCTCTGCCAGGCACCTTCAATGAAAGGAAAAATTTCACCTATTCCCAGCGCGTATTTCTCGTATAATTCTGTCTATTCATTGTGTGTGTTTCCCATGTAATTTTCCCTTCCAACAGACTCCTCTTTCCTACTGGGAACACATTTGTCTGAAGTGATTTTGTCAGGGAAAACTTTGTATTATATCAATAATATTATATCAATAATAGCGATTACTAATGAAGTGATGAATATTTACAATATTGATCACAAACCAAGATCCTGCTCTCTTTTCCCTCCCCTCTGCGGGTCCGTGTGTGTAATGTTGTGAGTGGGCATGGTCCAAAGAAGCTCCTTTATGTTCTTCTGCCACTCAAGAAGAGCCTCTCAGTTTCCTTTGCTAAGGAACCCAACATGGTTTTGTGGCTTCCCATTGTCACCTTAGTGGAAATTGCCATTGTGTTATCCTTTCTCTAGCTATTAGGACTTAATGAGTAATTTTCTTTGAAGCTGGTGCCTTCCTGTCTCTCTGGTGCTCTGCCTAAACCCCCATCCTTTCTCCTGGGACCAGTGCAGGCTTGTCCTTTCCCATTCACCTGGTTCCCATTGGTTTGGGAAATAAGTCTCCCAGGCTGAAGTCCATCATCATCATCGGCACAGGACCATGTGGCAAAGCCAGACTGGCCAGGATGTCTGCTTCCATTTATGAAAATCTGATTCAGAATTAATGAAACGCAGCGTGCGGCTTGATTTCCCAACGCGTTTGTCATGCAGATTGCTCATCGTCTGCCGATGGAGCAAGGCAAGCTGTTGGCCGGACGCAGCAGCGCTCTGGTTTGCTTACCCTGTGGCTGAGCCCGTGCTTCTGGGCGCAAGAGAGAGCAAAGAACCCGTCTTCAGAGAGCAAAGAGTGGGCTGCAAGCGGTCCTGCAAATATCCCACTCAAAGGGCATAGTGTAGGGCTCAAAAACCGGGTCTTCCAGGGGATGCTCTGAGAGATGAAGATTTCCCGCTCGGTTTTCGGCTTGATGGTCTACTGAGATACCTTGTTCAGTAGTAGCACAACGTATTTCAGGGATGTTATTTAGTGCCCTGGTTAGAAAGTCCTTTTCTTTTTGTTCTTTTCTCCCTCAAACCCACCCCACCCCCTTTTTTTTTTTTATTTAGTGCATGTTGGCGTTGCTTTTGCTGTGCCACTGTTGCCTTTTAGCCTAAGTCTACCACATTTATCTTGTGGTGTAACATAAGGTGAAAAAAAAAATTAGTTTTTGCACTGGAAATGAGCGCTAGGAAACAATTTAATTGAAGTATTTCCAAAATCTGGAAATGGTTTTGTGTTCACAGACCCTCTGCCAGAATGGGGTAGTTTTGCTTCCTTTCATTTCCAGTGTCCAACCCACTTAATTCGAGTTTTCTGAAAGTGGTAGCTGAAAACAATTTTCTGAATCTTTATTCATGTTCCTAAATGAATTCCCTGATTTCCAATGTGTGAAGCATATAATAGCTCCCCTTGGGTTTCATGCGCTGAGTTTATTTTGTCCTCGTATCCCTCTGCTGGGGAAACCTTTGCATGCCTTCGCAAGGAAGGCAATTTTAAGCACCTTCCCCAAGTGGGACAAAGGGCAGTTAGTGAACCTGAAGCTAATGTTCACATAATTTTTAATTAATCCTGTAAGCAGTTTGTGGCACTGAGGTTTGAAAGCAGACTTCCTGACCTCGTAGACACGTACAAAGGTGTTTGGTTTTCTAAAAATGACTGGTCTTATGAAACTATTGAAATGCATAAAGGTAAGTGTCTAAGGGTACAGTTTGATGGCTTTGCATACACAGTTTATATATTAATAATTAAAGCCAGTATTTTTTAACATTTGAAGACCCATCACTTTGCCTTCTTTCTTTGTGACTTTATGTAAAACCGTATTAACAGTGTAAAATAAATTAAGCGCTAGCTCAAGAGAATAAAGGTTTCAGAGCAATCATCAGAAATATAACATTAGGTCACATAAAGCGGAAAAAAAGGCGGGGGGTGGGGGGGGAAATCCTGTTCCACTGGGTCACGGCAAACCAAATGGCCATGAACTAAAAATATTCTTTCTATTGTTCCACAGAATGTGAGTAGAAATTAATATGCTAAGTCTGATTCCACTAAAAGTCCGGATTCTGTTTCTCTGCATATATTTAATGTATTTGGAATTGCACTGATGACTTTATACAGTCACTTAATGTGGTGGGTTTAGGTGTGTTCTCCCTGTGCAAAACTACATTTTTGATTAAGAAAAAAATTACCCTGACAAAATTCATTTCTCTTTAACGAGTCCATTAGCTTAAGTGCAATAAAATCATGAAAATTCCTTTTTCTTTTTCAGAATGGCCAAACAGCATGATAAAGAGGCATGACTAATCCCGTATCCTAAAGGCTTCCAAGGGGAAGAATAGGGTAGGATGGGGTTCCTCAGCTGGCTTACTGCCTGAAAAGGGGCTGGATAAAGGCAGGATTTAATACAAAAGGTCAGGCTCGAATAATACCTTCCCACTGAAAGGAAGTTGAACTCTACTGGGTGATGAAAGGAAGGGAGTTGCTGCCGTTACTGAAGGATGGTGGAGAAGCAACAGATACTTCAGGTTTGAAAGAAGAGCATCACCGGAGGGGTGGGCTATTTGGGGACCATCAGTCAGTGGTCAGGTTGGGTGTTTTTCTCCGCACTCAGCTGCTCGTTAGGAAGGATGCAGCAAGGTTCAGGAGTCCCAGGCGGGTATTTAGGGCGGAATAGCCGGTCAGTCGGCATGAAGACCCCTGCGATGTAGTAAATGACTGTCAACAGTATATTTTTAACCTCTTAGCCAGTGATGGAGAGAGAGAGAGGGATGTTTACTGGCAGATGAAATATCATGTAAGTAGGAAATGTTGTACTCGTCTGGTAAAAAGTATACAGCGGCCAGATTGGCAAAGCATTACAACAAAGTGCTGCAGTTTTTCCAGCTTCTTGCTTGCTGTCATTTATATGAAGAGAAGGTCCAGGAACGTGATCCTGCCCCAGCTGGGACCAGTCTGTCAGAGCCAATATAGTTTGCATCTTCCCCAGTTCTCTGTTGCACTCAAAATTTTCCCTCTGGAGTTTTCCCCGCCACTGCAAGGGCTCCGTACCGCCTCGGGCTGTGCTCTGGGGGAGGAAGACAGTTGCCATGTCCATAATCTTGACACCTCCTCATCTCTCTGCGTGTAGTCCCTCATGCTTGCAGAAGCATCTTGATGTAAAGAGAGGCCAACAGGAGGTGGGATGTCTCTTATCCTCCACCTGCGTCTGAAAGAAGGCAAAAAAGCATCCTCCTCCTTGCTTTCTAAGTCGGTGCTGCCCTTCCTGCTGCTGATGGTGGCAGTCTTGCTCAAAGTGGCTTCATGTGGGAGGTTCACTTGCAAAGCCTTTGGAAAACGTTGAAGATCTCCTTATGAGAACTGGGAAATCACCAGGCTTTGTTGAGATTGGAAAGGGATATTGCGCGTACATGTTGTGTGGCTTCCCCCAGCTACACCTTTGTGTTTTCATGTATAAAATTCAGTTTTCCTGAAGTCCTGTGTCATATAGTGGAAAACAACCACCCCCCTCGAACATTTTTATTGCATAGGAATTGCTGTTCACTAAGACATGATCTATTTGTATTTTCACACATTTAATTGGACAGAAGCATATGCTGAGAAAGAATCATGTAAGCTCAAAATCTTCCCTAAGTGGTTCAAATTTTCACCAGAACTTCCCCTGATTTTGTATTTCATGTCTCCCATCCGATGTGAGAGGCTGCTTCCCTCCCTGCTGCAGGCACAGTGGGATTTTTCCCTTGAGCAGAGCAGGGTATGGAAAATGGTCTGGTTTGTGGTGGGGTTTATGGAGTGCCTCTAGTAAATGAACCTGGGAGTCTCAGGAGAGGGATGACTGCCTGTGGGAAAACCCAGACCTGTTAACTATTACAAAACGTTGCTGGGTTTTAACACAGAAGTCATTATTTTGCTAGTGAATGTTCAGAAGAATATAATTGTAAATTATATAATTGGAAACATACCAAATGACAGCTAAGGGAGACAAAGGAGATGTGGACCGCTTGGTTTAAACTTATAATTTGAAGCTGGTGGAATTACTGGTGAAATTACTGATGTAATTACTGGCAGGTATTTTGGCTCCTGTTTCTGTGGTATTTTACTGGAAGACCCAGCATCGGTGTTGCCTGTGTGTTCAGAGAGTGGTATGTTGCAAAGTCCACAATTTTGGGGCTCCTCCTCCAAATAATGGTGGGGGCTTGGTTGAACATCAGTCTGCTGGGTCCGTGCTACACCTTTGTACACCACCAGTTTGTAACTGGTCTGGGTTTCCAAGCAAGCAGCTCCAAGGGCAAAGCGTTTGCCAGTGTGCAGATACCTGTTGTGCACATCAAATCACAAATTCTGAGACTTGTGAAAAATAGTTCTAAAAATTCTAAAAGTTCTTCAAAATACCAAAGAACTCTGCATTAAGAGGCTGAAGGACTGCAGCCCCACTGGCTTTGCTGAGGACAGGCATGGGCAATCACCCACAGGGTTTTATTTGCTGGTAACTAGCAATTACAAACCTCAGCGGAGATTGATTTTTGATGTCTAAGAAATAACTCTGGTTCATCTCTCGGAAGAAGCTGTTTTAAATCCTGACGATATTTCGGAGTGCCTTTGGGAGAACACAAAAAACGTGTTGCTCCGTGGAAAAGAGTTTCCTTATGTCCCCGTGTGAAGCTGTAATCTCGCCCGTCACAAGGTGGCTCTGAGTCTTTGCCTTTTACATCTGGGTTGGTGTCCCCAATAAGCCTTTTTTTGTTTTTTTTTTTTTAATTAAAAAAACCCGGATTTTAGATTTCCTGATTTACCACGCGGTGTTTTGTGGAGCGTGCTGATTTCTATCTCTCTTTTCCATTAATCGCACGTGTTATTCTTCACCCTGCAACAGCACCTGTGACGGCGCAGAGCGGGTAACGCTCCTCTGCAGCTGCATCAGAGCAGGTTTCGCCTTCCAGCGTGTGTGTGGTTCAACTGCCACAGTGTCTCCGGGGACTGAGGTGACTTGTGAGGGTGGGGAGGAGGAGCAGAGGGTGGGAAGCATCAGCCGTCTTCCCTTCCCCAAGAGGACTGCAGGTGCCTTGAAGCCCCTTCATCACCAGCTTGTGCGAGGGTGCCCGCTGTCTCCAGATGCCGAGGGGACAGCTCAGGGATGCAGCCGGAGGTTTTGCTCCCTGCAGGGCTGCCTTCTCCTGCCAGGCATCACCCTGGCTCGCTGTCACCCCTCGCTCCAGGTAGAGGTGGAGGACGGATCAGGGATGATGGGGACAGCCTGGGTCAGGCTGCCTGCTGTGAGCTTTGGGTTCAGCTTAGGAGCCCAACAGGTCTGACAGGACTGAAGGAAACCTGGGCATCATTCTGGGCTCCCTGGTTCAAGAAGGACAGGGAACTGCTGGAGAGGGGAAAGCGAAGGGCTACCAAGATGATTAGGGGACTGGAACATCACTCTTAAGAAGAAAAGCTGAGGGATTTGGGCCTTTTTAGTCTGGAAAAAAGACAACTGAGGGGGGATCTTATCAATGCTTATAAATACTTACAGGGTGGGTGTCAGGAGGATGGGGCCAGGCTCTTTTTGAACACAGAAAGTTCCACCTCAACATGAGAAGGAACTTCTTTACTTTGAGGGTGGCAGAGCCCTGGAACAGGCTGCCCAGAGAGGTGGTGGAGTCTCCGTCTCCGGAGACATTCAACACCCGCCTGGACGCGTTCCTGTGCGACCTGCTCTAGGTGACCCTGCTCTGGCAGGGCGTTGGACTAGATGACCTCCAGAGGTCCCTTCCAACCCCTACCATTCTGTGACTGTGTGCTTATGGAAGTTGAGGTGCTGTCTTGCTTCAGCATTTGCTCTTTGTGTGTGTGTGAGGGGAAACTAACAGACCATGAGCTGATAATTGTATGTAACCTCCACGGGCAGAGTTCATATCACTTCATAATGAACATATTGTCCTGTTTGAGGTTGGGGAAACTGAGGCGCAGTGAGACAAACTGATTTGACCAACACCACAAAGGCTAGTGAAAGTGATAGGGACATCAAGCAAGTCTCCTGTCCAGTGGCCTCTTTGCCAGGGAATAAAAGGCGCAGTGCAGGACATGTTGGAGCTCTTCCATCCCAACCCCTACCATTCTGTGATTCTGTGATCATTGAATGGGGGGTTGCGTTGCCCAAGGAGGGCAACAAGGGCAAGGGAGAGGAGTGTCGTACCTTCAGCATCGTGCTCCTGTGCGTGTCAGGGGAAAACAGGCACCCGTAGAAGGGGGGGTCTGCCTTCTCTTGGATGCTGCTGCCTCTGCGTAGCGCGTGGTGGCCCTTGCTGGCACAGCCCCTGCTGCCCCAGCTGCAGATTTGCACCCTCCCACCCCTGTAGCTGGAGGTTGGCCATTGCCAGCGCATTCTGAGACAGCCGAGACGTTAATCAAACTGTAATTTGAAAAGTCCTTAAACTTTCACGGTTTACTTTACAGGATCTCGGTAGGATGAAAGCTGTTCTTTTAGTTGGTCAGATACACTCGAGGGGGAACATAAGGTCCACCCCAGCCAGTAAACATGAATTAAAATAAGCCTTCTCCTGTCTATGCTGCTTTTTTAAGACGGGCTTACCCTATTTGAAAAACAACTTTGATCCTAGACAAATCTTAGGATAAACCACAAATATGTCTGCTTTGGAATAAATCTATGTGGAGTTTCTGGATTTACATTCATAAAGGCTTAGCTAACACTAATTAATTTGGAATAAATTAACTCAAATTGGAACAAGGCCACAAATTCTAGCCCAGATTTGTACTGGGGATTATTTAGCTGTGTCTTTCAGCCTATCATATGTATTATAGGAATGTATTAAAATAGTTGTATGCATATGTATATTTACATTTACACACACATGCACATTTGAGCAGCCCATGGCAGGGGGGTTGGAACTAGATGATCTTTAAGGTCCCTTCCAACCCGAACCATTCTATGATGCTGTATATATTCCATAATGCATTTTTTATTGTCCATCTTCTAGGTTCCAGTGAATGGCCAGCTTATAACATCAGCCAACACCAGAGAGAAAAAACTCCTCAAGGTACCAGTAAGAGTTTTAGAGTTTGTTATTATCTTTCAAGACATGTTTTAATAATGTTTCTTATTTGATAGTCCTTTTTAAAGATAATTCACTATTCCTGTTGTAGGAGCACTGAAGAGATGACTTAGGAACTTAAGACCGAGTAACTCTCTGTCACAGTCACACTGTGGTGCTTGTCACTGCCATCACAAGTGGGATGGTCTCATGGTCCAGGCCCAGAAGCGGGAGCTGGGATCTCCTGTATTTCAGTTCCAGCTCTGACACGGGACATTTCCTTGGGTTTGGGCAAGGGTTTTCTCTCGGGCATCGAGCACCTGTACTGGTGTGGAGGAAAGTGTCTGTGCTTGAGAGACGCTTCCAAGTGAGGAGCAGCCCTTCAGCCCAGGCAGGGACGGTGTTCTGGCAGGGGTTTCCTGCCTTGGAAAAGTCAAGTACTGCTGTGTTAAAAGTAGAACATTCAAAATTGAAGGGTTAAGGTGAGCTCTACTGTTTCATCAAACCACATGAAAATGGCCTTGGCCACTGCTGTTCCCTTTCAGGTTAGTGTAAACTACAGATAACTTAATTAACAATAGGCTGTTCCATGAGGGTTTTTGGTTAAGTCCTAGCTCTTGATTTCAGCATTGCTGATTGTAAAGGGGGTAAATAATTTTAGGTTTTCTTCCTTTATCGGAAGAAAATTAAGACTTAGGGATGGTGAATGCAAATCTTACTGTAGAGCAGGTGCCTGAATTAAAGTGTGATCTTTCTAGCCTAGCAGATAAGTCAAATTGTGTAGGCCCAAAGCTATAGCATTCATTGACTTGGAGTTTGCAGTAAAATCTGCTCAAGAAGATTTTTGTACCCACTTAAAGACTCCAGCAACCTACTGCTCTCTCTGATTACCGCCGTGTAGTCTCTGTTTCAAAACTATTGCCCTGACTCTTTTTTTCTTCATGATGGAATGTAACAAATGCCTGTTTTATCTTTCTGCCATGTATCTCCTGTATACTGTAGCCTAAGAAGAAGAGGAAAGCCCAGTGCTTGGACAAGGAGGTGCCAAAAGAGCTTTCTGGGGAAAAAGACAAACTGCAGGAGGAGGAAGGTAACAAAAGATTTGGTTCTTCTGTTACCTGATTTCTATTACCAAAAAATAACATGGGATGAAATATTTCAGAAGGGAGGGCTTCTCTACTATTCTACTGTTTTTCGTTATTGGGGAAAATTGCCAGTTTGAGAGCTATTTCTATCATCTGCTCCTTACTACGTGTAACAACACAGACAGGGACCATGCACTTTCCTGCCACACTTCTCGCGTCCTTACCGCATTCCCAGGGATGGCAAATCTGCAGGTGAGGAAGGATCTCTGAAGAGGCCAGAGGTCCACTGGGTAGCAGGGTCCTGTCCTCATGCTCTTACTCTAACGCTGTGGCCTCTGCCACGCTAGAGCTGGGGTCTTCCCAGGCAGCGTTTTGTTGTGCCCATGACTGAGGCTGGTAAAGGCGCTGGGGTAACGTACAGCCAATTTCTAGCCCGCCCCTGAAGACAGCCAAGACCTTTGGTTACAGGCAAATCTGCAGAGAACTCTGGCAGAGGCTAGCAAGTCTCAGGCAGCTTGAATTTCGCTGGAAAATACATCACATCCCATGAGCCCCTCTCCGTCTCCCCCCCCACCAAGGGTCATATTGAAAACAACAAATTCTAAGCTTTTCTGGGTTTAAGAGATTATAATGTGATTAGTGCGGTGGTGAGAGCAAGAGAAGCTCTCGCTGCTGTTGGACGGGAGTCCTCCTGTGGGCCCCAGTGTCAGGGGCAGAGTGCCTGCAAGGCTGACGGAGGAGAAGGGGAGGCGGCAGAGGCTTGCTTCAAACCGGTGTTTAGTTTTTTTGAGCGGATGAGCCAGCTGAACTGTTTCACGCATTATTCAGGGATGGTTCAGAGAAAGAAGGTGTTTGTCTCAAGCGAAATCCATCGACTGTGTTTTTTTTCTTTATTATCCATTTGTGCCAGTCCTTCCCCTGACTTCTGGGGTGATGGAGAGCAGGGATGGAGGCAGAACGTGGCCCCATCGGCGTGAATGAAAGCGTGTGGAAATCAGAGGGTCTCCACATCGCAGAACAAATCTTAGGATATGTTCAGGGCTACAGAAAGCCAGTAAATTGAAGCCTTCTTTGACAGTTAAGATTTTCATGAGCTTCTTTCTGCTGTCAGATGTACAAGGCAGTTGATATTCTGTTGTGACATCTTCCCCAAGGGAAAGGGGTGTCGCATCAGGCTGACACAAAGGACAGAAGAACATGTGCAGTTACATGAGTTGGGAAAAACGACAGACAGGTTTGTGATGGGGATTTCTTACGTACGGCGTTTCTGCAGAGACAGCAAAGGCAGCGCGCGGGGAGATGCTGCACGGTGCCCCTTTTCCAGCCAGCATCAGAAGCTATCAGATAGCTATTTACCTTGGTGCTAAGCAATAAAGGCAGTAAAGGAAGTTTCTTGTTAGCTTAAAAATGAACTTTGCTCTGTGTTGTAGGAGTTTGGCAGACCAAGATCAGCAGCCGAGAAAAGAGACACTTAAGGAAGGAAAGGCTGAAACATAAAGGTAAATGTACAGGCTGGGTTTACACACCTGGTCTGGCGGGGCTTGTCACCCCTTCTCATGTCCCAGCATCTTTCTGTTTGCTTTATTTGTCATTTGGCAATAAAATCTCTGCGCTTACTTAGGCTAGTTGCTTAGGAAAAGACAGCTTTGGGAGCTCTTACTTGGGAGCTTGCCTTTTACTCCAGGCTTTCATTAAAACACATAGTATTACCCATAGGAATTCGAAAGCAAAAGTCTGCTAGATCTGAGATCTGCTAAAAGTTTGGTGTAATGTGGATTACTTTTGCGTGATTCGACAGAAAATGTTTTCTGATAATGGATGTATGAAAACCTGTGTAATTTGCTCAGTTCCAAACAGGTTCTTTAATCCAGGCCTGCTGGTATAAACAGCTATAAAGGGAGGGATATACTCTTGTTCTAACAAGGTAAAATGAAATAATGCTTTGTCCTCGCTCCACACTTTTCCTCTGGGGATTTCAAAGTGCCTGCCATGCACTTATGCCTATATACATTTCTATTAATTATATTATTATAACTGCTGTATGAAAGCAAGTCATGGAATTACAATATTTGGAAACGTTTTGATTATCTGCAATAAAATTATTATATAGTAGAAAAACCTGTAAGTTTAATATATTAGAGTAATTTAGAAGCTAAGATGGAAGTTTGGGATTGGGAGACACAGCTGGATGAATGTGGGCGTTTGCGCACTGTCTGCAATAAGACTATCTTAAAGTGCTCTCAGACGCTCTACTAAAAGTGAAGATCAGAGTAAACGAACAGCTAATTTAATCTAAAAATATACAGACATTTTGGGACCGCTTTATCATTTGGATTTTATAAATCAGGAGTTAAATATCTGCATGACAG
This sequence comes from Dromas ardeola, assembly GCA_013398915.1. Lineage (NCBI taxonomy): Eukaryota > Metazoa > Chordata > Aves > Charadriiformes > Dromadidae > Dromas > Dromas ardeola. The sequence continues at coordinate 348,101 of VYZM01022282.1, read as the reverse complement.
TCTCTAAAGGGCTTCAGGTGCTGAGGTCTCTACTTGCTCTCCAGAAAAGTAGATGGGTCCACATTTGGCTTTATTCATGTAAGTCGGCGTGTTGGCATCGGTGGTGCCAGCTGCGCGTGCAGAAGGTTAACCACGCATGGTTTAACGCTAAGCCCATGCAGGTGTTAAGTGCTTTGCTGGCCCAGGGCAAGGGAGCTCAGCAAAGTCCCAGCTGAAGCATCAGAAGTCCTTGGTGCAATCCTGGAGCCTGGGTTGTGCAGGAGACTCAACCAGGTGGTCATGGTGGCCCTGTTTGGCATGGACATCTACAGACCAGTGAAACGTCCTCTTCTGGGAAGAAGTCCTAACCCTGCCAAGTGCTGATTGCTGTTTCCTAGCAGGGAAGCATCATCATCATCATCATTAAGGTGTGTGACGGTGGGGTTGATGCCAGAAATGGTCCCCTGCCCACCAGAATCACAGGAAAATGGAGTCCTAAAGTGCTTTGGGAGTCCTTAGGATGAAAAGATGTTGGAAATGATTGTTATTATTTATAGTATCTATATGCCTGGCATTGATTTCTCTAGCAGCCTTGAACTACCAACATCTGAGAGGTTTGCTTTCTTTTTCCTTGGAGGTCCTGCTGTCCTCTTTCTTTCCCTTTAACTGCTCTGGGTCCCCAGCTGGACTCTGGAGGCCTTGAGCCGCCCTTGCAGTCAGGGAGGGATGCCCAAGGCCTCTGCAGTGTGGTGTCGTCTCCAGTGGGACTCATTATTGGACTGTGTGGTGCCTTCCTTCTCACATGGCCTTCATGTTTCAGGGGCTCTGCTTTACTGTCATTGTATCTGTAAATAATTTCAGGTGGAATATAGCCGTTATATCTGATGGGTTTAGATCAGCCTTCATTCTGTTGTTTCCCCTGTACAAACTCTTCATTGTAATTAAAAATAATGCTGACCCAGTGATAATGTTTATTCCCGAGAAGACCCCAGCAGAGCATCCCTGGGTAGCTCGGCGTCTGAGCCAGCCTTTGACTGGGATGAGAAGGGAGCGGTGTGGCCACTCACAGAGGACACCAGTGGCGGTGGAAGAGGTGCTCTCGTTGCCAAGGCAGAGTGTGGGACCGCGCTGAAGGCCTCAGGAGCCATACGGGAAGAATCGGTGCCCTCCCGTTCAGAGGAGGATGTTTTCTCCAACGTAGGTGAGTGTTGACATTCCAGCGTTGCAGAGGGAAAGCTTCATGAATTTCTGCGTCCAGCAGAGTAGTACTGCCCCACCGACATTCGCCCTGCACACACGCAGTGTTGTCCACCCCCTCTGAACCCTGCTAGCTGTCATTTATTTTCCAGCAACGCGACAAGAGGGGTCTCTGTGGCAGGAGTTTCTTCTGTGTCGCAGATACCTGTTGGGTGCAAGTTGTTTCCTACCCACAGGTATTTAGTGTTTGGTTCCTTTGCAAAGGAGCCAAAACCTTTCCTTCCGAGGATGCTCACAGATGGTCAGAGTTAGGCTTCAGGGTATATCTGTGCGTTTCAAAGCAGTATGAGGCAGGGTATTCCTAAATCAGTTTGGGTATTTGACGGTTGGAAGCAGTCTGTTCATGTCAGTGCTGTGCTGTACCTACACGGTTTGCCCAGCTTCCCAGCTGATTCACCCCTTGTTGGTGTCCAAACAAGGTCATTTAGAGCTTTGGATCCCAGTTGTGCTGTTGGGATGTGCTCTGTGTAACGTAGGATGGAGGTGGGTAACTGTGTCTCTAAAACGTCAGACACCTTTAAAGCAGTGAAGGGGTAGACTGCCACACCATGAGGCTAAAGATTAGGAGACGCTGATATCATCTTTCTCACTGATATTTGATGACTCTTCATTTCCATCATGGTTTAATTTTTATGGCAAAGTTATGTCTCATGTTGTATTTCTATTGTGGGCGATACTGTAGATTCTAGAGCAATGCCAATAATTAATAACTAGGTGGTAACTGGACCTTTATATCTTTCTTTGTATCTCTCTTCCTGACTTCTTGCTGGGGTGAGAGAGTTATGAGTTAAACGTTAAAGTGGTTAGTATTGCTTTTTGGTTGATTTTCAAAAGCATTTGATTTTCATTACAAGCTCACTGATTAATCGAGCTTGATGGCTGGACTGATTGGTATATAAGGCCATATGATGACTCACCTTTAGTAGCAGTAATCCAGTACTCTGGTGATACAGAAAATGGTCTTAGGTTGCCCTTACATGAGTTGCTTTCTCTGCTAGAGTCCTTTTTTTGCAAAATATAGGGTTGATGGCAGGAGGATGTTAGTACCATTTTTTACTGTACTTTTATTGTATTCTATGATTGCTTTCAAAAGGCCAAATTCCAGGCTGATAAACGATGACAACTTCTGCCATTTGTTCATAAAAGGGAAATCAGTTCAGATGAGTGAGGAATGGCCCCCCAGAGAAGGGCCATGCTGATGTGACGTGCACTTTGAAGGGCTGAGAAGGTGTACGTGGTGACTGGGCTGGGCTCCCTCTGGCCATAGAAGATAATTTCTCCTCACGATTCTTCTCCAGGAGCAGCAGTGGCTGCAGGCTTGGGATGGAGAGAACATGGAAGGGCTGTAACGAGATTGGGAGTTTCAGGTAGAAACTGCAGTCGCCAGCTGTGAATGTGACATCGCATTTTGGGTTACTGTTTGTTTGCTTTTTAAATGCAGGAACATGGGATATTGCAGAAGTTAAATCCTGTCCTGTGACCTTTGGAACATTATCAGAGCTGTCCAGGGAGTTAGGTGAGTGGTGTCTCTTTGGACTTCTATCTGAATTCTTCTATTGTTTTCCTAGATGCTTGGCTTAAAAGTACTCTCATTGCTTAGATATGGGTCTTTTCCCTTGGAGCCACGTTTCATTAGTCACTCTCCCTTGTAGTCCCTTGTAGAGCTTGCTCACATCTGCAATGCAGCGCTACCAGTGTTTTAAGGAGTGACATCAGAACATTTTATTGAGCGCTTTCCAAACTCGTGTTTCATCTTGGAATAAATAAAAAAAAAAATATTGCCTCCCCAGCAAATTCTTTCTCTGTTAGGTTTACTCGCACAGAAGGTTTCTGTTGTGTTCTGATGACCAACAAATTCAGAGAATTTCAGACCGAGGGAGGGAGCGAACGCCCAGGTTGGGGAGGCCCTGTTCGAGGCTGCCGAGCCAGCAGCTTCCTCTCCAGCACAGCGAGGGATTTTCAGCTTGAGCCTCTCCATGCATGGCCTTGAGAAGGATGGAGCATCTTCTGGTGTTGCATTAATCTTGAGCCTTGTTTCTGGCTTTCACTTTGCCTCTCTGCAGCTCTCAGTCATTCTCACTGCCTGGCTCTGAGCGCTCCTGCTTCATACACTCTCTGCCTGCCAGAAACTCAAACTTGTCTGCAGGTCCGACTGGCTGATGAATGCAAAGTGTGGCCCTGAGGCTTTTAGAGGTGCTACAGGCAAGCATAGATACATGTAGAGAGACATGGAGAAGCCGGTGCTCCAGGGAGATCTTATCACAGCCTTCCAGTACCTAAAGAGGGCTACAGGAAAGCTGGGGAGGGACCCTTTATCAGGGAGTGTAGAGATAGGACGAAGGGTAACCATTTTAAACTGAAAGAGGGGAGATTTAGATTAGATATTAGGAAGAAAGTCTTTACTCTCAGGGTGGTGAGACACTGGAACACGTTGCCCAGGAAAGCTGTGGATGCCCCATCCCTGGAAGTGTTCAAGGCCAGGCTGGATGGGGCTTTGAGCAGCCTGGTCTAGTGGGAGGTGTCCCTGCCCATGGCAGGGGAGTGGAACTAGATGATCTTTAAGGTCCCTTCCAACTCTAACCATTCTATGATTCTTTGACATCCATGCACAAAACAGCATGTGCGGTATAAGCCAGAACTCTGAAATTCGCTTCTAAAGCCAGACATGGTAGGCAATACAATACATGCCATATTTATCATCTATTTTCCAACACTGCATCAGTGGATTGAAGCAGTTCCTAATGTACAAGTACAGGGAGAAATATTTGTTAACATCTGCATTTATGCAGCAAAAAATCAAGCTGATACAGAGCAAAACTGCATAAACAAAGGAGTTTTCTAGGTGAAAGGAAGGAAGGGAAAAATCAGAGATATGAAAAAAAATCAGTTGTGTGTGAAAGAAATGAAGAAAACACTGTATGTGCAGTGAAAGGGGCTGAGGGAAGTCATTCAGGGAGGCATGTGAATCCTACTGGTTGCTTTAGTTGTTGAAAATAATAATCAGAAAAACTTTAACTCTCCTTTTTCCTCCAGCAGCTCACTCTCATCCGTGCTCTTTCTCAAAGTAATTCATTTGGTAATGAGGGGTTTCTGTTAGAATGAGCAGAAGCTTTCTCACTGGGGTCGGTAGGAGCTGAAGCTGGGTACACTGGACGCAGCTTTTGTTCCGCAGGAACTACAGCTCCCTTCTATCATCCCCAACAGAGATGTGTCGGAAGCTTACATCTCTGAACATTGTTAGTGTGGCCGCTCCCGAGTGGGTTGTTTTTAATAACTTATGCATGTAGTGTCCTCGTCCAGCCTTCATTAATAAATCCACTGTGATGAGCAGCGTAGATTAATGTGTGTCTTAAATTACATAACGTCCAGGCATCATGACATAACGAGCAGATAAAAGCATGATTAATTGGTTTTAATAATGTGACTATACCTATGCGATTATCATTTAGGTTTTGGTTTGGGTTTTTTTGGTTTGGTTTTTTTTTTTATTTTTAAAAAGATGCTTTTCCTGTATGCAGATAACACGAAGAGTAAATCATCCGAGGACAGCCCATCCAGATGCTGTTGGCACGCCAGCTCGACTTTCCTCCCCGCAGACGATGCATGGCAGGGGCAGGGTAAGTCTCTTCGCTCATTTTCTATTGAAAGGCGAGCGTGTTATCGCTGATGCCCTTTTCAATCTGTTTCCTAAGCCTGAAAAATCAGGGTCCACTTCCCACCTGGCACGAGGCTGGCAGAGGTAAGGGAGGAGTTCAGTTTGGGTCTGGTTTTGTCAAGCAAAATGTGGGACTCTTAAGAAGGGTGAGAACGTGCACTTTATTTAGGGTTTTACTAAGAAGGCGGCAAAAAAGGGATGCAGTCGGTGCAGTGTTGTTCGGTGCAGACATACTGCTATGCAAAGTGTAATTAGAGCTGCTGGGCGGCCAGGCCAGCTGTGGGGAGGCTGTCTGAAGGCTCCCGTAGCCCTGTGTCCTCTCCCCAGCAGTTGCTGGCAGACGAGCAGAGGAAGAGGCGAGCACGGGGCGATCCCTCCCCACGCCCAGCGGAGAGCGGGTCAGGGACTTCCTCAGCCAGAGGCAACAATATGGGCTCTGTGCTTCAAAAAAAAAAAAACCACCAAACCCAAACCCCACGTGTTAGCAATCATCTCTCTCAGATTACCAAATCTGCAAAACGAGTTCAAAGTTGGGGTTGGTTTTCGTAACTGAAGCCTCGTGTTCCCCTCCCTCCCATGGCTGGGTGGGGAAGGTGGAGCTGGGTGGCCCCTCTTCCAGGCAGCCCCCAGCCCGGTGGGGGCTTGGTGGGGTGGCCAGGGAAGAGCCATGGGGAGGACAGGGCGCTGCTACAGCACAGGTTTCGGTTCGCCAGAACTTCAGAATTTCCTCTGTACTACCCAGATGCAGAATGCGGCTCTGGTGGAGTGCGGCAATCAGGTTGTCTGTCTTTTTATGGCTGGTAATGATGGGTTTTTTTCACTTTTAAAATCTGCTTGTAAGGCCAGCATGGGTCCTGAGCGGCTGGAATGATTTGGCATGAACAGTGTGGGTATTAGATGGCCTTTTCTCTTGACCTTTTGGTCAGGATCGAGTGAAGTATCTATTTATACTCCTGTTGTTGGGAGGCCCTACCCTGCCCTTGCAGGAATGATGTCTGAGGAGCCAAGCAGACCCCTTCTCGCTCTGGCTGCCCTGATCGCCTTCACTGCAGGAGAACCCGGAGAGGTTGAATGCATTGAGGAGAAAAGACTGCGGTCGTCTTGCTTCTCTGCCCAGCGGTAGCTGCGACTCTGCAGCAGACGCGTCGGCTTGACCGTCAGAGCAATTTTATAAATAGCATAGTTTGCTTTAAAAAAAAAATAAAAGCAATAAAAATAAAACAAAACAAAGCAAACAAAAAAAAGAAAACCACCCCAGCCCCAGGCATTGCCCTCCGTTAGTGCTGGGTTCGTTTACCCCCACATGGCTGCTTGGCCCCTTCGTAACTCCTGAGGAGGGAGGCAGCTCTTCATCAGCATTTCCTCGCCTTGCGTTTAGCTCATTTAGCGAGTGCGTGGCACGCTATGGATTTGATCCGCAGTTGCAAAGCCAGGCAAAGAGGGCTCCTCTTTTTTCCGTGCCCCGTCTGTCCGAGAGCCGGACAGAGAGGAGCAAATTCAGCAGCTTGCTCTGGCAGCCGTCGGAGCAGATGCGTTTTGATTGAAAGCAGAAATGGAAGGATTTCTGCCTGCCTTACAGCTTGCTGCTTAAGAGTAGTAGTTTGGTTTTTTTTTTTCCTTTGAATCATCAGCCTTGATATTGATGCAGAGGGGAGTGTCACGAATATGTATTCCCTGAATTTAGATGAGGTAATGGTTGGCATTAAGGTCGGCGCTGCAGGCAAAATGAGCTCTTTGACAGTTAAACAAGGCCTGTTCGCTCTTGCAGGCCTCTGAACTAAAAAAAAAAAAAATAAAAAAAAAAAAAATAAAATGCCATTCATAACCTGAATATGAGCTGGGGTCACTTTATCAAATCCAGATCAGCACATTTAATGAGTCTCTTTGTTCCGCGATGGGCTGGTGCAGAAGAAGGAGCTGGATGCCGGGCTGCCGGCTCCCAGAGCAGCCTTGGCTGGCTCCCCGCGCCCCATCGGCTTATCTTTTCATGAAGTACCAGTAATAATAACAGCCCAACTCACAAAAGGCTTGAGGCTTAAGTTGTCACAAGTGAAAGTGTTTTTACATAGAGGGAGAGAGGGAGTTAGTAGTCAGGGAACTGAGCGGTCACCGTGACATGGGAGTGTTGAAAAGGCTGATAAACCAGGCTGGTTTCAAACCAGTGCACTGCTGGGTTGACGTTCATTAATGATACATGTTGCTGATGGTTAATTCTTAATCATCGTCACATCTGGAGTGCTGTGCCCATTTGTGGGCTCCCCGGTACAAGATGGGTATGGTCATATTGGAGGGGGTCCAGCAGAGTCCATCTGTGTGTAGGAACGCCTGATGGGGTGGTGGGCTCTGGTCTGCCCAGTGAGCGGACAGGAGGCACGAAGAGAAGTACGGGAAATTGCATGTAAACATAAGAAAAAGGTTTGGTTTTTTTTAATGGTGAGGGTGGTCAGGCAGCAGAAGAGGTTGCCCAGAGAGGCCGCGGAGTCTCCATCCTTGGAGATACTCAAACCCCCCCCGGCTACATCCCTGAGCAACCTGCTGTAGCTGAGCCTGCTGTGAGCAGCGGGGTGGGACGAGACGATCTCCAGAGGCCCCTTCCAACCTCAGTGATTCTGTAGTCCTCACTCTGTCACTAGTCATCGTCTCTGCATATTCAAACAATTAGTCCTTAGCAATCTAAGCCTTCATTAGCTTGGGGTATTCAGTGTCTCAGAGCTGAAGCCATATGATTAGCACTGATGGCTGCAGTCCCTCCTGAGGGGAAGGGGCTCCAAAGTGGGCAACTTCTTTCGTCCTCATTTTCCCTGCTCATTGCTCCTGTTTGCATGCTTTTCAGCCCTGCCATGAAGAGGAAACCTCTGGTGCTTCTGGCATAGTTCATTTTACTTTTGGGCCCGGGAGCTGCTCTGGTTTCACCTTTCTTGCACGTTCTGCAGGGTTGTTCTGCATCCACCAGGCATCTCCTGCCTGCTCTGCCTTCTGGCCTCTACGTTGATGGCTTTACTGCTTGCATGTGTTCACACAGAATGGTTCGGGTTGGAAGGGACCTTAAAGATCATCCAGTTCCAACCCCCCTCCCATGGGCAGGGACACCTCCCACTAGACCAGGCTGCTCAAAGCCCCATCCAGCCTGGCCTTGAACACTTCCAGGGATGGGGCAGCCACAACTTCCCTGGGCAGCCTGTTCCAATGCCTCACCACCCTCACAGTAAAGAATTTCTTCCTGATATCCAATCTAAATCTACTCTCTTTCAGTTTGAAGCTGTTACCCCTTGTCCTATCATTACGCTCCCAGTGTTTCCCAGTATTGCGTTTGTGCAGCTATACCACGCATCTGCCGCTGCCCCTCTGGTGACATTTATGTACTTATTCTTACCTGTTTCACAAAATACATTATAAGCTGTGACTGGTTTTGCTGTTACAACATGTGTAACCCTCGCAGTGCCGCTGGCTGGGCTGGTTTAGAGCACTTGTGTCTGATTCCAAGGCGAGCAAATATAGGTTTTATGCCATGTGTCTGCTTCTGAGCGCAGTGGGCCTGTGCTGTGGCGACAGCACAGTCTCCAAAGACCCATGTTCTGCTTCGCAAATGCAGCACATCTCATGACCACGAGGGCTGCGTTTTTACCTGTGACTTGGCATCTTCCCGATGAATCCTTCTTGATTGCCAAGGCAGATTTGCCTTTTCAGGAAGCTCTGGTGTCTCATGACTCCCGTCCTTCCTTCTCTCCTGGGGTTAAAATGAATTTTAACTACTTTGTTTCATGGGAATAAGCAGCTTCTTTGGATTAAAAGAAGTCTTCAGTCTGGGATTTATTGGATATTTTTGCATCTACTGAATTATGCTAGAGGAAGGCGTTAAATCAGGGACTTCTACACCCAGCTGTTGGTAGCAATAATTTTGACCTGTACCACATAAATGCAAGCTTTAGCCTGGAAATTGTCTGTCGATTTGCACTGAATGGATTCCACTTGGTCTACAAGTGAGGGCTCAGGGAGGGTTTGGGTTAGGACCATGCTCATTACACAGCCACCCGCCCTTTGCAAAGGGACGGGTTTTCTACAGCAGCCACAGAAGGACCCGGCACCAGAGACAATACACAGTCCACCGCGCATTGTGCCCTGCCAGGTGAAGGGCTGCTCTCCCTTAGGTTTCTACTGACCATACTGGGGGAGGGCATGCCAAAAGGGATGCTAACAGCATAGGATCCAAACCTACAACTCCGGACTAGCGATTTTTTAATTCCCTTCTTGGTGAAACAGACAGATTTTTTGCTGCGGTACTTTCCAGCTTCGTTTTCCAGGCCAAATAATTAGGTTCAGCCTGTGCAGTACTCTACCCTCTATCAGATGGCATAGGGAACCTGCTGACTGTCCCCTTTGACCAGCCCCTGCTGCTGGGGGTCCCTGTTTGCCTGCTCCCCGACACCTCCCAGGGCACAGCCGGCTGCTCCCCGGCATTGCCCAGGCAGCTGGAGACCAAGGGTGTCCCACTGGTCGGCGCTGGGATGGACTTTCTGCCTGCAGAAGTGCTGGCATCCTCCCTGATCTCTGAAGACACCTTCAAAGTAGCGCCTTTCAGGATCTTACACCTTCAAAGTAGTGCCCTTCAGGATCTTAAAGCATCTTCATGACATGGGGTAGGTGGAAATCGCCTTGGCCCTGAAATGCACACTGCCAATGGGACATGTTCGCTGCTAGCAGGGGACAGAAAAGGACAGCTTTGGGTAGAGCTACTGGGGGACTGAGGTGGGTGAAGAATCTAGTTGGAAAATGGCATTTAACAGCACTGCTTTTGTAAAAATGAACAGCAGGAACTATCAAGATGCTGGTCTATAGACGCACTGGGAGAGATCACCTCCGTTAGTGCCAAACCCACCAAGGACACAGGAGCTGCTGCATGGCACATCCCTTTTTGTGCTCCTGCTTTTCTCCTACTGAAGGAATTACTAACTAGTTTTAGCCTGTGAGAGAAGTTGTGGCCCAAGAAGGACCAGCTGCTGATTTAGAAATATTAGAGGTTATTCAAAGTTTAAAGCCATTCCAGGAGATGTCACTGTAGCTGGAAGGGAAACACGCTACGCAACAGGAGAGCTTTTAAACCAGAGCTCTAGGATAAGTACATTTAATCCTATTTTCCCATCAAATCCGGCAAATTGTAAAGAATCTTACATTGCACTTAATTTTACTCTGAGTTGATTTTAAACACCCCTGGGACATAACGCTTTGGGAAGTGTCATTCTGAGATGAGGCAGTCACCGCTGCCTGGATGAGCTTCGTGCCTGCCCGCGTGACAAGGGCGAAGCCTGAACGTAAGCCCCTGGCAGGATGTAGCCATTAAAACTATTTGCATGCTTAAAAAAAGTACGTAAACATACTGTTTAAGAGATCGGAAGTGAAAAACATAATCTTGGCTTCCAGCGTGCCTTCCTTAAGTTACGGTCCGTTCTTCTTGCACACCCACAGGAGCACCCACCAGCAGAGCTTCTGCCCTGCAGCTCAGGAGGGACTGTGGTTCCTGAAGACTCAGTGCCACTTCACCAGTCCCTGTGATATGCTGTGCACCCTCCTGATAGCCAGAATTTGCCTCCTGTCTAGCAGCATGGTTTTGCCTCTATTTTTTGCTGCCACGGCACACTCGTGGTGTATTACTGCGGAGGCAGAGCGTGCACGCGCGGGCTACGGAGCTGGGACTTGCTGCGTCCTCACCCTGATGTACCTTCTGGCCTAGGTGTGGGGTGGAGGGAGCAGGTTGAGATTGCCTTCAACCACAACAGCTAAATCCTCCAGAATTTGTGCGCCAGACCCTTGTGTAACCTAACTGGGGAGAACCAGAAGCTTTTTGGTGGTGTAATCTCATGCTGCAGCCCACACAAACTGTTCTTCAGACATTTAAGCCATTCATGCATATTTTGCATCTCTCAAATCAAGATGCATTCATTTGCCTAAAATACTTAGACTGGATTTTTTTGGGGAATACATTAGAAAATACTTGTTCCTGTCCCTTTTGAAGACGGAAAGAAATACAGGGCATGAATTTTAAACTGAGAAAACTTGAGCAATGTTTATAATCATGTTTATAACATTTGGCAGCAAACTGGACAGAGGAACTTTTTGGAAACGGTTTTTTATCACCCCCAGCATGCTTTTGGGTTTGGCCCTGCTTCAACTAGAAGTTTTTCCATCCAGCCTGGGATTTTTTTATATTTGTTTTTATTTTAAGAGACGTGATCAGCTAAGAGTTATTATTATATGTTGTGTTTTGAAAGTCTTTCTTCCTGTTAGGATAAGACTTAAGATTGTTACATTCAAACCATTAAAAAATAATCGAGTAGTCCTTTCAACATCTTATGCTGATTTATCTGCTTTTTTGCACCTCATTCGGTTTGGGCAAAGAAGTTAGACTGGTCTGTTTTGCCTTCTTGCCTGAGGATCATTTGCCAGTGCTTTGTGGAGCGGCAGCTGAGGGCTCGCGGCCAGATTTTCGAAGGGACCAGATGCTGGCACATGCAGAAACCTAAAAGATTTTCGAAAGTTTTCTGCCTAGCCCCCATGAAATGATCAGATTCGATGCAGGGTAGGTGTTATCTGTTTCATGCATATTTAGAGTTGCATGTTAAGGAGCTTTGGAAATCTGTGCTGTGATGGTGCCTGTCTGGCTTACATTCAAGAAAAGAAAATGGAAGAGGAAGATGAAGTCAAAAATGCATTCGGTACTATTTTTTTATAGGAAAGAAAAGACAATGGCAGCATTAACAAATGCACAAATCCTTTGCTAACATGACTTTTCCATACAAATAGTTGCCCTGAGGGGAAGAGCCTGCCATCTCTGCCAGTGTTTCTGGATATGCCTGAATCCTTCTCCATGAAATGAAAAGAAAATGTTTGACAAGCCATGCTATTAGTTTTGTGAGCTTGTTGTACTGAAGCACAGGCTGGAAGGGCTTTGGTTCCTCCATGTGTTTTTCTGCCCTTCTTTAATTTTCCTCCTGTCCTGAAGAGTGCAGTCACTAATTGTGAATTAGCAGTCCATGGATGCTTCTTTTAAATATGTTTAAGATGCAGGTGCATACCCAGACATCCCATCGGCAAGCAGGAAGATGACAGATATTCTTTGCAGTGTTTGCATTACTAGCATGAGCCTGGGAAGCAGTATGGATTTGAACATAACTTACTCATATGCTTGTTGTAATAGATGATCCTTCAGCGATTGACCTAGACTCCGACTGGAAGGCTCCCACGGAAGAGTGGGGAAATTGGACGGGACATGAGGAGCATCAGGCAGGGGACGAGAAGGAGAAGGTGAGGCAGCGGCGTTGGTGACCGAGGGAGACCTGCTCCACTGGGGTCAATCTCGGCCAGACTGGGGTGTCCAGTCCAGCCCTAGAGCCAGACTCCTGCGGTTGTGGGGGCTTTTTCGTGCTGGGAGGAGGTGCTTGGAGTAGTCACTCCCCTGACCTGTCTGAGATAGCTGGAGCTGGGGAAACACTTGCAGGACATGTGAGATGGGTTGGAGTAGTTGGCTGGCTCTGGTAGTTCATCATCTGGATGGCACTGCTGTCCTGAGCAGCAAACATTGGTATTTGCCACCCTGCACGAATGGACTCTTTCTACTGCCACTGACCCTCCTGAATACCTGGGTCTTAAAAGAGGTGTAGAGCCCACAGCTGACACCAGCCTTCCCACCATCCCAGCTGGGATGTATTTATTTAAGTGTATTTATTTAAGGTTTGCTGATAGTGATACAGTGGTAGCTTGGGTGGAGAGGTAGAAGCAGAAAGCTAGCTGTTGAAATACTTTCTAGAAGCCCAGGGAAATGTCCCTCTCTGGCAGCAACAGTAAGAGCGTGCTGAGCTTTTTGCAAACCGTTGTCTTAAGCCGAGGTGTGTACCTTATCCAGAGAAACGCCCCTGCTTGTACACTCCTGGAGGTCATCAGTTTTCCTTGAAAAAAAACATGCATCAGCCATCCCAGGCCTCCTCTTATAAAATCTCTGATGTTTTCAGGACTTGCCAAAAGGCAAAGCAGGCATTCATTTCTGCCTTTCTGGACTCAAAAGCAAAACGCAGCAGAAGAAGAAGAAGAAAATTGAAGTGAAGGAAGCAAGGGGTGGAGCGGGATTGAGGCATGTGAGTATTTCATATTCCCAGAGTAGCGTCTGGTTTTCCAAGAGCAAAGGGGGGGTTGTCTTCTCCATTAGGATGATGTGACCTAAGGGGGGACTCTTTCTTTTTTTCTTTTTT
>VYZM01022282.1:321559-334752 GCA_013398915.1 Dromas ardeola | reverse complement strand
CCCTTCCTCCCCTTCCTCCCCTTCCTCCCCTTCCTCCCCTTCCTCCTTTTCCCCTTCCTCCTTTTCCTTCTCTCTTCTTCTCTCCCTGCCCTCCCATAACAGAAGGGTAAGCACAGTGACCAGTGGATTTTTGCAACACGGTATTCCCTAACATACTTACAAAACAGTTTGATTTTGCAATGCGGAGAGGAGCAGATGGCTTTAATCGTGGAAGGGAAAATGCTTTCTCAGGCAAACGCACTCCAAGTTTAGTGTACAACTGGGCTGTGTTTTATCTGTGGCAGAAGGTCACCTGGAGATATTAACGGTAATGCAAAAGCGTTTCCCAAAAGCCAGTGAAGATAAAGTGAGACTGATGTTATACCAGTGAAAATCCTCTTGAGAGAAATATGTCTCAGAGTGCAAGAGGGAAAGGCTGTGGAAAATGTCAGCTCATTTGGGATGGGAAGTACAAAGGAGCAGAGTGTTGACTGGGTTTTGGAGCAGTCCTTGGCTGCGATGTCCTTGCTGCTCAGTGAAATAAGAAACAGGGGGGGACCCCCCAAAATGTCCTAATTGTTTTTCATTCACTTGTCACTGAATATGTTGCTCTGGATTTGTACGGCTGTGTGGTATCGTTTGTCTTCCCCTCACGCCCACTGTGGTTTCTCTTAATTCTTGGGACAATTTTGCTCCCTGAACTCCTGATGCTCCCATTTTAAGGGAAAAGCTTTTAACTAACTCACTGACCACGATCCACATGGCCATTAGGACAACCCATCAGTTGCCGGAGGGCTGCCAGGCCACTCTCTCTCTCTTGCACATCCAATTAGTTGCTTTAGCTTTGTATGTACCTTAATGAATAATCTTAGTAGTGCTGTTCAGACTCCTCAGGACGGTATTGTTTCTTCTGGCACATTTATGATGGGCCAGAAGGAGTTTGTGCTGCACGTCAGCCCCAAGTGCCGGTTGACTGCTGCTGTGCAAGCTCATCCTTTGGAGATGGACATAAAAAAATGAAATTACTTACGAAACCAGATATACAACATTGCTCATCAAACACCCTGTGCTACTGCCAGTATTTCTGGGGACTGTGGGCACATCTTAGTCTTCAGACTCACTACACAATTATAGTACCTTCACCTCAATATATCTTGCTCTTCTTCTATTCACGGGGGAAAACAAGGGGAAAGGTGGTAATGAAAGACAATTTCAATACTTTAATCCCTTCTAAAACAAATAAACAGGAGGTAGGTGGATGACATGCCAGAATATTCTAACCATTTAAAACCTAATTTGTCCTGCAGTTTCCTTAAATACCCTAATTCCCTCCAATAATGGCATTTTCTCTCATATTTTGCACTCGCATATGCTTCGTTTAACTCATATGCTTAGTGAAGCATATTGTTTCAATTAAGCCCCAGCAAGGTTTGGAAACAAGAATGGAAGAAGGCCCAAGGGACTTGATATCTACAGAACATAGCAGTGATGCAGTCTGTGCTTCCTCCAGAAAATCCTTGGACGTTGCTAATAATTCACCCAATAACGGTAAGTGATTGTTCTTGCACATCTGATGAATTTTGGTTTCAGAAAAATGCGAAATCTGAGGAGTGTTCAGAAACGCATTTATAAGTGAATAGGCAAAATGTTTCTCCTTTAGCTGAATGTGTTAATTCTTAGAGAGGCTCCATTATATTTTTTTCTGTGACAAATACCTGTTCTTGCTCCTGCCAGAGTTAATGAGCAAAACTGCTATTGCATTTAGTGGGAGTCATTTTTGCCCAGCGCTTTTAAATGTGAAACGGAAGCAAATGTATGTGTGAGTCGGAGCCCACTAAGAACATTCAGAGCCCTCTCCGTGACTTTGGATTCCCCTTGTAAGTAGGTGGCCCTTGTAAAACACATCTAAGAACCCAAAAACACCCTTCTGCAGGTGAAAGACTGAGGAAGGGCATTGAGGTGCTGGAGCGGGTCCAGAAAAGGGCAGCGGAGCTGGTGAGGGGTCTGAAGCACAAGTCTTACAAGGAGCAGCTGAGGGAGCTGGGGTTGTTCAGCCTGGAGAAAAGGAGGCTGAGGGGAGACCTTCTCGCTCTCTACAACTCCCTGAAAGGAGCGTGTAGAGAGGTGGGGGTTGGTCTCTTCTCCCAAGTAACAGGTGATAGGATGAGAGGAAGCAGCCTCAAGTTGTGCCAGGGGAGGTTTATGTTAGATATTCGGAAAAATTTCTACACCAAAAGTGTTGTCAAGCATTGGAAGAGGCTGCCCAGGGAAGTGGTGGAATTGTCATCCCTGGAGGTACTTAAAAGACGGGTAGACGTGGTGCTGAGGGACATGGTTTAGTGGTGGTTTTTGTTGGAGTTATGTTAATGGTTGGACTTGATGATCTTAAAGGTCCCTTCTGACCTAGACAATTCTATGATTCTGTGAAAAACCAGCCATTCCCAGGGGTGTGATTGCACATGGGAGGTTTGTGCACTGGCTCCTGTTGTTTGTATGGCAGGTGTACCTGGGAAAAAGGAGAGGAGGAAGAGGAAGAAAATTAAGAAAGAGACTTGAGGGAGCCATGCAGCTGCCGGAGTGACAACCCAACGGGGCAGGCGTGCCGATGAGCTGCAAGGATTCTGCTTTCTGCCATGCCGCGCTGAGCCCAAAGTCAAGAGAGGCTCCAGGAGACCTCCCAACAAGAGGAAGAGGAGGAGAGGAGCCACGAGAGAGCCAGTGAGCGTTGAGTGTGTGAGAGACAGGAGAGAATGAGCACGCTGTGCACAGGAGGGGGCAGTGGAACAGAGCGGCTGTTCGTTACAAACCGCTGCCCTTGATTAAAAGCTGTTGAATGGGTTTTGACTGGTTGCGTTAAGTCCTTTCAGTTTTTCACTGTCACGTTGTTTGTCAGCTTGTAATGTTATACGCCAGTGTAGAAATGGTCGGGACGTACCTGACCGTGATTGTACTTCAGTTCCATGGAGGGTCCACTAGCTGGTCTCTGGCATTTTTGCAGCGATGCTCTTCGACAGGCTACTAATGCCCAGAAGGAAGCACTGTTCAGAGACGAAGGGAGAACAACGTGGATCATTCTCCAACCTTCTAAATCTTTTAAATCGTTCTTGGCTGCTACAGTCAGACTTTTGCCTCGTACCTTGCCATATTTATACTTTTCACCCCACATCAGGCTAGCTTGCTCCACAAGGGAAAAGTTCTAGAGGAGATCTTAAACTCATTTAGAAAGATGGTCTAAACCCTTTTTTGCTCCTCAGATTTCATGAGAGAGAAATCTCCTCAGATTTCGTGGGCTAAAGTTTAAAGTCTGTATGTCCAAAGCATGTTGCATTTGTACTTATAGTAGACTGAAGTAACTTTTTGAAATCATTTTTCTTACTCTGATATTTGGAAGTTTTTATCGTTTTGTTACTTAAATATTGTGAATGAAACTTTTAAAAATGTCATTTTAGTATTTATTAAAGAGTGTGCATTTCTTGTTGTCGGAGGGCTTATGGTATGGAGGAGGAAACGCATCAAAGTCAAATACTGTGGTTTATAAATAGCGCTGAGCTGACACCACTAAAAGCTGAAGCCCTTTATCCCTGGAGGAGCTGCAGCTCTGGTGGTAGCTGTGAGGGTTTCTTAGGTGGTCCTGAGGCTGTGCCTCCACCTGACCCATCCTAGAAGTGCTGCCTCAAGGGATGAGATAATGATTGTCAACTCTCCATCTGCATTCGACTTTGTGCCTTTGGAGATTGTATGGACAGATTACCTTACTGATTGATGCATGTTAAACCTTTGCACCTCCGTAGGCATCGGGCTGATGCTGTGAAACTCAATTTCACGTAGGACATTGAGTAATGAGGGCTGTTAATGGCTTTACACCCCTACAGCGGCACTCCTGTTTGCATCACGGAGCCAGATGTGCTCTGTGCTTCTGCCATTGCGGCCACCCAGTCCCCGATGGCTTGTCTGAGCGTTACCTGCAGCTCAGCGCTTTTACCTGAGAGCCTTCATCTGTTGCACAGCTGTCAGAGCGGCTGCATCCTTCAGAGAAGCAACTAATTGCAGCAACGTATTTGTGTTTGGAGTTTGGCTACTATACGTTACAGGGCAGTTCTCCTGTGCTGTGGTGTTTGGGGGAGCCAGCTGTACAGTGCGCCCTGACGTTTAGCACAGCAGGATTGTTTCAGACAGGTGAGGGCTAATCTTTAAGTGCTGCCACTTAGCAGCCCACCGTCTCGAATCTGCACGCTTTGATGTTTGTGTCTCGGTGTAGGGGAAATACAGGCAGTTTATGAATTGACTGAATAGACCAAAAGGGCTTTTATCTGGAAAGTAACTGGTTTGGGGCAGATGCCTAACAAGAAAATGCATGGCCTCACTGGAGAAACAAGTACAGCAAGTTCAAGGATTTAGAAGATGTGTTAATGAGTATGTGGGTAATGAGTAAAGGTCTGCTATCTCTGAAGCCAATGGAAAACATCCATTGACCTCACTGAGGCCAGGATGTTGCCCAAGGTCTTTGTTTAGCATTGAAGATAACCTCTGTGATCAAAAAAAAAAAAAAAAGAAGAATGAAGGAGATAAAGAGAAGCTGACAAGATTGGTAGACTCCAGTTTTCTTCTGCTTTTTTCTCTATATCTGCTTGCAAACTTTTTGATGTCTGTGTAATTATGTTTTATTTCTACATGTTACAGTATTTCAAATGTTCATTGTTTTTATAATAAAAAATAAAAACTTTTGCCCGAAGCCCAGCACTCACGAGCAGTGTTATTTAATTAGTTTGTATGTGTGTGTGCAAGAGCACGTGTTTTTGGATAAAATCATTTCATTTTCAAGCTTTTTCGACGTACTGTAAATGTTTTTTAAGAGATTTCCTCCATCTGAACCCTTTTATGTTTAGGAAATCCTCATGACATTCTTCTGTTGTTGGGATAAAAGAACTATCAAGACCTGTAACACTGACAAGTTGACTGCAGTGCTGATGACAAGCAGCAGCAAATTATATTACCCAGTTTTTCTGTCAGATTCATCAGTACCACTCTTACTGACATAGCAGTATCAGGAGAGCTGTATTTTTCTTCTGGCTCCACTGTTTCACAGATGGGAAGTCATCACTGTAATACAGATGGGCTCGGGAATTTATAGCAGCGCCTTATTTCATACCACATTCTAATGTAGGCAAAGGAAATACACTCCTACTTCTAAATACTGTTGATCGTAGGCTTTCCTAAATAATTGCAGAGCTCTCTTCAGGGCAAATTTGGTGGCAATGTACCATTTGTGTGACTCATCTGCTGTGTCGGTACCATGCTAGTTAGGATGGGTATAGAATCATAGAATGGTTAGAGTTGGAAGGGACCTTAAAGATCATCTAGTTCCACCCCCCCTGCCATGGACAGGGACACCTCCCACTAGACCAGGCTGCTCAAAGCCCCATCCAGCCTGGCCTTGAACACTTCCGGGGATGGGGCATCGACAACTTCCCTGGGCAACCTGTTCCAGTGCCTCACCACCCACATAGTGAAAAATTTCTTCCTAATATTCAACCTAAATCTAACCTCTTCCAGTTTAAAACTGTCGCCCCTCATCCTATCACTACATGCCCTTGTAAAAAGTCCCTCTCCAGCTTTCCTGTAGGCCCCCTTCAGATACTGGAAGGCCACAACAAGGTCTCCCTGGAGCCTTCTCTTCTCCAGGCTGAACAACCCCAACTCTCTCAGCCTGTCCTCATAGCAGAGGTGCTCCAGCCCTCGGATCATCTTCGTGGCCCTCCTCTAGACCCGCTCCAACAGGTCGATGTGCTTCTCATGTTGGGGTCTCCAGGGCTGGATGCAGTAGTCCAGGTGGGATCCCACCAGAGCGGAGTAGAGGGGGAGAATCATCTCCCTCGCCCTGCTGGATGTTGGATACCGTTTGGTTGATGCGGCTGTGGTAGCGCCGGGAGCCTTTCTGTGTCGCATCCCCCAGTGCTGCTGGGGCTGCTGGGGCTGCCAGGGATGGGAAGGTCTGCTGAGGGTCTGGTTCCTCAGTGAATGGACTGAGGTTAAAGGAAAACAACCAAACCAAAACACAAAGCACTCAGCAGCTGCTGTTAACTTCCATTCTTTCACTTCCTAGTCCTCAGAGGCTGAAAAACCATCGCTCAGCTTAACAAATGGTCTTTGCAGATGGCCAGCACCTTTGAAAAGCAAACCTTTGAGACCCTTATGAAATTCCCCTTCCTTTCATCACTGCTTGTTCAGGCTACTCCCTGCTTTACATGCTTTTAAGACATGTCTCGCCTTCTCTTCTGTGAGAATTAACTGTTCTGTGCAAATCATCAGACTGCTATCCTGCTTCTGGCACCAGGAGTGTTAAACAAATGTGCTTGCCAGGGAAGGGGTGGAATCCCCACCCCTGGAGGTATTTAAAAGATGGGTAGACATGGTGCTCAGGGACATGGTTTAGTGGTGGTTTTGGCAGTGTTAGGTTGACGGTTGGACTCGATGATCTTAAAGGTCCCTTCCAACCTAGACGATTCTATGATTCTATGATTGATATGCTTATCCTCCTAGTCTCTGACCCTTACTAGCTGGTGATTAGTGCAAGTCCTCAGACAGGAGATTCAACATCCCTCCAACAGGTTGTAGCATTGCTTGTGCCATAGCTGAATGTTTTTATTCTCTGTATAACTTTTCCCTTGGAAGGGTAAATCTGGAGTAGCCTCTCTTTGGCCATTCATCAACCCAGTGTGGTCTAATTGCCAGTTCATGGTCCAGATCCAGCTGGCTCCCCCTGCCTTTTCCTTAAGCAATTTATTAATTGCTTGAGTGGCACATGCCTCAGGAACAGTCAAAAGCTCTCCCTGCGCCCGCAGATGGTCCAGCAGCTGGAAATCAAGCCTCTGGTGCAGCCATGACGTGGGAGGTGGGATGAAGTGTGGCTGGGAAAACATCTATGATCTGGTTAGGAGCAAGCAATTAATTGTTACAGCTGCAAATGATGAAATACACCGCTTTAAGTTTCAACTTTCTCTTAGGCTCAGTCTGCTCTATTTTTGTAATGATGCTCTTTCTTGTGGGAAGACTTTTGGAGGTGGAAGACTGACTATATCTCTAATAATAGGGCCATATCCCTAAGGGATGGGTTCATGAGCATCTCAGGCATTAAGCTGTGGTTGACGCTGTAATTGATGAACTCCTGACCTACAAAGCTGTGTTTACTCCCAGGCAGACTGCAGTGTGCAGACGCACAGGTTG
Organism: Dromas ardeola; assembly: GCA_013398915.1. Lineage (NCBI taxonomy): Eukaryota > Metazoa > Chordata > Aves > Charadriiformes > Dromadidae > Dromas > Dromas ardeola. The sequence goes on along the minus strand of VYZM01022282.1, from coordinate 327,549 downwards.
AACCTTTGCTTCACGCTCCAACCGTGGTGTAACGCCGTCAGGGTTAAGTGGGGCAACTGCAGAGAGGAATCTGGCCAGCTGTTTTCGTAATTATCTGTAACTGATCGTTGTAATCGTCTGTAATTATCAAGGCTCCACCCAATCTGCAGATCAGTGGCACAGCTGACATACCTGCGTGAGCCGAGTATCAGGTAGACATCCTAATTGCTTGGCAGAAAATAATTTATTTACTATGCTAACAACACGGACCTGCTCCATAATACTGGAAATGCTCCAAGGGTGGCTGGCTCCTTGTGAGGAGAGCAGGGTTTTAAGTCATGGGCTACAAAGATCAGATGTAGGAAATCTTGCCCTTCTTCTTGTGATCATACTCAACCAGACCCAGGGGTCTTCTCAAGGCAAACTGAACTTTCTGGCATGTGCCATCGCTGACATTCAGCTCCGCAGATCTTCACATCTACAAAGGATGCATCCTACCGTACTGAAAGGATGAAAGTAATTCCTGTGAAAAAAAGAAAAATGATTACTGAAAGTAATGCTTTGGTCTCAGAAACAAACTCCCCGTGCCGCCTTAGGAAAAAGCCACTGCAACAGTAACTGACCCTTGTACCATCCCATCAAGATACTACTAGAAACTTGGTAAACTTGAGTTTACATCAAACTTTGATTTCTGTATCTGTGTACTGTTTTCCTTTGGTGGTGGTTCTGAGTACGGTAAGTTACAGAGACACATGATACATTACTTAAGCACTTTTGGCAGCACCAGCTGAAACCTTTGCTGATGTCCCAAGCTGCAAACCCATTCAAAGAGCCAATGTGTAAAGAAATGACAATTACCAGAAGGCAACTCTTCCTACTTCCCTGTGCAGATAACGTTCAGGTCCTCGGGCTCCTCCTGTTCACCCTGCCAAGATTCATGGAGTGGCAAGTCCAGGCTGAGGGCTGGGAGGAAGAGACTGCCAGCAAGTACAGGACATTTCCCCATTTCCTGTTTCCCGTTTCCAGCACTCATTTTTAGTCATGTGAAAGCACCGAGATACCTGAATTTGCCATGTTAGATGGAGGAAAATGCTGTCTGTTATTTTTAGACATTTTTATAGCTCCTCAGCTGTATGAAGGCTGACATAAACGAACCACGGCTCTTTAAGTTTAGCAGATTTTGATTCTGTAAATGAATACAAGGATTTTTATTCAGTGTTTGATATTCAGAAGACCTGAGCATGCAGCGAGTAACCCAGAATCACAGTCTTCTGCTAATATAAATTTTACATCATTCTGTCATATTTTAGCTGCTTGTCTAACCCTGACTTTCTGATCCATCTGTTACGAGTTAAAAGATTTGGAACGGAGTTCAATTGACCCTTGCTGGTAAAAGATAATTCATATTGTTAACAGCGATCAGCTAGAACAAAAAGTACAGAAGCTTGGAACATTACGTTAGGAATCCTAAAGTGATGTTGATTAATTCAATAAACAAAACTAAAATCCAATAACCACAAAACTCATCGTGATACATTTTCATTACTTTCTTATCTCTTTTACAAGAAACCACTGAATCTGCGGATTAGCTTGTTTTCTTCTAGCAGAATCCATCTTGGAGAAAAAGGCTGGTAAAATTCGTTAATGCTGACTTTGGGATATCTAGGATTTCCCTGTGTGAGTCACCAACAGGAAAGTTTCCCTCCTGACTGATTTATTTTAGGGTTTTTTTTTCCCCCCTCATTGATATGTTAATGCTTTGCTTTTACTCCAGCACATTCTTACCTTTTTTAAGGAAGCAAAAAGCCAATCCATGCTCTCAGCCCAGATATTTTTCACATCTTCTGCCCCAGTTCTATTGATTTTTCTAAATGCTGTTGAGGGGATCTGGTGTTAGATACTGCTGTATCTATGTAAAGACATCGGTACATCAGTACATCAGTTTCTTCGGGATGTTGTAAAACCTTGGTTTTTTTTTAATTTAAAAATTATTGTTCAGTGTGGAAAATAAACAAGTCTGAGAAGCAAATTCCCCTTTCCTCCTTCTTTTTTTCATTTTATCATGCAGAGTAGCAGACACACACATAAAGTTATAGAAAAAAAATATAGAAATTAGCTTGTTACCACCCTCACAGTCAAGAGCCTTCCATTTGGGATGGAAGAGCTCCAACATGTCCTGCACTGCGCCTTTTATTCCCTGGCAAAGAGGCCACTGGACAGGAGACTTGCTTGATGTCCCTATCACTTTCACTAGCCTTTGTGGTGTTGGTCAAATCAGTTTGTCTCACTGCGCCTCAGTTTCCCCAACCCCAAACAGGACAATATGTTCATTATGAAGTGATATGAACTCTGCCCGTGGAGGTTACATACAATTATCAGCTCGTGGTCTGTTAGTTTCCCCTCACACACACACAGAGCAAAAGCTGAAGCAAGACAGCACCTCGTCTTTCATAAGCACAGAATCACAGAATGGTAGGGGTTGGAAGGGACCTCTGGAGGTCATCTAGTCCAACCCCCTGCCAGAGCAGGGTCACCTAGAGCAGGTTGCACAGGAACACGTCCAGGCGGGTGTTGAATGTCTCCAGAGATGGAGACTCCACCACCTCTCTGGGCAGCCTGTTCCAGTGCTCGGCCACCCTCAAAGTAAAGTTCCTCCTCGTGTTTAGGTGGAACTTCCTACACTCAAGTTTGTGCCCATTACCTCTTGTCCTGTCACTGGGCTCCACTGAAAAGAGCCTGGCCCCATCCTCCTGACACCCACCCTGTAAGTATTGAAAAGCATAAGAAGCAACCTGGCAACAGTTCAGTGCACGCAGAGGAGGTGTCATGATTACAGCGTGAGTCTAAACCAACAGCTTTTAGCCAAGGTTAGACTGAAGAATGGCACAAAAGGGAGAGACTGTGGAATTACAAAAATCAGCATAAAACAGCCTTAGTGCTGTACTGTTTTGACATCTTGTTGGTGTTGAACTTAATTTTTTGAAGAAACTGAAGGAGAATGCAACCGAGCCTGTCGTTTACATGAACCTAGCTGTTTTGCTGTCACATGTGTTATTATATTATTTTCAAAAAAGATTTTTCAGAACTAATAATTTGTGCTTGGTAAAACATTGCCATGACAGAAGTTCAAATCTCCTGTCTAGACATGGATTTTGAAAGACCTAAGTAGTTTGGCTAATGAGGAACACTGTGACATCTAAACTCCTTTCCTCCCTACCTGCCGCGAGGGAAGGAGTTAAGTGTCATGCTGGTAAAGGAATTTGAATGTTCTTTTGCAGCTGCTTCTTGCCTGCAGATAAGTGCAGGGCTTTCTGCTTTTACTGTTGTGGAAGTGGAGGATTTGCTCCTGCAATGTCAAGGTCTTTCTGCTATTTGGGAGGAAAAGTTTATCACCAGTACTCTCTGTCTCTCTGAGATTTTGCTCTGGCTGTCATGACTGTAAGCTGAGCCCTTCAGAATTTTTCATATATTTAGCCTCACAAATCCTCTCTGAACTAGCAAAAAGGAGAGAATTAAGGCTCAGAGAGATGGAAGTGTCTTGCCTGAGGTCATCAGGGCTGCTTGTGGCATGGAAGAACCGGAATCTTTCACAGAGGGTAGGACTAAAATCATTAACCTGCTCTGTCTTCCCCCAAGTATAGGAAACAATGCAATCATTCTCAAAATACTCTTTATAATCTTGCCTCTTTTTTTTTTTAAGGGCGGAGAAAGTGGAGAGGTTTTTTTTATGCCCACTCAATAGTTCCACATCAGCCTATCCTGCTGTGGAAAGCTGCTTTGTGATGTTAAATGACATTCACATTAATCTTCCCAGTATCTTTGCTGTCTGCAGGGTATAACAAGCAGTGAAGCTCAAGGGAACAGCATCAATTTTCATTCTGAGCCTGGCTGACAAAGATATGAACACTTAATTAAGATTTCTTTCATCCCATGAAAATAGCCCTGAAGATCTGAGCCTGACAGGAGAGCTGCCAGTGATACCAGTGAAGGCAAAGTGTCCAACTGCAAGATCTTAGTTGGAACACTAACCTCACAAAGCATTTGAATTGAGAATGGAATCTAGGTGTTTCCAAGTGGATGGCCTATCTCCAGCGAGAGGCTCCTGCTTTCTCTTCTGACTCACTCTAGTCCTGTGAATTCCTCTTTCACCCAGGGACAGACCAAGAGGGAGAGCCTCTCTCAACTCCGCAGGAACAATGTAATCAATTCAGGCGTGCATGCTGCAGAAACAGTTGGCTCAGGCTTCCCAACGCGCCATCTGTGAGAAAACTGATTTTTTTAAATGACTGATTACAACAAAATGCACATTCCTTTTTTATTTATTTACATGCATGCGTGTGTATTGATTAAAATTAGTCCGGTTTTGCTACATTAAATCAGAGTGTTGATAATTAAGCATCTGTGCACAGGGCTGAGAACATTAGGAGCACTAAAGAAACAAACAATAGTTTATAATAGGATCGTTAGAGCAGTCTTAGCAGCACTTACAACATGTTTATTCAAAAATGAAATATGCCCTAAGGAAGAAAAACACCAATTATGGAACACAGGGGATTTGAAATAAAAAGGTCAGTTTTAAAGCCTTTAAGTAAATAATTTCAAACAACTCAGCAACAGCTCATGTTTAAAAATAGACTAAGTAGCTAAAACAATAAAACGTGTTAATTGTAGGATCTGGAATGTATCAGAAGGACAAGTACAGTCACCTTCATTACCTTCTCATTGTTCAGAGTGAAAAAATTCAGTATAATAGTGACATATGACAGACATCTCGGTGTATATACACACAGCAAATATTTATGGTTCTGTGAGTGTCTCAAATTGGTTGTACGGGGCCAAGAAGGAAATACTTGCAGCTGGGTTACAATAAACTGTGTGCCTGTCTGTATCAACAGCTCAGGTCTGCAAAACCCCCTGGCTGCCCTTGCGTCAGAGGAAGTTTATAGCTCCAGCTCCATACGGGAACAGATCTGGTGTCCAAGTGGTAGGGCAACCTCTTACCACACACATGTATGAAGGCAGCACTTGGATTTATACACATTATTTCTAATTAACACATATATCTGTCAGCACCTTCAATTTTCAGTGGGACTAATGAAGTATTATTATCCACTCGCAAACAGGGACTTTGACTCACAAAAAAGTAACCTCTTTGGACTAAAACAAAGCACCTCTTTGGACTAAAACTCACCACTTCTGTTTACCCTCTTATCACATATTCTCTTATCATGTAACACACCATATTAAAAATTTGACCCAAGGAATTAATGCAAAAGAATACCAAAAGGGTTTAGGCGAATTAAGCCCTCTACCGCCCTGTGTGAATTTCAGCAAAAGCCATGCGATGTTGGTAGTATCTCAAAGCAGGCCACTTCGGGCTCTGATAAGGAGCCAGCTACTCCGGTTTTTCTTGGAATAACACCACAGTTTTCCCCGTAGGATTCCGGCTACCTGCTCGGAGGCCGAGCGCCGGCTCTTCGCCCCGGCCAACCTCCACCCACGCTGCGTGGGGAGAGCTCGGCGACTCGTGCCCCAGGGGAGCTCAGCCAGGGGCTTGCCACCGCGGGCTCGGCCATGCGGAGCGGCGCCAACCCTGAGGTAGTTGCGGCGGGAGGAAGGGGCTCTGCCCCAACATGGCGGGCGCGGCGGTCCCCGGGCCTCGCCTCAGGTGAGCCCCGCCCCCGCCGCCGCAGGTGAACGACAGGGCTGCCGCGATTGGCCCGCGGCGCCGCCAATCGCCTGTTGCCGCGGCAACGCGCACGCCCTCCCGCGGGCACACACCCCTCCTGGCGCCCCCGCTGTCGGCAGCTGATTGGCCGGCGCGGCGGTGACGCGCGGGCGGGGGATTCACGGCCCTGAGGCGGAGGGGAAGTGGCTGGTAGAGGACGGGCGGCGGGCCTGCAGGCGGGAGGTCAGCGTCGCCGCCACCTCCACCACCACCATGACGTTCAAGCGGAGTCGGGACCGCTTCTACAGCACCCGCTGTTGCGGCTGCTGCCATGTGCGGACCG
>VYZM01022282.1:306416-321458 GCA_013398915.1 Dromas ardeola | reverse complement strand
GGTGTGTGCGCAGCGCGCATGCGCGGCAGGTCCGGTGGTTGCCCGGGCCGGGGTCGGAGCGAGCAGTGCGCATGCGCCGCCCCTGGCCCGGGCCGGGGGTGTGTGTGGGGGTCTGTGTTCTGTGACTGTTCCCTTCCTTAAACTGGAGGGGTGGGCACTCTTACACGTTTCAGACATGTGTCTTTGGAGATGCTAACGCGTGTGGGGGACTGGAATTTGGGTTATGTTGAGAACAGAATGGCAAGACGCGGTCCCCCTGAGTACCTCTGAGAGGAAGGTGGGGGTCTTCAAAGTGAGCACGGCTTCTGCTTGTTGAAGAGCCTGGTGGGAAGCGAAGTGCCTGGTCATTCGGTACTTCTCAACACCGTGGTTGGGGAGCAAAAGAAACAGGTTTATTTTCCAAAATACATCTTGTTTTCAAGACTGGTGGGTGATTTTTTTTCTCCGAGAAAGAGTTTAGTGGTGAAGCTGAAACATTAAAGATAGTTTTGAAATAAAGCAGAAATGTGAAAACAGCATCAGCTAGTTAAGGCCTGGATCCTTAACTTCCCTTAATTCCCTTAAAGGGGAACTGAGTTCTACTTTATTTAAGTCATTTCCTCATCGTTCCTTCCCCTTACCCTCATGGGCAGTAAAAATGTGAGGATAGTTTAAAAATGTGGCGTCATAGCTTGTCTGTTCTCACGAAGCTGTAACCAAAGCCTGTGTTCTTCACCCTTCCACAGATTGTAAAAATACAGAATGCTAAATTTTTATGCCTTGATGTGAAGGAGCCATGCACAGAAACTGCTTTTACAGGCATGGGTATTAAGTTTGGAGAGTTTATGGTTTATCTTCAGCAAGTATGGGAAGATCTTTATTTTTGTTCGTCTCAGTCCTTCCATGGACAAAAAAAAAGTACAGACAAAGAATAAAGGGGCAGGAGAGAGGAATGAAAGAAAAAGCAAGGTAGGGGAGTAGGAAGTGTAACAAAACTCTAGGAAAGGGATACTTTATTATTTCCTGAAAATAAATTTAAAAAATAATGTCTTGGTCTTAAGTTCTGCTGTTAGTTCTACGTGTAAAATAGAAAAGTAATGTCTGTTGCAGTATTGAACATCAGACTTGTTCTGGAAACCTGCAAAACTTCCGGAAGTTTTACCCCATATTAATAGAGGGAGATCAAGAACGTGCTTCTGGTACCCCAAGTAAAAGCATAAATTGTTAACAGTAAGGAGATGCTCGTCCTTGTTACGGAACAAACACACCTTACTGCCTTCCCCGCTTTCGTTTCCTGCTCGCAGGAGTATCTAGAAACCCAGGAACTTGGCAGGGACGTGCTTTCCCTGGCCACAGACCCAGTAGCGCTTCCAGCTTCTACCTCTCTTGCTCTGCTTCTGTTTCATCTTGTTGCCTGGATGCAGCACCTCTTCCTCCTGTCTGAATCTATGCAAATAGTAGTGCTTACGGCTGGTGAAGAGTATGCTGGTCATTGATGAGGCTGATGGCTTCAGAGGCGGAGTGGTGTCTGAGGCAAAGTGTTCCTTTGGTCTCATGTAACTGCTACAGATTCAGTGGCTGTGAGTGTCTAGAGGGAAAAATATACATGAATTCAGGGTAGTAGGGTGCATGCAAAGTACTTCATCACTGTGGTTTTCTATAAACTGTGGCAAACGCTTTGTTAAATTATGCATTGAAAGTTTTTACCCACTTCTTCCCAGCTGTCAGGTGGGAAAAGGTGATAACTCCCTTAAGTCTGACAACTGTTAGCTGTTTGAGCTGAAATGAGGTCTTACCATGAAGTCTTAGGTGGTCTTGCCTAATGCTTTACATCAGAATTCAATTATAATTCATACCTTTTGAAGGCAAAGTACAATTTGAACAGTGAAAATTCAACTTCTCTTTCTGCTGACAAACTTAAAAAAATTTAAAATAAATGGCCTAGGGTATGTTATGTTGTTTAGACGTGTTAATTAATGGACCATTTAAGGATATCACTAACTTCAGCCTTTCAGACACTAGCTTGTGATAAGTATTTCTAAATCAATTTAATAATCTGTGCTTGTAAGTTACAGTGGGACAAATAGTAATAACTTTCTGTGTGGGTGGGTTTTTTTGTTTGGTTCGTTTAGTTTCGCGGGGCTTTTTTTGAGAGGGAGGTAGATTTTTGGTGGGGGAGAAGGCTTAGTTCAACAATAACTTTGTGTTACTGAAAATCTTGGTCAGCCTGTATTTACTGCATACACCGTGTTCTCGTGCTGTGCAGCCCTGAAGGAATTTGATACCAAACATAAAATGGAGTCTCGTAGCAATCTACTCCAGATGTTTTAATAAGATAAGAGTTTTGGCTATTTAATACATGTGCGTTATTCTTATGTAACCATTTCTTTAGGCATTTTCCTATTCCTTGCTTACTTGTATACTGCTAAAATCTTGCATCTAATTAACTTATCTCCTCACTAAAACAGTTATATCGCTGTCCTTGTTGAGTACTTGTGTGAGTCTAGAGAGAACGAGGATGTTATCTTCTAAAATGTCTGCTGTGCTCAAACTCTATCTTTTAAGCACGCTTCGGTCCGTATGCTGCTGCTGTTTCTGATAAATAGATAAAACTGTATTTGCAAAAAGATGAGTTAAGAGCATTTCTAGCGGACTCGTTCTTGAGTTCCAGAACTAATATAGTTTGGTTTACTCTGCAACACACCCACTACTGTTCTGTGTAGGAAGGAAAAAGAAACCTCCTATTCCCAGCTCCGTAGCAGCAAACGTGTGGCTTTGAAGTTTGTTTCTTCCTGTAAACTTTCATATTAGGCACAGCGCTTTCCAGAAACCGGAAGCGTGAACACTGCCCTGGCAAAAATCAGATCAGAGTTCAATAAACAGGCTAAAAGTAATAGCATTGTTTTGGAGGGAGTGGTTGCTTCGTTCTGGCAGCAAACTTCAGCAACGGAGTCAAAATGATGCAACTGCTACTGGTTAGCAGGAGGGTCAGGGCGATCTCTGCAGTCGTTTGTTCACTGAACAAGGCTTCCTGAAACGAAGCAATGTAACTGGTCTCAATCTAATCTTGACCATGCTAGAAGCTCTGAAATACCCTATTTAAAATTATTATTCTGGGGGTTTTATTATTTCAGTATAATAAAAAAAAACAAAACAAAAACCCTGTCTTAGTTTGTTTCTTCGGAAACACGTTTAAGGAAAAATACTGGAAAAGTGAGAGGAAAATGAGAAAGTGTAGTAGTGCAAGGCAACTTCCCTCCTCTTTCCCACTCGTAAGAGGAAATAAGCAAATAAGTAGGAATTCTAACTTATGTCCAAGGCTTTTAGTCACTCAGAGCGCTTGGGGAAACCTAGACTTCATGTTCAGGCCTCCAGAGAGATGAAGCAATTATATGATTAGGCATTAAATGTATACCATGGAGATAAAACTCACTAATTAAAAAGCTAATGCTTTTCATAGTCTCACAGTCTTTTGAGTTCTGATCATGTGGGGAGCTAATATTTCTTTTACCAGTTTGTAATAAATGCTGACTTTCTACTTGAATACAAGCTACTGGATTTTTAAATTTTGATATAAGATATACTGAACTTCCATTAAACTCAGTTTCCCCAATTTTAGCAGTAAAATACACTTCTTAAACTACTCCAAAATTAAACTAAGTTTTTCATCTTAATGGAACCATCTTTTGAGTAAATTTGAACAGGCATTTTGTAATTGGTTTATATTATTTTTTGACTTCCTAAGAAAAAGGACTAGGATGGGGACTGCTGGGATTTCTGAGGTGTTACCTCAGAACGGCGCACCATCCACTGAGCGCTGGCTTGTCAGCGTTGGTGGCGTTATTTTTTGGGGGTGTGTGTGTGGTTTTAATCTTCAGATTACACTGAGACTTACTTGTGCTGTGTTTTTTCTGACTCCTTCTTCATGTAGACCATTTGTGAACATATATTTTATTTGCAGTGAGTATATTCTGTTAAGCTCTGACAATGCCTTGCAATCCAGGCCATTGTCCCGCTGCCAGTCACTTTGACTATCAAGTTGAAACAAGCCTTGTGGTCTTGCTGTTATCAAGCTTCTGTGAAAGAAGAGTGGTAGCAGTTAAGAGTACAGGCTCTGGCCTTGTGCTTGGAGGGACTCCTAATTTGGAGTCACTGGTAACTCGTAATTGAAATCCATACGTTGAATATGATGAATTGCTCAGTGCTGTGATACAAATAGCAGTAATGGAGTACTGGAAGCCCTAGGGTGTTAATTGGCAGAGGTTTGGGTTTGTTGTTGGTTGGTTGGTTTTTTTTTTAAGTTAGTATTTTTATTGTCTCGCTGACCCTAATAGATTGGATTTTGAATGTCTCTTTAATTTCCTGTTTTTCCTTGTATGCCATTTCAGATTGAGAAAATAAAGCTTTAGTACTTTGAACTGCACTCAGTGACTAGTAAAATTACTAAGGACTTTTGTATGCTAAATTAGGACCATGGATAGTATGAAAATAAAGTGACAGATGTAGGTTCACAGTCTTGCAATTCCAAGGCATTCAAATTCCTCAGTATTCTATATTAATTCAAGTGCTGCTTGCTCTTTATCTTGAGGCAGATAGCCTATCATGGCAGTTAAACTCAGTGTTGAAGTAATATTGTCTTGAGTCCTGAACTTTTATCATTATTTAAGTTAAAATGGTGACTGTGTATAAACAATAAATGATTTAGTTATAATTGAACTTGTCTCTCTGTCTTTTATGAAGTAGAAATCAATGTTTCAACTGCCAGAGATCTGAACCTTGACATAGGCTTTGTAAAACAAGGACAGAGCAGGAAGTTATTTTCCAAAGTACAGGCTGAAACACCTGGCTTACTCGGAGAGAGGAGGAAGTAGGCTTGAAAATAGATTGAAAGTAGAAAGCCAGAGTAGAGAAGGACGAAACAGGAGTGGTGAGAGAATATAGTATTCTATATGTTTGAACAATGGTGAACCAAAATAAAAGACTTAAGACAAGTGGCAGATGAGCAACCTGACAGTTTGCCCTGTGGGAAGTTCTTGCAAGGAGGAAAATATGCTCATTTCAAGGCTGAAAATATTAGTGGCTAAACTTAGTTCTTTACTGCCAGCTGTACTAGTTATTATATTTTACATTCCAAGGCATGAAATGGGGGATGCAAGTGGCTGAAAGTAGGTGGAATTTCTAACAAGTTTGTATAATAGACGATGGCATGATAGCATTCTACAAAACTATCAGCTTTGATTTCACTAAAGGGTTCTTTTTAGTAGAAAGTATAAGCAGGCTTATCACCATGATATCTCTAAATCCTAGGGAAAAAAAAAGAACCCAACAAAACCCTTTTGAAAAAAAGAAGGCTTGTAGGACCTGTGAGTCTTAAAAGTTAAAACTCCTTTTAAACGTTCAAAAGCTTTTTTCCTTACTGAAAATGTTAGTAATTTTTGCATAGACTCGCCACTATTCTATCATTGACTCCTGGAACCAGGACAATAAAAAAAGAAATATCTGGCGGATATTCTTAAGTTGTGAAGAAACTGCAAACCAATTTGTTTTTTTTTCTTTTGAGGCTAATTGTAAAAGACCCTGTGGGTGCTGGTGACTGTACTGAATACTGATTGGAAAACGACTGCAGCTTGAAAGTACCATCATGGCTTTTTTTTGTTACGCAGCCTTTTTCTTCGGCCTGTCTCTCCAGACAGTAGTAATAGGAACTATGCCCCTGTAAATCTTGAGTAGATTATAAATGTTGTGAAGGGAATTTTGCAGAGGTTTAAACTACATTTGACTCTTTGAGCTCTTACTGAAAGCATTTCTGGTATGTACCAAAACGGGGAAATAGAAGTAGTCTTCAGTGGCAGTGTAAGTGAGGAGATGGACTGGTAAGCACATAGCCAATGCTGAATGCTTACAAATTTTGAGGCTCAGTCTTTTGTGTGAGATTTCTTTACACCTGTGTCTGTGTAACCTTTCTGATAAGGACTGATAAGGTTTTAATAAATACTCTGGGAAGGGGAGGGAGCCAGTTCTCCCCTGCTTGTATTAAAACTGTAACGTGGGAGAGGCCAAGCAGCAAGCTGTATTGGAGGATTAGAGCTGTAGTGGATGTTTCCCTCATAATCAGTATTAACTGTGTGATGCCTGCACGTCCCTTGTATTGCTTGCTTCCCAGCACTGTTTGAAAGAGTAGGGTGCAGTACCTTATTTGTGCATTAAATTAATTCTGCCTTTCAATTTGTTGTAGAAAGCAGAAAGTGTTCCTCATTGTGTCCGTTGTCGTACCTTTTCCTTTCTGGACTCTTTTAACTGATTCCAGTTTTCTGGCTCATGAATCTGTGCACTCATCATGCAGCATCAGTTTCATTACGTCATTTGAATCCTTACAAACCCTATTCATCCTCTTGATTTGCAAAGTTATTTAGTTGTTATTCATTAAAACTAGCAAGTATCCAGTGTTGTTCTGGTTTGGTTTTTTTGTACTGGTTTAACAAAATCAACTTGAAATTTAATCATAAGTTTGGTTCTTTTTTTTCTTTACTTCCACGTACAGGCAAAGCAAAGTTTATATCTAACTGAAATAAAAGATTTATTAGTGTGTCTTTAAAATGATCGTAGCTGTTGCAGTATAAATAACCTTTAGGCAACTGTGATCTTTCTCAGGTGGTGAACTTGCTGATGGGCATCTTGTTGACAGTAGAAGTGACTCATCCAAATATAGTGCCAACTGTTGATATCCAGTATGAAGTCATCGGAAATTACTATGCTTCTGAGAGAATGGCTGGTAGGTGTTTAACTCTGCTGTTTGATTAGAAAATAAAACATGTAGTGTCATGGTGTATTTGCCTTAGACTAGCGTGCAATATATGCATACAGCTTTTAAATAGGGTTATCTTGTTTTCTGAATTTCTCTTTAATTATTCTGGGATTGAGGTCTTCTACAAGACCTTTATTTTAGAAGAATAAAAAAAAAACTTATGAAATAAAAATAATACTCCATATATTATTCCTAAGCAACTTAAATGATAAGATTTCTAAAGATTTCTTGGCCTTCTAATGGTTTGAGTGTTGAAGTATTCATGGAACATCTCTAATTCACTTTCTCCATAAACATTTACTCTCTTTGCTGTGTCAGTAAAACAAAAAGCAGAAAACAATTTTTAAAGTTTGGGGTTTTTTTTTTAATTTTTGGTGATCCTCATAGATTTAAGGAAAGAGCTTAGAGCTGTTGTGTAGGAGTTTACTAACAGGAAAACCGTGCCATTTTTCTAAGAACAGTGGAAGAATTGGGATGCCAAGTACTTGAGTGAAACCAAAGTATTTATCTTTGAAATCTGACATGCAGAAGAAACAGAAGAGGAAGCATCATGAGCAGAATGAAACCTGCTTCCACTCTGTTGTTATATATAAAGTGTATGATGTGTAGAAGTGTAATCAGTGTCAAACTTTTGTCTGTAATGAAGTTTCTTAACTGTAGTATGACATGTAAACTTGTGCGCATGATTTGTTTTTCTTGTTTTTAAACGTGCAGAAATAAGTTGAGTGTGGCACTTCTAATGTGTCTTGTCTAAGTCTGTTGTATTACACTAAAATTTAGGGAGGGTCACATCCAGTCTGGAGAGAAGATAAATAGTACAGCATAAATGTGGATTTTGAGAGTTCTGGTTTACCGTCTTTGAATTAGTTATTCATGACTTGAGTCAGTTCTGACCTGTGTTTGTAACTCACGCTTGTTAGGAACGAAATGAGAGTGGGAACAAGGACCAAATACTTCATAAAGCTAAGATATTAAGTAAAACTACAGCAGATAACCTATAAAATGTCATATGTTTTATAACAAACGGTGTACTTGGTAGCCTTAAGCTTATATGACCGAGATGCCTCTTTCTCCACTCTTTAGTGTAAGATGACTATCTCATGCTTTTGACTTAGAGATTCTTGTTGGAATATGGGCTAGAGAGTTTTGCATGCATGAAGAGATACTACGATTTTGATTGTGCACGTGGATATTGTGAGTAACAAATCCTCAGAAGGAAGCCACGCATGTTGGTTATTGCCAAGTACTTAGGGCCCTCTGATCAACACAATGCATTTCAGACATGGGAGGGCCACCTTCTTGATGCCATCTGTGTATCCCGATATTATTATCGTGTTCTGAATTGGGTAAATGCTTCTACAGTGTATCTTTTCAAATTGGTTGCGGACTAGGAAGTTACGATTCTCAGATCATCCGTTTCAAGCACAGGAACCACAATAGTTTGGCTTCAGTATTGCTAGAAACATTAGCTTACCACTTCTGCAGACTCTCAAGCTCATTTCTTTCTCTGTGTTTAAAAATGTAAACTGCTTGCTGCAGGAGAAGGAGTATAATCTAACTCCTGGAAAGCAGCTGTGCGTCTGTCATCAGTAACTGCGATGCACAAGGAGAATCTTTATCATTCAGTTTCCATAAGCGTCTTGGATTCTGCTACCATTTGGCTTCTGTTCAACTGCCTTTTCTTGTAAATAAGGGGACACCTTCCACCCAGTGATTTCCTGTTTTCCATAGCGTTACCGAAGGAACAGTGCTGCTCCCACTGCCAATGACCGAACTGCATCATCAAACCATTTGAAAGTGTAAAGGCTGATACTGTGCTGGCTTCACTTAAAATTCTTTCCACTTGTAAAGTTAATAACCCACATACTTTTAGCACTGACGTGTATTGCAAATCAGCATCATTATGTTGCATTACTATCAAACTATGTCAGGCTTCTAATTGGTATGTCTGAGCTTTATTCAGGCCTTTTGATTAAGGCAGAGGGATTTTTCCAAACGCCTGCCGATTTTCTTGAAGCAAATCTTTTCCCATTAGGAGAGGTCTGAGTTACTCAATTCTGCTGCTGCAGAGAAGAAACAGTTGAGTGAGGACAGATCACAGTAATGGATAGAGCTTGTGTACCTGTCAGCTGCAGTGTGACAACATCAGAAAATGACTGATGCTTATTGTTTTTCTTTTGATGCAGAAAATGCCTGCGTTCTATTTGCTATCTCCCTCCTTATGTTCACAATCAGTGCAATGATGGTGTACGGTGCAATCGCTGTAAGTATATTTGTAGTACAAGGTTTTAAACTTGCTACTTGTATTTTTAACGAAATATTTTACAGGCTGCTGCTTTTTTTTTTTCTTCTCCTTCTTAGCATCGTGTAGGCTGGCTGATCCCATTTTTCTGTTACCAACTCTTTGACTTTGTGCTCAGTTGTCTGGTTGCCATCAGTTCTCTAACCTACTTGCCCAGAATCAAGGATTACCTGGATCAGTTGGTAAGTGTTTAGCTCAAGTTGATATCGTACATTTGAAATTAAACTTTGGCTTAATTGGGTAAGTGACTGAGCTGTCGTTCCTTCCTGTGCATACGAAAAGAGGAATTCAGGCTGCAGCAGCCGTAGGGAGCGACTGCTGGGGTGGTTATGAGAGTGAGAGCTTATCAGAGGTGGAAGGGCCAAAAGTTGCACTCGAAACAGAGATGTTCCTAAGCCTTTAAGCGATGTGGTTCTGTGGCAGGTTTGCTACTGCAGGTGAAAAATGTGGGGCCCTACAGCATTATGGGATGAAATCTGAGACTCTTGAGTGTTCCTTTTTATGTTCTGTATGGCTTTTCTCATTTTGCAACAATACCTTCTAAGGAAACTGTAAATGGAGTTGTCATTAACACTGCCTGTGTTTTAACTCTGAAAAGACTCAATAGATAGAATACACTATCGGTTAATGGGGATCACAAGCTCTTGCTGGCTGGTGTTTACATCTGTTCAAGTAAAAAATCCTTTTAAAACAGATAAACAAAACCAAATTGGATCGGTGCTGGAGAGAGGCACATGTATGTTACTGGTTGGACAGACAGGAGGCAATTCATACTAAGTCATTAAAAAGCTATCAAATAGAGGATCACGAGTACAAATGCTGTGCTGCAGCTGTTAAAAAGGAAATTTAATGGATAACTGTATTAGCTTGCGATTGAGGAAGTGACTAGGGACAGAGAGAGTACAAGGCTTCTGTATCGGTAGCCCTCTTCTGTAGTGACCTGTTCTTGCAGGAGAGAGGCAGGATAAATACTGTGCTTTGTGGGAGGATAAAGAAGAAACTAGAGAGAAATGGAACCTCTTGTTGTTTCCGGGAGAGTAGTTTAAGTGAGAGTTTGTTTCATTTGGCATGAAGTTTGGATGTCCTTCTGTCATATTTGTGACTGTGCAGAGTTCAAGCTCATCTCCTCCCTTTCTCTCCCTTCCCTATTTTTATTAACCAGCCGGATTTCCCTTACAAAGATGATCTCCTTGCCTTGGACTCCAGCTGTCTCTTGTTTATTGTTCTGGTGTTCTTTGCTTTATTTATCATTTTAAAGGTAAGTTAAAACTTAAGCATATGTCTGTTTCATGAGTTACTATATTAAGATGCTGTGAATCTGAGTTGATTCTCAACGCTGAATTAAGAATTCACCTGACTTCTTAATGCTGAGTTAAGAGCTTCTTTGAGCAGAATTGTTAGGATGTTCAATTACAGTATGATTTAAGTCTTACATTTTGTGTACTGGTGTCTTCAACTAACTTGTTTGTATCCAGTGGGGCATGTTTATGCAGCTCTGCCCTTCCGGAGTAGGAAGTAGGAATGCACAAAGCTTTCAAATACCATCTTTTTGCATATGTGGAGATCAACTTAATATTTGTAATTAAGCTTGTAGTGAAACAATATTTGAGTTGCTGCATACAAATTTTCTAAACAGAACTTCTAAAAATCTCTCACTGTGCCTAACAAACCAGGGTGCGTGTTTTGAAAGGAAGATGATGGAAGGAGGAAATGCATAGGTTAATTCAGAGCTTCGTCTTTCTTCCTACTGAAGGGTGGTATTACCAGTTATTTTCTTTTTGAAGATCTAGATACAGAGGCATTCATTTGAATTACAAAAACTTGTGCAGACAGAGCATATTAGAGAAATGAGTTGATAACATACATTGGCCACGACAGTATTCCTTTATTGCGTTCAGATTGAATTTAAGAAAAAAATTGAAGTAATGAAAAAGTATTTTACTCATTTTCTATGCTTTCTCCAAGAGGAATGTCTGACTGTGGGGAGTGGAAGCCTCATACAGTAGTTGATATTTTTGTATTGATTGTGAAATTTGGTATCTTGTGTATACCATGTGCTAACTTGCCAATGAGAAATTTAGAGATGACTGTTATACAGATTAATAATAACAAAATCTAATCCTCATCAGAGCATGGTAGTATGACTTTCTACAGCAGTTAATGTTGACTTGAAGTCCAGGCTGTTTTGTTCTACCATTTTCTTCTAGCCGCCCCAGTTATGTGTTTGTGCCCTCTCCTTTGCACTGAGAGTTGGACAATAGTAGTGCTAACTCAGGGATGAGTGGGATTGTGCCGTTGGCCGCTCCTCCTCTTCCTCCTGGCAAGTCTGGACTGAGCTGCAGAGAAGCATAAGCCAGTTGGGGATTAATGTGATTAGCACTGCTGAGGCTGATCGAGAGAGAAGTTGAATGGATCTG
Organism: Dromas ardeola; assembly: GCA_013398915.1. Classification (NCBI taxonomy): domain Eukaryota; kingdom Metazoa; phylum Chordata; class Aves; order Charadriiformes; family Dromadidae; genus Dromas; species Dromas ardeola. The sequence goes on along the minus strand of VYZM01022282.1, from coordinate 309,955 downwards.
TGAATTCTTTTGCTAAAACCTGTGTGTTTCATCCTCTCTGAGTCACTATGGTAGCAAAGCTAAATGCGGAACAACATAGGTGTGTGGCTAAATCTGTGAGATAGCAACCATTCCTCAGATATGTATCGACTAAGTTGATTTACGCTCCATTTTGTCATATGAATGTAATCCAGCATCTAATTTTTGAATCAGCTAACGCATGTGAGATCTTGAAAATGAGAAATCTCTCTTCTTTCAGGCATATCTAATTAACTGTGTATGGAACTGCTATAAATATATCACCAACAGAAATTTGCCAGAGATAGCTGTGTACCCTGCTTTTGAAGCTCCTCCACAGGTAAAACCTCTTTTTGAGATGAAAGGAACCAGCATCGTTTAATTTTCAAGTAGAAAACCGCCATATCCATGCATGTTTACAAGCCTTGTCCACCTTTCTAAAGACTGGACAGATTAAAAAAATTAAAGCAGCTAGTGTTACGGTGGGTTATTTCTTAGTTACATTCTTGTAAGTGCATAAAATAGGAGATTATGTAGAGAAAAGTCTTTGAATGTTTTTCTTGTAGTAGAGTGAAGTTTTCTGGTTGCACCAGTCAAAACCTTCCTTGCTGCTTTGCAAAACCAAGAGACATGGGGTGGAGTGAATGACCCGGGGTTAGGTTCAGCAGAGCAGTAAAGTACTGTCGCACCTTCTTTCACTTCCGCACTAGCTGACTAGAAACAGCAGTAAGTTCTTCTTAAAAACATTTGCCTGCAACAGAGGATTAAGTTGCTGATGGGGCATGTGTGGTTTTATTCTGGTTTGGTTTTTTTTTTTTTTTAAACCTTCTGCATTAATCTCTTCAAAATGTCTTCTTTTTAGTATGTTCTGCCCACCTATGAAATGGCAGTGAAGATGCCTGAGAAGGAACCTCCACCTCCTTACATACCTGCCTGAAGCAATTTTTATGTTAATTAACATCTGTACCAGCTTCCTGGGGGTTTTGTCTTTTAATCTTGCAAAACTGCTTAAGTAATAGAAATATTCAGGGCTTTAGGAGTAAACTGTTCTGTTTAAAATATGTTTGATATAAACTTACTAAGCAAAACACATCTGGGAGTGATTTTGTTTGCTTTAATTTTTGTTCTCCTTAATGCTCTTAAACATTTTACTGCCTTGGGGCCTTATACTGCAAGAACTTATGCATGGGACTAACTTGTGGCTTTCAATAACACCAACTGAGCCAACCTATGATTGAAGTTAGCTACAATTATAAGTGTCTGCAGGATCGTGCCCTTAATTTATATTAATTTTTTTTGTAAAGTAGTTCGTAAAGACAATCTGATCGTGCAGCAAAATGACAGTTTGCCTTTATCCATTTTTTGGAGAGGGAGGGGGTTTGAATGTGGTATATACGTGACTTTTTTTTACTTTGCACTTTTCTCATATGTTATCTTATCTTTATTGTGGTTTTTTTTGGTTATCCTATGTCTTGAAACATAGTATTTTTCAGGAAGAAGTGAGGGTGGCACAGGATCTGTATTACAATGTGCTGCGAATGCAAGAAAAATAAATAGAAATGTGGAAGATGGTTGCATGCTTCTAATCTTATACGTATTTTCCTCTTTGTGATAAATGATACTTAAATAAATCTTTTACGAAATGTTTACCGGTAGCCTTGGTTCATCTGTTTGTTGGGGTTTTTTTCAGTGTACTGCAGATAGCCCCACATACATGCAGCGTAGCGAACTCTGGTTTCCTACAGGTTGTTCAGTGCTTCATCTGTGTTCTTCAGCGAAAGGCCTCCCGTGGGTGGTGAACACGGATTCGCTTTAATGTATAAGCTTGTATTGCAGCCTTCGCCGTTCTGCTTGTCTGGTTGCTACTTACACATAAGCTGGGAAAAGGGAATTGTACTGGAAGCTTCTAGTCCTGGGGCCAAATTTGCTGTCTGATGAGCTCAGGCGTTAAGGGCAGGACAGACACGCAGTAGACTACAACATTATTTACGTTGGAAAACTTCCAAAGTTGTTGGGCACATGCCATAACTTCAGAAATGTTCTTCTAAAAAAAAAAAAAAAAAATAAAACCCAACCAAACAAAAAAAACCAGCTCCAGACAACAACTTCCTGCTGTTCCTCCTGTGTAGTAAGAGGTAAAAGATAATTTAATGATCTGCTAATATATCTACAGAAAAAATGGCTTTCTACTTTGGAAGATAAAATGGGTCTGGCATTAGACTCTGGGGAAAAGGATTCAAATTGCCACAGCGTACAGGTTGTCGGTTAGAATCATAAAATTGCTTAGGTTGGAAGGGACCTTTCAGATCATCAAGTCCAACCATCAACCTAACTCTGACAAAACCATCACTAAACCGTATCTCTAAGCACTATGTCAACCCGTCTGTTCAAGTATGTTACCTCTTTCCTGTCCCCTGATGTGTTTAAAAATGCCCACTGCTATTACCATGCTCTCAGTAATAGCTCCTTAGCTTTCTCTGGACCAAAGATGCCATCTGCGAGAGGCCTGTGAACTGCTGTGGTGCGAGAACACCTTGTGCCCGTGTTGTGGCAGTGCCCTGCCCTTCTAATCACCCTGTGCACCCAGGTGTCTCAGCAGCTTCCAAGTTTTGAGGAACTGCATTGGACCTGGGCTCCCAAAGAGAGATCCAGAATCGGCGTGTTACAGAATGAAGCCAAAACCCTGTCTGACCATGAGCTGGCACCAAAGGAACTTGGGAGTGTTGGGTACGGGCAGGGCCCTCCAGCCATGGGGTGGGTGTTGAGACTTCCCAAAACATGAGTGGGTGAGCAGTATTTGGCCACAGCAGGCACTGCTTGGAATTCGCGTGGTGTATGCGTGTGCTGGTGGTGCTCAGAGCTGCAGCCCCCTCCAGGAGATGAAAGCCATTGTACTCCTCCGGACCCTTGTCCCCTGGGGTTCCTCTGCGTGAAGGGTGGTGTGTCCTCTAACCCGGTCTCACCTCCAGGCTTTGTGAGCATGGTGATGGCCTCTTTGAGATCATACTTGCCGAAAGAGATTATGCTGCTGGTGGGTTGTGAGGGTGTGGTGGTTTGTTTCTGTTCTAAGATGGAGCTTCCTCTTCCCCTTACAGAAGTGAAGAGACAAAAGATGGTCCTCCAATCCAACATGTTGACTGCAGGTTTGGTAAAGTGTCTTCTGAAAGGCTGTGCTGAAGATCCTAGTGGGTTGGTGCCCTAAACCGTGCGTTCCGTTAGAGCTTGCTGCAGCTTCCCACAGGCTCTGGGCAGGCTTTGCAATGCTGGGGACCAGAGAAAATGCCCTGGGTCAGATTTGCCGACAGGGAGGGCAGTTTTCAGTGCCTTGGTGATGACGCTGTGAGCTTTTTCTCCCGTTTTTCGCAAACCCTGCCCTGGAGATAACGCCTTGAGACCAGAAGTGCCCAGTTAGCGGACCCGGATCGAACCATCCCCGTGGAGGGAGACCCGGCTGAGTCTGTATTTCGGCGTCCCCGGCGGGGAGGGCTGAACCCGGCCCCTCGCCGTGCGGCGGGTTCCCAACGCTCAGCCCCGATCCTCTG
>VYZM01022282.1:265292-306015 GCA_013398915.1 Dromas ardeola | reverse complement strand
TACTTTGTCTTTTTTTTTTTTTTTTGGTAGGACAAACATTGGGTCTCTCTTTCTTTCACGTCTCGCCCTACGCGTGCATGCACAACTATTTCTTCATGTTTTCTCAGCTTCCCAAAGGGCACAAAGCCATTCTGCAAAATCTTTCTGCAAAAACTGAGTGACGGGATGCACGTAGAATTACATACAGTGTAGCTGGAAGGATCCCAGATGTGCACAGTCCGTTACTCTGTCCAGAGGCAGAACCAACTCTACTACTGTGTTTCCTGACGGAAGTAAGATCTGTGCAATTTGATTTTTCCTTTCCTTTTAACTTGCACAAGAGAAAAAGGTTTTTTAATGCATTGAGAAAAAAGTGCTGGTTTTGCCTCTACTTTTGAGAGATGTGTGAAGAATTTTTATATATGTGTATATATATATTTTTTTTTAACTGGAATGGAATAATGAAAGTCAACTTGATAGCTGGAAAAGGTGTGTCAAGTTCCCAGAACAGCTCTTCAGGGAGTATATTCAAACTGAACACTTCGCGTTTTGCTATTTAATGCACTGTTGAGCAGGAATGTCTCTTTTGTAGAAATACTGTGCTTTTGAGTTGTTTATTTTTCATAAACTGGCAGTTCAAATCCATCCCTTGAGGGTATTGTCAGTGCCAGGGCAGGGCATCGGGACAGAGGGTACAGCTTTAGGTGTCCTGCTCTTGCTGGCTTGATTATTTTTCATCTTCCTAGAAGCAACATTTGTCTCTTACCTGAGCTATGGCTTTTCAGTCTAGATTTGTATGTCAGTGAGGAATTTTAGAAGCTAGAAATATTGGTGTAAATGTTCATTTTTACACGTAAAACTACTTCATAAATAATTGCTCTAGAAACATTTAAACAGTAACAACTGTTACTAGCCTTCATCACAGCGTCATTTGCATCTTTTTCCTGTTGGCCTTTATTTCTTCTTGTGTACTTTGGCTTGTGAATTACAAACAAGAAATAATTCCTAATCAGCAATCTACATTGTTAGTATCTTAAAAAATATTGTTAGGATCCGTTCACTATGTAATCTAGCCAGTTGTTTTACCATTTTGTTTCTGTAGCTTATAAAAATGGAATTCAGGCTTTATGAAAATAAAAGGTAAGTACATTTATATATCATTATATATCATCATCATCAATCATCATCGCTTGTGTGTTGGCTGTTACATGTGAACTACAACCCTTTGTGTCAAGGATAGTTAGACGTTTTGTGGACTCAAATGCGGACCTATCTTTTAATACTTAGAAGTGTTCAATTACTTATTACTTGTCAAAATTAATCCTTAAGAATTTCTAATGTGTTGCTCACTATAATTTTAAGCCTCTTCCTAAAGAATCAAGAGTGCCAACATTTATCTGGTAGGAGTAGTTTGCCCTGGCAGCTCTGGCTGCCCACCGGTGTGAGCTCCGGTCCTGTGCAGGAGATAACTGAAGTGTTCTCCTTCCTTCTTGACAGACTCTGCCTGCAAAAACCGGCCCCTGGACCTCGTCTTCATCATAGACAGTTCCCGTAGTGTCCGACCTGAAGAGTTTGAGAAAGTGAAAATCTTTTTGTCAGACATGATCGATACTCTGGACATCGGTGACAGAACAACCCGTGTGGCAGTCCTGAATTATGCCAGCACTGTCAAGGTAGAGTTTCCCCTCCGGACCTACTTTGATAAAGCACCTATGAAGGAGGCTGTATCTCGCATTGAGCCCTTGTCTGCTGGCACGATGACCGGCCTCGCCATCCAAACTGCCATGGATGAAGTCTTCACTGAGGAAATGGGCACCCGGCCAGCAACCTTCAATATCCCCAAGGTGGTCATTGTTGTGACAGATGGACGACCTCAAGACCAGGTTCAAGATGTGGCAGCAAGCGCCCAGGCAGCTGGCATCGAGATCTATGCAGTCGGGGTAGACCGGGCAGACATGCAGTCCCTGAGGATTATGGCCAGCGAGCCGCTGGATGAACACGTCTTTTATGTGGAGACCTACGGTGTGATCGAAAAGCTGACATCCAAATTCAGAGAGACTTTCTGTGGTAAGATGGTCAGTCCAAGAGGGTAGTATAATTTGGCTCCTTGTGGCTCCTACTGTGGTTCTGCTCCCTAAGAAAGAAGTGTTTCAGAAGTGTTATGTATCACATTTAAATATTTCCTTTGCCACCCGTTGGGCAAACACGCCAACCCTGTTATTCAGTGGAGGCCAAGTAATGACCTTTCATTTTGCATAGTGACCTTACCGTGCAGGTAACAGGCCTGATTTCAGTGGACCTCCTTGTGCAGTTGGTCCCATTTAGTTCAAGAGAAGGCAGGGCAATCTGGCCAGCATTCGGCTACGTATATTTACTGACTTGCCGAGGGTGCGCGCCAGAGCTGTGCAGTCTGCTCGTTTCTTTTCCCATCTGGCTGGGAAGCAAGGAAGGGTGGAAGTGTGTTTCTGAAGGGTTCCTTATAGATTCAGAGTCGGAAAATCAGCATGGCAGGAGAACCACCACGCTAGCTTGAGAAATTTGGTGCAAAGTGCCCAAACACAACGGCAGGTCATCTCTGGAGGGGCTTTCTTTCTGAGCTTTCATTGCTGGGCTTTTTCGGTGTGCCAGACTTGCACTTTTCCATGTTTTTCTGCACCTTGATTTAGACAGGGAACTGTGGGATGGCTTGAATTAGCTTCAGTCTTTCAGGGCTGGCCTTGGAAGAACGTGAGATGTATATTTGGTTTGGGCTAGAACTCCACGAACGATGCTAGGCCAAGTGTGGGTTCTTATTGTCATTCACAGAAAAAAACAGTCATGTATCTGTAGTATTTAGAACTGCCTATAGGTAGCTATGACACAGCCCTACTCACAAAAATCAAATGACGACTTTTTGACAATTAAAAAAGTAGATTTCTCTAGTAAATTTCAAATGAAATTACTTGTAAAATAATTATCCAGCCAGTAATGGGTAAAATCAGGCGTAAAGAATATGTAAGTAACAGCCATTGCCTTGGAACTTGGTTGGCAATGTGTTACTTTGTTATTTCAGAGCCTTACTAAAAATGACCACCATACCTTTTGAATACGTTTAGAGTGAATAGACCTCTTTTCCTAAATATGAACTAAATGTGTAGGACCATCTGTAGACTGGACATTTTGCCCAATAATTAACATAGGAAATGCCTGGAGGTTTGGCTTGACATCACGTTGTGTCTCTGATGTGACCACATCCTCTCTCTGGTAGCTGGAAGCGGGTCCAAGTGCCCACCTACCAGGACAGGTATGTGCGCTGTGAACATAGCACTAATTTTCCACCGGTGTTCTCGCCAAAGCAAGTCCTTTCATAGCACCAAAGAAAAATCTCTTGTTCTTCAGAGTAAACCTACTGTTTATTGTGCTGAAGCATAGGAATTACACCCCTATGAAGCTGGAGGATGAACCAAAGAGAGCTCACACATACACACTTCTGAGTTTCCTGCATGCAATTAGCCAGAATCTGTGGGATTCGTGGACAAAAATGGGGTAAAGGGAATGGTTTTTCAAAAGGGTCCTACAAACCAAATGAATCTAAGAGGGTCTTGTAAGGCAGCATGGGTAAACAGGGTCTTTTCCAGCTCCAGACTGCTTCTTGGTCAGAAATTTAGACTCACCAGTGACAATTAGGATTTTCTTTGCTTTGGCCAAGGCAAATAAATTTGTTTGTAAGGTGAACTGAAAACAGGAAGACTAATGTTCAGGGGCAAAATAGTTGGCTAACATCAAGTTGTTGATGCCTTGAGAGCATCATTCAACATGAGACCATCCTGAAGATGGAAAATCTTAGCCTTGAATTGGTGTCCAAGTCAGTGGAAGCTTGACTTTCCTACCACAAAAATCTGACCATTTGAGTCTGAGGTTCTCAGTTATGGTTGAAAATGTCACCCACAGATTTTATTCATAAGTCATAGCAATGAATTCTCTTATTCCCAAGGGTGTAGCAGAATCAAAAGATGCTCTCTTGGTTTGAGATTTTTTTTCTGCCAATGGAAATACAAGACACGCTTTCTATCAGCCTTAGTAGGGGACATCTAAATTTTCCATGTTTCAGAAAATGGGGCAATGTTGCCTCGCATTCAGAAATACATGAGAAGATTCAAGGATTCTTGCTTCTTATTTCTTATCTCACCACTAATGCTTTGGAGTTTGATTTTACCAGTAGTCAATATCCACATTGTAGCTACTCCTGTCAATAGCATCTCAGGTAATAACAGACTTGTCTTTCCGTTTTTTCTCCTTTTCTGTTTCATTTCCTCATTCTTTCTTTTCTTTCTTTCCCCTTTCCCACTTTTTCCCCCCACTTTTTTTTTCTCCCCCCTTCCCTGTCCCTTTCCCTTTTTCATCTCATCTAAATTTAATCATCTAAAAATCATCGAAGTTTAAGTGAACATCTAGGTTTCTTTTACAGTCTGTGGAGAGAAACAGGGCATCTTGAAGTGACCAAAGAAGCAGCAGATCCAAAGCTAAATACACTTGAGAAAACTTGGTCAGAAGTTAATTAGTTATGTAGTTAGACCATCTGTGAAGGAAAAGACTGTCAGCACACACAGTGCATTGCAGGGACAGCCCAGCATTGCAACAGTCATTTTGTCTGCCACGCTTGTATCAGCTGCCATCCATCACACTGCTTTTCGTATCACTGTTCTCTGTTTTCTCAGCCTGATGAAGTGGCCTTACTGTCTGCTGGGGAATTAGCTGGGTCCCCGAAAATCGAATCTCATTTTGTAGTTTGCAGTTTCAGCTTTTCAGGATATTATTTCTGTACCGTCCTTCAATTAGGAGGTTCATGTGCCTATAAAGCTACATTACTGTAGAAACTTTCCTCCACATCTTCTTTTGGTCTTTTTAAACCTGGAACAAGGCAGCCGCAGCCTTCGCATACCCATCTTGCACTGGTGGCTTTCTTTGCTGGCTGATACATCTGGACCATCATTACGCAGACACTCTTTTCATCCCTGAGAAGACAGTGTGTTATCCTACTGCCTCTGAGTCATTTTGCTCTTCCTCCTGGTCTTGATGCTCTTTCTGTTGCAATTTAATTTAATTTAATATTTAATTTAATTTAATTTTACTTTATTTTATTTTACTTTCTGTTGCGTTTCAGTTTACATGGTTTTTTTTTTTTACAATCCAGTAGGAAATCATAAATCAGGTTGTACACCAGTGAGCAGAAGTTAGTAAACTGCCAGACAGTGACTGATAAATTCTGGGATTATTTCAGCTGTAATATTATTTCTGTAATAAGAAGGGACTGGATACAAAAAGCCAGAAGGTCCTTTTCATTGCTGAGTTCTCATTTCTAGTGTAATGTTACTAAATGTTTAAAATCTCTCCCTGGTGCACCCTTTTCAATTCATCTTGTTTTTCTGCCACCTCAGGTGGTGAGTTATTTCAGTGCAGTTGTTCCAGTATCATTTACGACCTCTTTCTTCTGGCTACAGAATAATGCAAAAGATGCGCGTAACTTTTTGTGACAGTGACACCACACTGACATTCACTGCTCCTAATCCAGCAAACAGTGCAAGATGTACTTTTGTAAGCATAATAAATTATTAATGACTGTTTCTTTCCTTTGGGATGACTGAAACGCCTTTTCTGTAAATGCCCTTTGTAGCTGCGAATGTGTGCGCGCTGGGGAATCACGACTGCGAGCAGGTCTGCGTGAGTAGCGGCGGCTCCTACCTTTGTGACTGCCATGAAGGCTACGCTCTCAATCCAGATAAGAGAACCTGCTCAGGTATATTACTCCTTCGGTAAATGTTTTCAACTAGAAAAAAATGACTTTTGAACACCATAATTGAGAAGCTGCTTCTGTACTTCTGTTGAAAGAGTGAACTTCTGTATCTCCTTCAATAATAATAAATCTAATAATAAATAATACATAAAAGTCTGCTGCAAGTAATGGTAAGATGTAGTTTGATTCCATCACCATCCTTTTTATTATGCCTATAGATCCACTCATTAGGGCCAGATGCCAAAACAAAGTCTTCAGATGTAGACACTGTACAGATATTTTCTTCTACCTCTTATTCTAATTCCTTCAATTACTATTGCCATTTCTGAGCTGATTCCAAATAAAAATATATTCAAAATTGTGAACACGCACCCCATCCCAATCTGCTTTTCATTAACAATGAATTGTTTCCCTAACATGCCTCTTGCAGCTGTGGACATGTGCGCACCTGGAAGGCACGAGTGTGATCAGATCTGTGTGAGTAACAACGGATCCTACGTCTGTGAATGCTATGAAGGCTACACCCTGAATCCAGATAAGAAGACTTGCTCAGGTAAGAATTAAGGGCTACTTTAATAGATGAAACTGAGAGACATGTTTTCTGTGAGTTACATTCATTAATTCTCTTTGAAAAATTGCTTACAGACATCTAGTCTTAAAATGAGAATTCACCTGTTGCGTTTCCCCTTGGTTCCAGTGACAATAAAATTGCAGTTTTCTTTAAATGTGTTGATTAATAAAATGCAATTTGGCACTTACCTACCATTTTATGGTCTTCAAAGTACTTCATTAACATCGCTTAGTCCCTGGGAGAGGATGAACCTATTTTGGAGATGCCCACCAGCACTGTGGCTCCACTGGAGAGTGAGTGCCACTAGTCCCTAGAGAACTTAAAACTTGATGATTTTCTCCCATTCTCTCCATCTGTCCTGTTGAAACTCAGGTTTTTTTACAGCTTGCTGCTTCTTCCAAAGTCGTGCAGGGCCCTGCTATGTAGCAGCCCCAGTCTTTCACCGGCAACAGCTTCTTCCTTTCCTTCTCCTTGAATTGGCACCCTGAAAAGTTTGCCTATTATAAAAACTTTTTTCCCCAAAATAATTCCCTGGAGTTGTTTCTTTAAATCCAGAAGTTTGGCACAGCACCAGCCTTAGGGTAGCTATTTTATAACTGGTAAGTGCATCCCTCCCTTTGAGAGCTCATAAGCATTCTTCCCACTGAAGTTTTCACTCCTTATTTCTGGAGAGAGAACATAATCTTCTAGTGCTCCTGCTTTTTTGTTTGTTTGTTTGTTTGTTTGTTTTCTCACTAGGCTTTATATCTCTTTGCCATTTAATAGCATTTCTACTTACCATGCCTGGCTTTTTGTGCCTGCCTTCAGCTCATGGATGAAAGTATGAAGTTAAATTTGGATTCACCATAGTTACCGCTAATATTGCAAGAAACAACTTCTGCCTGGACACATGGCAGGTTATTGCTCATCTCAGTATGATGTTTTAGCTTCATCTTTATAGGGGATATTCAGGACTGTTAGAATTGCTGATGAAAATCAGACTTGCGTGAGATGTGGTACAGTAATGTCTTGCAGTCCCAATATCTGCCTCCTCCATTAAATAATTAGTAACTGAATTCAGTTGACTGCAGCATAATATGATAATGTAGTAGGACACTGGTTGAATCCTAATTTGAATCCTAATTCAATTGTTTTTATAAATGTTGAAGCATTTAAAATGCTTGAGTGTCTGGGAGGGATTAAGAGGTTTCTTTTCTAAAACATGGTTCACCGCAGCCATGGACACATGCGCACCTGGAAGGCATGATTGTGCACAGGTCTGTCTGAGTAATGATGGATCCTACAGCTGCGGCTGCTTTGAAGGCTACACTCTGAATCCAGATAAGAAGACTTGCTCAGGTAAGACCTGATTAAGGAAATACGGTGTTCAGCTAAAAGCAAGTAGCTTTTAAAAATTGGTTTAATTTATGTTATTTTTCTGATAAATTATCCAAGAGTTTCTGTACAGCTCCTGAAAACGCAGCGCAACTTTATTTCTTTGTGTGTCCAGTAATAATTTCAGACCATTGACTCTTCTACAGTTGTGTGAGGCTTGTAATTAGTATCATTAAAATGCCATCTGGCTTTTCCCTGAGGACTTCACAGTATTTTCACACCCATGGAGCACAAATTGTCATATCCACCAGAGAGAGGAGAAGGATAATGTATTTGGTGGGAGTACATGATGTGTACCTGTGTCAGCAAAGCAGCACAAGGGAATGAGATGAAGGAGAACAAGGACTGTGCTGGGAGAGAGATTACAGTCTGTATCACCATGAGTGTGATCACTCTTTCTGGTGGATGTGCTTGGACCTTAAAAAATACTCCAGCCTTATTGCTCCAGAGGATGGAGGGAAACGTTCTTTCCCAGTTCTGGTCTCTTGTAGAGAACAGGAGTATAGATGCAGCTGGTACTTAAGGAAGTAGATATAAACATATAGTACCTACAAATTAATACGTATTCTCTACCATTTTCACTTAATTAGGATTTGAACTTCACTCATTTCTTTGGATGTCTCACTGATGCTTTATTTACACAAAATCCTTTTTTTTGAATTTCATCATAATCCCTTTCCTTACTACATTTTGTGTGACAAAGCACTGAACCCAGGCTTCCAATTCCAGGAGGTTCCCAGGCAAATCTCTCCAATTAAGTCACAGGTCTCACATCTCAAAGAGGTGAAGCCAGAAGGCCTCGGTATTTCTTCCTGCCTAGTTTAGGAGCCAATTTTGTAAATACAGTTCATAAGAGCAATAAAGATCTGTGAGGGAATGTGAGTTCATTAATGCATCCCCTTTGGGAGCCCAATCCTGAACCTCCTTTCATAGCACTGATAATCCCCTTGCATAGTTAAATTTCAGATTATTTCCTAACATGCTTCCTTTTTTTCTCTTTTGAATCTCATTTTGCAATAGGCTGCTAATGATTTCTCAACCATCCAAGTCTTTTTCCTTCCTTCCTTCCTTCCTTCCTTCCTTCCTTCCTTCCTTCCTTCCTTCCTTCCTTCCTGTCTTTCTTTCTGTCTTTTCTGTCTTTCTTTCTTTGCCTGTGCCGGACTGAACCTCCTCACTGCAAAGATATCCAAATATAGGAACTCCTCAGCTTGGCCTTTCAGAGTTGACGTGTTAAATTTGGCAGAAAACATCAGCCTCACACATCAAGTGCCCACTTTGTAACTAACAGTGGGTGCCACGTCTCTCTTTTTTTTCCGCAGCCATGTATACTCTTCTGTTTATGGTCTTTTCACTCCATAGAACAGTGCCTTATCCAACTCAATTAGAGCTGAAATAATGCCAAATACTCTCTTAAAATCCAGATATTTGTTCTCTGAAATTCCTTGGGATAATAATTTTGTAACTGGGTCACTGCTAGTTCAGTTCCTTTTGCAATCTGTTATAATTGCAAAAAAAAGTATTGCCAGTGTTCCAAAAATCGTATTAATTTTGTGATGTGGATAGCCAGATAAAAACACACTCTGTGTACCCCACTATGGCTAATTGTGTGCTGACATGCAATAAAACGCATCCTGGTTTGAATCCATATGAAGATATATGTTTGCAAATGGGGATTACTAACATCAACTAAACTGAAGTTTGGGTACTGACTAATATTCTTCTCTTCTCCAATGCCTTCCTCAGGTGTCGACATGTGTGCACCTGGGAGGCACGACTGCGAGCAGGTCTGCGTGAGAGATGATCTTTTCTACACCTGTGACTGCTACCAAGGCTACACCCTCAACCCAGACAAGAAGACTTGCTCAAGTAAGAGCAGATTACTGTTCCATATTGCCCATACCCTCCCCAGCTAAGTACGTGTATTGAAATAGCTCTCGTTAGCAGTATGTATTATTAATTAGCAGTATTGATGTGTTTGGATCTGTTTGAGAAACTTTCACATGCATTCAAGTGTTACAAGACAGCTCTATGTCACTCTGCCTTTTCCACTTCAAGTAACATTCAGAGATACAAAGCACTTTATATGCAACAATGCTAGCAATTGCTTACCGTTTGGTCTTTGTTTATCATCTTATAACTAAGGCCTTCACTCTATTTAAAAAAAAAACAAAACAATATTCAGCAAACACAGAACTGAGAAATAATTGAAGAGAGAAGAGCTGGGGTTAGTCACGTAGTTACATACTTTGCAGTACTGTGGAAACTATGTGCCACCACACAGGGGACAGTTTGGGGTGGTGTCCTCCCTTCCAGCCTGAATTTCATGTTGCTGTTTCCTTCTTTAGCTTCTCAGCTAACGTAGTGTTATAGTAAAAATGTAATTTCTTAAAAAAATGTTTCTTTCCTTCCTGGTCTCCTTACTGTAAAGTTATTGTGTGCTGGAAACTTCTCCTAGCATGCCTTTGGTGGTGATCTGGCACTTCACATCTGGTGGGGGTTAGGCAGCGGTGGTCGGAGTGAGCATGGACTGTACAAAGTAAGGACCAAGGGAGACCCCAGTGAGGCAATTAGTTCATCTGGCTGCCCCAAGGCAAGATCAGTTACACATCGCACTAAGTCCTGGTGAGATTCACATAGGATAGGCTCCCAGCATGGAAAAGAACTGCTATTGGGAAGCCTTAAAAGAAGTTATCTCTCTTTTGGATAACTGTTTCTCCAGAATGCATTCTGTAGGAAGGGATGTATGTGCACCAGGAAGCCATGACTGTGGGCAGGTCTGTCTGAGCAATGGTGGATCGTATGCCTGTGACTGCTGTGAAGGCTTTGCCTTAAATCCAGACGAGAAAACATGCTCAAGTAATAATTTAATGTTTGGGGTTTTTTTCTGATTATGCCTATTCAAGTACCTCTCTAATATTAAAGTACCTCTCTTTAATGTGTTAAATCCTTTTAATCTGTTTGAGAAACTTTCTATCAACTCACAAACTCCCTGGAAGTCTAATGCCTTTTCATTCTTTTCATTAGTGTCCACTAATGTTTTGAGCTAGTTTGATCCTTCTTGTTTAGTTATAGCAGTTATTGTATTTAAAACTACAGTTGATTCTTACCTATCACCACACATTTAAGGACTTCACTGTATTTAAAAAAAAATAATCAGTTATAATGTGCATTTCCTTATGAAATGGGAATAACTGAGGGGATTGGCAAGGCGGGGTTCTGGGGCATCTGTCTCTGGGGCATGGGACACAATTGTGTACCAGCATTCAGAGTATGGTAGGAGGCCAGAGGGAAACAGAACTGGTGTCAGAAGAACTACTGCAATGCTACACCGTATGTTCTTGTCCACGGCTCCAAGGTGAGTGGGGCAGGCACGAACTCACCAACTGCTTTCCCTTCACACGGACAGTAATGGCATCAACTGTTGGCAGAACCTCTGCACCATTTGATGTAGAATCATAAGTAAAGTTGGGTTGGAAGGGACCTCAAGAGGTACCTAGTCTGATCTCTGGTTCAGAGCAGGAATAACATGCCATTATATCAAGTGGCTAAGGACCCTGTCTAAGAGCAAAGTTATAAAATATGTGGATGTAGCCAAACACCATCTGCAAAAACAGCAATTTTTTGTAGGTCTGGACTTAAACATAAATGCAGTGTAAAAACACAACACCAGCATGTTTTGTATGACTTGTTGGGCATCCCAGTGGCAACGGGAGTGTCCAAGATTTTGAATATCAAATACTGGAACACTCTACATTTTACAGAAGGACTGTAGAAGACTTCACGGTACCCTTGGGTGGTTGCCAAAGTTGGTTGGAAAAGTAATTTCGTTAAAACAGACATAATCCACGGAGGATCTGTATCTGTCATTGGAGAATTTAAATGCAAACATAAAAAATTAACTGGCCGTTGGTTGGAAACCAACCATGTTGACGTGATATTTTGAACTGGCCTTCCTCCAGCTGCATCTTGAACAGCTCTTCTTTGTATATTGACCATAAAGCTGGTGGAGTGTTCCAAAAAAGGGAGCTGGACAAATACAGGTTCAGTGGAATCAAGGAGACAACAGTTTCAACATTGGCTCTAAGACAAATGAATTTCTTCACTGCTAGAGAAGAATCTGTTCATAGATTTTTTTCAGTGAAACACTGAAAGAACAACCTTTTGAAATGGGTATATTTTAGTCTATATTTTTCTATAATTCAAGCAGCCATCAGTTTCCTTGCAAAATGGAAATATCAATGGCATAAACCTAAAAGAGAAACTAAAACAATTCAGAAAAAAAGAGGGATTGTATCCAGCTATAATATTTCTATTGTTTTGCTCTTCTAATGCTCACATCATTTGTTTAGCATTGATCAGCTATGCGTTTGTATACCTACAGAAAAGAATAATTGAATAATCCGCTGTCGTTGCTTTTGCAAGCAATGTAAAAAAAACCCAACATGTATAAATAGACAGGTATTACATATACAAGTAATCTCTCTTGACAACCTGTTGAAAGAATATGTCATAATTATAGGCCCTCTTTTAAGGAGGCTCTGCCTTTGGAAACCTATTATTCTGGTCTCCTGTGCACAGTAATCTCAGTGCAGTAGCTGTGCTTCAGTAGCTGTTGGTACGTTTGTTCTTAGCCTGCACAAGTGGGGCAGCTTGCCTTAACTCTGATTTTCTTTATGGAGTAGGTGAGGTTAAATTGCCTTTCATGTAGCTATGAACTCACAGCCATCAGCTGATGCCTGACGTTATTATACCACAATGAAATTATCATCTCTCTGAGCCCTTTGTGATCATCCCTGGTTTTGTGGTGGATTACGGAGAAAAAAGGAATTCTTAAGAACAGCTGAGGCTGGTTCCCTGTAAGTCTCCAAGACTGAGGGCAAGACCTAGGATCAGATTCAATGGAGCCAATGTGGAGTATGTCTATGCTTACTTTCTCTTTCTAAGAGACTGATGATTTCTCTGTCATACTAACTGGCTCCTCAATTAATATTGCGGTGCCTTTCTACTAGATTTTAAATTCATTTAGGCCTATTTGAATGTTCCTGTTCCCTTCATCCATATTCATGTGACATTGGAATGGACTTGTGTCCTTGCCTCTTGATGAATCAAAAATGATACTCCCTGTGCACGCGTATTGCCAGTGTTACAAACCAAGAGTCCTTGTGGGGTGATACACATTGATGATTTAGCTGAACCTTATTGCTTAGTATTTAAAATTAATACATGTGTCCCTGCTTTCATTTTTGTACTGTTTACCAAGTGGTATATTTAATTCTTCTAATTCCTTCCCAATCTGAGACTTTGTTACCTGAATTCCACCCACATCTCAGAAACTGATGTAAACTGACCAATTTCTGACACTCACCGACTCGCGTATCTAAAATCACTACATGCCTTCCTGTGTGGCTTGCAAAACTGCTGGAGGCTTAACTTTGGACTAAGGCATTCTCAGAAGTGCTGTGTTTGGGAGTGATGGGTACCCCAAATGCCATTACAGTGCAGCCTTGACAGGGGAGCAACCTTGATTTATATCGATGGATAGATTTAGATTCTATTTAAATATATTTAGATATGAGGAAGAAATCCTTTACTATGAAAGTGGTGAGATACTGGAACAGATTGCCCACAGAAGTTGTGGATGTCCCATCCCTGGAATTGTTCAAGGTCAGGTTGGACAGGGCTTTGAGCAACCTGATCTAGTGAAAGATGCCCCTGCCAATGGCAGGGGGCGTTTGACTAGAGGACCTTTAAAGGTCCCTTCGAACCCAAACCATTTTATGATTCTATGATTCTTCTGAAGAGAAACCCAACAAGTTAGTCGTGGCCTTAAATACAGCTAATTGGATAGATTCTGTTTACAGTGATCTAGTGGCCTTCCTATGTGGATAGTCTGATGGTCAAAGTACTACTTACAAGACAAGAGACACGGACTGCAGGTGCTTCTCAGTCTGCATCGCTTGAACACGCTCATTTCACATCCCAGGGTGCCCTGTCTTTTGGGATGGGAGATATTCTGGATGAGAGGGAGTGATAACAGGTGAGGGGAAGATTCACTCTAGTCTAGCAATCAGAGTTGATTGGGGAGCCTGGTTGGTCCCTGCACTCAGGCCTCTTTTTATATTTTGTTCAATAATGGTCTAATTTAAAGAGTGCAGAGAATCCAGGCAGGCAGGTGAGGAACCCCCTGCTCTGCCTCCTCCTGGGTTAGGGTCAAGCTCTCTCTTGCCTGTCCTGTTTCCGCACTATGACACTCGTATCTCTCACTGCACACCGGCCCCTGTTCACTGCCATCCCTCCTTCCTGACTGCCCTGCCTTGCAGCTTGCTGTAGTCTCACAGCATGAGTTCAACTCCCATTGGAGAATCAAGTGTTTTAAAAGTTCAATAATTGTCATAAATATTCTAAATGCTGTTTTCTCACTTAGAAGCCATAACGAGCAGCCTCGTAACAACTGAAGAATCCTGTAAGTGTGAAGCCATAGCTGCCCTGCAGGAGTCAGTCACCTCACGTCTTGAAGCTCTGTCCACAAAATATATCCTTTTTCTTACATGATCTGCATTCAGCTCTTTACTGGTATTTTAGAGGGAGCTGCTTTGATGGGAGCCAGGGAAGAAACACACCTCACAACAGAAAGTATTTTCCTGGTAATTTTAGAAATGTTATGGAGCAAAATCTTGGTCGTTGCAAATACCATTATGTTTTCTTATTTCATGAAGGGCTTTAGTATCAAGATACAGGTAAAATGCACATGTCCGTGTCACCGAGATGATATATGCTATGTTGAACATCAAGCACTGCTCTGTTTGTAATTCTTCCAGATGATTTTACTTTTACAGCAAATGCTCAGTTTTGAACCCTCCTATTCGTAGTGTGTGCATGTCCCAAAATTTTCAAGACACCCAAAACAGGCAGTCTGACAACAGTCTGACCATTGCTGCGGTTATTCCTCTGCATCCCAACTCTGCAGACAGGCACTGTCCCAAGCAATTTTCACGCACCACCTTCTTCTCTGTGCAAATGTACTAGCCTATTAATATCCAGCTGCTGGGATATACGAGAATGGGAGAGCTGCGAGGCAGGGTGCCGAAGATGGAGGCACTGGGCAAGCCTTGGGTCCGCAGGACATCCGAGGTGCAGGCTGGCTGGTGCCAGCTATGCTGCGCTGGAATTTGCCGGCTTCATTTGCTGCAGTGCGGTGCCTGTGGCAGTAAAGAGAAATGTGGTCAGCCCCTGGACTGGACATTTCACAAACATGTGGGAGAGAAAAAAAAAAAAAAAAAAAACAAAAAAAAAAAAGAGGAAGTGGTGAACTCTGTGGTACCGCAGCAAACCTGAATGCTGGAATAAATGCTCTCAGATGGCATGGCAGGGACTAATAACTGAAAGTTGGGCAAGCTGTGATTCAACATAAGGCACAATTTTTAGAAGTGAGAGTGGTTGATCACTGGGACGATTTACCAAGATTTTCATCACTAGAAATTTTTGAGACTGCATGCTTTTTTCTGTAAAAGGTGCTCTTATTCAAATAGGAATTCATTCAGGGAAGCACTACGTCTGTGGTTGTCATCCTGATCCCAGCAGCTTCAAAATCAAGGAAGAGTGGGGTATTTCGGATTAATCAAAGAAGGAGAGCAAAGCAGGACACTAGTAAGTTTTATATGTTAACTCACTATTTATACAGATAAATGAATTTTTCAGTTCACCGAAGTTTCTGAAAGCCAAATGAAAACTTCTGCCAAGGACACGAGACTCTCCCAGTTCTTGAATAAATTCAAAGTTATTTTTATAAGGTGTAATTGTAAATCCCTCTTCTTGCAGTGTGCCTGGAGTTCAGTTTATCTTCCCAGAAAAGGTGAAGGGAAGACTCTGATTTTCCTTGGATTATAGTATATAATTACAGGGAATCCAAGTAGTTAAAACTGAACACCAAGATAATTAAACCTGTAATGTCATCTCAATAGTAGTACGTGCTTCAGAGAACAATCTTTTTGCCCCAAAGAGCTAATGTTAAGCAAGAAAATGTGGTGGTTTCAAGTTATGAATATAGTTTATTACAGAGAACTGAGGCTTTCTTTAGTTATTCTTTAGGGTGCAGTTTGTATTCCCAGCATCCTTTCAAGACAGCCTGGAAAAAGCAGAGGAGACAATCACCTGCTGCTCCTCAGCCCTGAATGTCAATTGGTCCAACTCCTTCTAAGAAATTATTGAGATCATTTTTGAAGTTGCCAGACCTTGTCAGATCTCTAAAATGTTTTGAAATCTCTGGTTCAAGCATGTACTGACCTCATTTAGAAAACAGACTGTTTGTTGAAAATGCAGCAATGAGAAAGAGTATAAATAAACCAAACCTTATATATTATAGCCATCTATTATATTTTCCTTAACAACTGACCACTGGATGAAGTGTCTGAGAAGCTGCAGACATATCAACAGTCTTGAAAATAGTGACCCTGAGGATCTTCATGTACAGTCACTTCATAACCATAAAGCGACCTATACCTGCTGTGCTTCAGTTTGTACTACAAGTAGTACAGCAGGTACTGCTTTTCTGCAGTAACTGCATTTTTATTCTCTTATTTAAAAGTAAATACAGAAAAAAAATGAATGGATACAGTATATCACATTACATAAAACTGTGAAGTGGCAAGGCAGAGTAAAAAATGTGCCTATGTCATCTGTCCATTAAATGGGAAAGTCATTTGGGGTCTTGTAACTTATTTTAATAAAATAAAGTATGATCAGCACCCTGATGTTGGAAGTTTTTTTGTATACAACTTAAAGGATGTGTTACGAAATAAAGTGTTTAACAAAAACAAGGAAACAAAACCTCAAAGATAAAGGAAGCATAAATGGAAGAAATTCACATAATTAAACAGGATACTATCCCCAAGTCACATAGTTGGAAAAATATCTGTTTGATTTTAAAACCTACAAGTCTTTGTTAATACAGATAAAAGGTTTAATAGTAATTTCAAGTATTAATAATGTTGTTTAACACTCAGAAGGATGAAAGACGTCCTCCAATTTAAGGTTTTTATCCTGCAAGATTTACCATTGACAACAATTAGTCAGTTGTTCCTGTTGTCATACCACGGACTTTACTGGGATTACTTGTATCAATTGGGCTTGTAGGATAAAACACACAAGCTAACAATTAAAAAATTCAGTTGTGAAAGGAATCCACTCATTTTGCACACTTGGCTTTTGTAATCATCCAAATGCTTTAGAAACTATATTTAAAATAAATTTGAAGATGGAGTCAAAACTATGATTATTATTTTTTTAGAATTGAAAAATCCAACATATTTTGTAGAGCTTTGCAATATAATTACAAAAAATATTGTATTGGTAGCTGGTATGCCAAGGACATATTATAACAACATCCGTGCTTGCTTCATACCCTGCACATAATAGATACAAACAACTGGAAGGAAAATCAGTGGGCAGAAGTTCAGTTATGACGTTCACTGCGCATGTGAGACTTCAGATATATCTATACAGTAATGTTAAGTTAGAATATAATGCTGAATAGCACAGGTGAACATGGGACACAGCTTCAGCAAGGGCTAAAAATGAGACTATAAACTTTCCGAGACTGCTGGACTGGTCTGTGATTGATATTTTGTGTTACTAATTTGATATTAATTTGCTGTAGTTCAGTTAAGTTAGTGTGGGACAATCTTGCTATGCTACACTTGCTTCCTTAAAGTGCTGTGTATGCATATTTTTTTCTGTAAGTCATGGAGTTTTATATCCAGCACTTTACTTTGCTTACTTTCATGTCCTCTGCTTAAACATGGGTATTACAAAAGGATTTATAGGGCCAGAAGTATGCCTTGGCCTCCATAATTGGTAAGAATAAACAAGTTGTAAATCTAATGCAAGACTTTTCAACTTCTTGGCAATTGGGAGTGGATGACATCAGCCCCATTTACACTAAGGCCAGTTGTCAGACAAGATGTATAATTTTATACGATAGTGGAAAATTGTCCTGGAGGCCAGATGTGTCTTGCAAGCTGTCAGCTGGGCAGGCTTTGTTTCATGCATTCGTATTCATAACTCCATTTTACATTAAAAATTACAACATTTACATGCAATTCCTTTGAGCAGTTATCTTGTCTCACTTTGTTTGTGAGCGCTAGATAAAATTCCAACGATATAAGCGATTTCTTAAAAATAGGACATACCAGCATGTCCTATTGACTGAACATTTTTATTTTAAATGAAGATGTACTTGATATGGAGTAATTAATTATGCTGTCTTAATTATTGGGGCAGTAGAACTTTAAGACTAATGCAGAGAACTGTTATGAAAAGAACTAGATTTAATCTTTTATCTCTATTTTGAAATTATTTTTATTCAGAATAAATAGAATAGAATAGAATAGAATAGAATAGAATAGAATAAAATTTCAGTTGGAAGTGACCTATGATCATCTAGTCCCAACTGCCTGACCACAGGCATTTTCTAAATTACCTTTAACTATCTTATTCAGCTCCAAGATGCTTAGAGGGGTTCAGCCAGCTTTGCTTTACAGTTCTCTCTTACATATGTGCTTCTAAGTTGGCATCAGTCAAGAACCTGGATGCACAGTACTCCTCACAGTTGCATGTTCATGTAACTGCAACAAAATGTAACTAACTGCAACAAAATGTCACCATAACCTGTGGCTGGTGCTATTTCTCTGCACTTCCAGGTATGTTCTCTGAGCAGAGGGGAATGCGCTAAACTTGACACAGGTTTAAGAACTTGGCTTCACCATGATCCTCCTTTGACATTAAACAAATTGCTTATATTTCAGTGTTTGCGTTGTGAATAATTGCACTGTGAAGTGCTTAACTGCTATGAAAGTGAGGGGGATGCCCTGGGAGACATGTCACTTCTATTCCTCCCATGTCAAGCAGGCCACTTCTTAGAGCAGGATGCAGAAGACACAGCACGGACCATCTGCTGTACATCTCCCATGTTCCCCTTTCTGTCAATCAGCTACAAAACAGCTTTGGTATGGAAAATATTTATTTTGCAGCGGGGTCCGACCTAGCTTGGCGTCAGTGCTGCAGAGCCTGGCTGCTCCCGAAGGCCCCCGCACCCCTCCTGCGGGCACACACCCAGGCTTGATCCCTTCCCGCGCCCTCAGCGTCCAAGAGCTTTGTAACAGCAGCCACCTGGCTTGCTTACCCTCTCTGACCCACCGAACCAAGGCGTTATTCATCTGTGTATGTAACTGGCTGAGAAGACCCGGTTGTGGGTGCCGGCAGCACCCTCTGAGGGAGCGGGAACAGCGCCCGCCGCCTGCGGCCTGCGCCACCAACGCCGTTTACCTCAGGGCGCCCGCGCGCCTCAACGGCCGCCGGGAGGGCGGGGCAAATCTGGCCCCGCCCCTAAGGGGGCGGGAGCGCGCGTACCTGGCGCCAGAGGGCGGGTTTCTCCTCCCGCTCCCGGAAGTCGGGCCAACTTCCGGCGGCGGTTGCCAGGGTGACGCAGTTGCCAGGGAGGCCGCGCCGCCCTGAGGGGAGCGGTGTGGGTCGGCACCCCTCGGCCCGCTCTGCCAGGATGTTCATCTATCTCTGCAAGAAGGTGCTCCCGGGGCACGGAGGACAGTCGGGGCGGCAACCCTCGGGGCAGGCGGAGGTCCCGCTTCCCCCTAAACCCCTCCGGGGGCTCCCGGGGATTGGGGTCGTGGAGGCCTCGGGGCGCTGAGGGGGCCCTCGGGGCGCTGAGGGGATCCTCGGGGCTCGCTCCCGCTGCCTGCGGCCGCTGCGGCTCTGCTGGCGCTGGTGGTGCGGCCCTGGGCCTGGTCTCTGCCCAGAGCGCTGCCCTTGTCTGTCCCGCCTCCTCCCCCTCGGCCTGGATTTGGGGCTTGGGGTTTCTTTGGTCTTCAGCGGTCTCCTAAGCAACTGCTCCCCCAGGAGACGTTGGACATAACTCTTCAGCTGCAGACCAGCTCCTGGCAAAGTCCCGTGCACTGTGCGATCCTCTCACCTGTTTAGCTGCTGTCACGGGGCCTTCTCTGCACACCTTGGAAGATGTCCTGATGTTTTTATTTGCTGCATGTGTTAGATTTCCCTTTCTCAAGCGTTGCTCTGCGCAGTTTCACTAGCGCTTGCAATTCTGTTTGCCTTCTGTCTCATTTTGCATGTACTGATCTGTTTAATAGAAATAAGTTTATCTTGTGTGCTATCATAGGTGTCTTTTAGGTGTTCAAATAGAGTATTTTAAAACAAAACCAGATTCTTACAACTGTGTAGAGATGCAAAATACTTCTTTTTCAGATTGCAATTCCTGGTAATGTTCGATTAAGATGTATTTCCTGGAATAAGGATCAAGGTTTCATAGCCTGTGGTGGAGAGGATGGACTACTGAAAGTTTTAAAACTAGAAACACAGACAGGTAAATGATACTTTTTTTTTTTTCTTTTTTAAGAACAAAATCCACCACTGCCATCTTCATTATTTTAGGGAGAAAGCTGTGTATTTTTTTTTAAATAAATACATTCCAAGTAAAATTTAATACATTTTCAAATTCCTTTAAACCTTCTGCATGTAACGAAATGTGATAGCTCCAGTTTTTTGTGGGCTTTTTTGTTGTTTTTTCCCCTGAAAAACTGCTAGACTATAAAGAGTATATGAATTTGGATGATGGATGTGAATAGCAAACACATTGAACTGAAGGATGGAAAATTCATTCTGCAGTTACAATTTACATACTTGTGGGTGAATAATTTTATCTATGTAAATAGTGATTAGAGCAGCAATATTGATAGCTACGCAGTAATAGGTAGGCTTTATTAGGTTTATTTTATAGCTCTTTTTGTTATTTTTAGATGAAGCAAAAATAAAGGGACTTGCAGCTCCTAGCAATCTTTCTGTGAATCAAACTCTTGAAGGTCATAGTGGTAAGTGTCTTTGGGCATTTAATGTACTTTTCTTTGAGAATAGAAAAAGACAAGATTTTGTGAAGTTGATAGAGTAATTTTGCTATAACTCTTTATTATAAACCTGAAATAAAGATTATCATTATTGAATTCAGATACGTAACAGCTTGGCTATCTATTTTTACGGTATTCATAAGATGATGCTTAGAAACGGTTTCAAGATGTTTCAAGTCAAGTTTTTATGGGTAGGATCCCATATGAGACTTGAGGGTCTGAAGAAATTGTGTGTAGAGTGCTTTTTTTGGTAGTCGTGAGAGAGATTTTGTTTTAAAAGTGCAGCACTACTGAGGATCAAACTCCTTAGAGGAAGTAAAAAACCAAAACTTCCTACGACAGTAAAGTTTTACGACAGTAAAAAGGCAGCTTCCCAGACTGACATGTCAGAGGCAGTCAGAAACTGCAAAACTATGATTTGGGTTTTGCATATTGAAGCAATATTTTGAGCAGACTTTGAAGAGGATGTTACTCAAGTGGGTGAATACGGAAGCAAAAGGAGCGGTTTAGCAGAATTTTGAAAGAGGAAATGAGTGATACAGAAAGAATGCCTAAAATTAAAGTCAGTGGTGCAAGTTTCTGAAATGCTCCAGGTTGATTAAGCTGGCTGTGGTGGTTTTACTAACTTATTTAAATGGTGTAAACAAAAAATGTGTATAATTTTCTAGGCTCTGTGCAAGTGGTAACATGGAATGAACAGTATCAAAAACTGACTACCAGTGATCAAAATGGACTCATCATTGTGTGGATGCTGTATAAAGGTATTCTACAGGACAAACTGGAGATGGGATAATATTCCATGTTGTGAGAAATCTTTTTTCTTTTTTTTCCAGCAATTTTTACAGTTCTTTTTCTGACTTTTTATTTTACAGACTGTAAAGCTCAAAATAGATTTAAAACCCTTCCCAAGTTTTTATTGTAGTATTTGTCTACATTTTTCGTAGTGTAGTCGCATATAAAGAGGCATTTGTCCTGCAGAGCTACCTTAGGAGAAGATACCAGTTCTTAGCCATGTGCTTGGTAAACTGCTCTAAATTTCTTATTTTCTTATCTGTCACTTTATTCCATTAGAAGAAAATAGTATGTTGAAGAAAAAAAAGTAGCAGTGTGTAGGTTCTGTTCTGGGTATCGTTGTAATATTTAAACAGTTCTGCAAAATGCATCAAGCACAGACATACTGGTAGAACTACAAGAACTTAGTAAACCTGCATAGAACATTAATTAAATACTTTCATAAAAGCAATCTTCAGAAATGCTTAATTAAGGCAGTGAACTAATATGACTAACCAGTGTATTGCTCTACTTGGTTTTTATTGTTTTTGACCTTTTAATACTTACTTGTACTTCATTGGTACGCTTAAATTAATTTGAAAGCCAGAAAATCTCTCAGTCAAATTAACTGCTTTCTAACACATGTGGGAAAGAAAAAGAAAATAAAGGGTGTCCTTTTTCTCCTGGGGAGTTCTGTTTATTGAAAAATGGAAACAAATAAAAGCTCAGTATCTCATTTCAGGAATAAAGAATATCACTTGATTAGTCTTTCTGCCTGATATGTGGTGGCTTCTGTCACATAAATCACCTTTTAGTTTTGGAAAAAACCCAGTAAATTACTTAATACATATTCCTATCAAAGGCGGTTGTTCCCTTCATTTCTGTTTCCTAGTGTATTCTTGTCAGTCTGAAATTATGTACACACAGATCTCTTCCTGTAGGGCCCCTCTGGACTTTGGCTCCCCTCTCAGATTCCTCATTTGTCAGGTTCTTTTTGGAAACAAGTGGCTCACATCTGAACACTGGGTTTCACAATAATTATTGTCTGTGTACTCTGGGGGACACTACAGCATAGTCTTGCTAGAGTTTTACTGAAAGGGCAGAACAACTTTGGTTTTAATTCCTTTCTAAAACTTACTGCTTCTGTAGCATTTTGTTGTCTGTTACATTGCAGAGTCATACGTAACCTACTATCTCGTGTTTACTCATAAGCAGACCATTCTCAGGTTTCTCCATTTCATTGAAAACCTAATTTGATTGCATGGTAACTTTTATAAACTTTTTGTGTGTCTGTATTATGTTTTCTTTGGGTGGTTTTTTTTTTTTTTTTTGTTTTACCTTCAGGAATTCATATTGCTAAGAAATATCATTATCATCCTATTTTTTACTCTTTGAATTCAGTGATTAGGGTGTACCTTGAATCCACTAAAGGATTATGAAATCAGAAGTGTAACTCAGTTTTTCATTCACTACTAATAGGTGCTTGGTATGAAGAGATGATTAACAATAGAAATAAATCTGTAGTTCGAAGTATGAGCTGGAATGCTGATGGACAAAAGATTTGTATTGTATATGAAGATGGAGCGGTGATTGTTGGATCAGTGGATGGTAAAAATTAAGCTCTACTAATTGTTGTGGTATTACGTAGCTTTTGTTTTCAGTATTATGTACGTAGTCTCTCTGTTTCTCTAGCCAAATACAATTAACAGTTACTTTCTAATTGTTGCTTTGACTTTCCTTAGCTGTTTCATTTTTTTACATTGGTAATGTGCATCCTATTTTTAATTTTATGGTATGTTTATTAAGTACAGTCAATATTCTGTTACAGGCAATCGCATTTGGGGAAAAGACTTGAAAGGTACCCACCTGTGCCACGTGGCCTGGTCCTCTGATAGCCAAGTTTTACTGTTTGGAATGGCAAATGGAGATATTCACATTTATGACAACCAGGGAAATTTTATTGTAAGTTTATGGTGTTATAATAAAGGTACTAACTTCAATAGGCATATAAAAACTTACTTCCTTTTAATTTATTTCATGTTTGTTTAGCTGATGGACTTCAGTGCTAAGAACTGGACAAGGTCTTGTGCTCAAAGCTGCAGCTTTTTAACATAAATATCTCTTTCTTGGTATCTAAATGAATATCACATCAACTAATGCCTTTTTGCGTTGCAATAGTTATTGAAAATATAAAAATACGGGTGGTGATACTAATTACATTAAATTAAGCTCATGTTAAAAGTAGTAGCGTGCTTTTAGAATAAAGCAGTAATTTATTTTCCTGTTGCTCCTGTCATTCTTTAATACGTAAGGAATGTTACGTGCTTCAGAGAAGACCTTGTAGTAAGTGTGAAAAAAGGAAGCAAATAAATACAATATTGCTGCATTCCTACAACTTCAGTTTACTTACTTATTTTTATCTACTTATTTGGAATATTGGAATATGACTATGATAAAACGCTAAACAGAAGTAAAATGTTAACTTTGAAAAGCACAATGTATTTGGAACTGTGTTCTTGACTTTTAGATGCCTATGATGGTAAATTTTCTCCTCCTTTCCTTTCCTTCCCTTCCCTAAGAAAGTATCTGTTACCCTTCCCATTTTCTTTTCTTTAACCCCTCACTGTATCTTTCTTTTTTCCCACTGTGTGAGTCATAGTGTTTCTAGTATGTTCTGTAAATTTACTGAAATTCTTGAAATAAGTTGTTGTCGCTCCCCCTGCTCCCCCACCCCCCATAGGTGTGGCTGTGTGCTCCCCCCTTCCGTAAGTTACCTGGTAGCCCTCCTCAAAGTGATCCAGGTGCACTCTTGTCTTTCAGAAGAATACCTTACCTGTGTTACCAGATGTACAGGGCTCATTATAACAAATGTAAACATCTTATTTGGTGTTCTAATTTGGACCCTTATTTTTTCCATTTTTTTAAAAATATGTTATTCAAGAGACTCTTATTAAGAAAAAGCTGACAAAAGGTTTCTTTAAAAAAGGAATATGCTGTGGCCAGAGGAATGGTTTGAAATTATTTTTACTTTTTGCAAAATTGCAGTGGGGTTCCTTGTGTGTGTGCGCATGTGTGTGTGGTTTTCTTGGGTTTTTTTGTTTGTTTTCTTTGTTTTTAAGTTACTTTAAAAGAATGAAAATGCCAACATTAAAGTACTACTTTGTAGTTAAAAAATATAGTTTCCATATGTCTGATCTGGCTTTGAATAAAGAACTTTTTCAAACTCTTAAAATTTTGAGAATGTGACAGTTTTTCTTGGGACAGGAAAAAAATTTTGCATAGACATCTGGTCTTTTGCAAGGTATCAATAGAGATATAAATTATTCTTCTAAACAGCATGTTACATATGACTTTAAATAATTAACTGTTCTTTTTTAGGTGAAAATGAAACTGAGTTGTTTGGTGAACTTAACTGGAGCGTTCAGTATTGCTGGAATACATTGGTACCATGGCACAGAAGGCTACATTGAACCAGATTGTCCTTGTCTTGCTGTCTGTTTTGACAATGGAAGATGCCAGATAATGAGAGATGAGAATGACCACAGTAGGTACAAAATGTAGGGTGCTAATTACTCAGCTACTCTTGACCCAAAAAGTCCACTTGTGCTTATATTCTTAATGTTTATTTCTTAAAAACTAGATCCTGTTTTGATTGACACTGGTATGAATGTTGTATGTATCCAGTGGAACCACTGTGGAAGCGTATTGGCAGTGGCAGGCTCCCTAAAAGCAACTTCTCAAGATAAAGATGTAAACATTGTGCAGTTCTATACTCCATTTGGTGAGGTAAAAATATTTAATATACTTACATGACTTAAATGTTGTTTGTTTTTTTTTTTTTTTTAATCTTTGTATGTTTAGTTTATGTGGTCATTACTTGTGGAATTTGGGTGCCAAAATGTAGGCGTTCTATGTGTTTAACGTACTCTAAGGTATCTAGGATATCCACCTGGATCCAGAAAGATGACACAGGACCAGGTACCCTTTTAGAATAGCAAGTTAGTGGCCAGTGTGAAAATCCAAATGTATCTCATAAGACACTAAATGATGGGATATGTATAGTGTCTAACTTTGAACACCTAACTTGGATACCTAAGTTCAGACTATAATCAATAAGCAGTCTGGAATGCTTAGGCAGCAGTTAAGATGCTCACTTAACATCTGTGTATCAAATCTTGAAGTACTTGTCTTTTCTACTGTCTGTGTAAGAGACCCAGGCATCTCTAGATTAGGAGTTCAAAATAAGGCAGTGAATGCTTCACTCTTGTTTTTATGGAATCAGTAAAACTAAGAAAACAGCATCTGGTATCAGTAAAAGCAATGGCTTAGAAACCTCAGAAAAGGTAAATTGTTTCTAATCTTCATTTGTCTGTTGGGGATATTATTTTGTAAATGTTTTTTGTACTACCTGTCTTGTTTGTAAGACAATAGTTAGGAGTTCAATAGCTGAGAGACAACTTTCCTATATATTTTTATTCATGGTGCTACCCCTGCCTTGCAAGGTAATTTCACTTTCCCTCCTAGTAATCTGTCTGGAAATCAGTAAGTTAGTGTTAGGTGTCAGAGTGTGAGGAAGTTTGTCCCTTGCACAGAGGAAGTACTTGACAGCCCTGAGGGTAACTGTGGTAAGGATCGAGCTGTGAGCTGTGCTGTGAAAGGGGTTAAGATCCAACATTGTCTGCAGGAGTTTCCTTAGTTAAAAGTATTATACAGAACCAAAGGTTTTGGCAATAATGTTACATCTCTGGCTGCTAATGTCCTTCAGAATAACTGAAACAGGTGTTCCAGATTCTGTATCTAGTGTTTAGAAGTAAATTCTTTAGACTTTAGAATTGTTTTGTACTAGTTCTGACATTCAGGTACGGACTTAACTTTTTGGAAGATGGTATCTTCTGTGACTAATGTGTGACCAGTATTTGGACTTGGTATTTGCATCTGATCAAAGGCATGAAATAAGTACCTAAACTAAGTTCATTGATAACAGTTCATTTAGGCACAAAGTTATGCCTTCAAAAGGAAAGTTAGATCAAAGCTTAAGTATCAGTGTTCTGCTCAGTAAAAACTTGTGTTTTTTTAAAGCCTAAGATTATTCAAAATCTTACAGTAAATAGTAGATTAATGTATTCTTTATTATGTACATCTATATTATTTTCAAACAAAAAAGCTCCCACAAACAAGTGCTCTGTGGTACTAAGGTTATAGTTTTTGAAAACATTATTTTTTTTTTCAATTGGTTTCCTTCATTCCTTCAAATTCTACCGCAAAATAAAGATATAAAAGAAAGATGGAAAGTGTGTTTCTTTGCTTGCTCTTAAATTGTAAATGGACATCTAACTGCCTTTCTTAGACTTGTTTGAAAGGGACTAGAGAGGAGGAAAATGTCCGTTGCCCCCCTGCAAATTCTGGGGCAACTCTGCAGCTGATTCATTGTATGCTCTTGTCATAGAATAGCTTTTATGTTTTTGTTTAAACTATCAGCTGTAGTTAAGGGTGTTGTACATCAACTGACTTACATTACACTTCCAGCATAAATAAAACTCCTGAGGCCTGTCAGGTATCAGTGCTATTGTTGTGTTTATTTTAGTAGAGACTGAAATGATAAAGGTGATTCAAATTACCAACCAAAAGAATAATTGTTTATACTGTCATTTTCCATCTATTATTTATTTTTGTAAGTTTGAACTATCACTGACTCCAGTTGTTTGTTTCTCTCTGACAAAAAAAGAACTGAGGCAAAAGAACACTTTATGGTAATGCATGTTAAAAATCTCCCCCTTTGCCTGTGTATTGCAATTTGGGAGTTGTTATGGAGTACTGTAAAGAAGGTCTATGCTTGGTTTTCATTAACTACCAAAACTGTTGTTTATGAACTTTAGAGTGGCTTTCCTATGATAAATTCAGAATATTTTTTCTTTTCTTGTTTTAAACAAGCATTTGCGCACGCTGAAAGTTCCTGGTAAACAGATATCTGCCTTGTCTTGGGAGGGAAGTGGACTAAAAATTGCATTAGCTGTCGATTCTTACATATATTTTGCAAATATTCGTCCAGATTACAAGGTATGTAGTAATGTGGCACTTAACAGAAAACATGTGTTTATTAATACATTTATTTATTCTTTTTCTGAATGGGTTGAGAAAGTAACTTTCTCTACTATATATAAATCAATGCTTAACTTATGATTACTGTTTTTCCCCAGCACAGGATATGTTCTTTAATCATCAGTGTGTAACCACTGTGATTAAAGAGAGAGTGAGTGTGTGTACAATGTGAGGAACGTACTGCACCTATATTGAAATGTATTGTTCCACTCGGTTGTGAAAAATCATTGGTCAGGGAGTTATAAACACAAATCTGTCAGGAAGGAATCTCAAATAGTTTGTTGTAAATCTGCTGGAAAAGACTTTGGAAATTTGAGCTGGAAATTAGCCTTGCAGGAAATGCTACCTAATGTTTATTCTGGGAAATGTGTAACAGCAGGAACACAGGCCTATTGCTTTTTCTTAAACTCATCAGTATCTATAAGGCCATGTGTATTTCAAGATCTGGCACAGTTTGAATAATATTTTGAAACCTTAGTTTTAGAAATTGCATGTGTGAGCTCTCTTTTTTTTTTTTTTCTTTTGCATATTTGAAGTGGAAAAAGATGTGCTCAAATTGGTTTATTTCTGCAGCAAATAAACTTTTAACCTGTTGGAAGAATAATCAGTTTCAATGTTAAATATTTTTATGGTGAATGGTATGTGTGGTCCTTCAGTAAACAATACACATTACTACTGCTATGTTCTTTCTGATAATATCAGTAACTCCCTTTTAGGAACTAGATATTCTGAAAGGTGACAGTCATTAAATTGTAGTTTTTCAAAGATGTCATTAATTTAGGCAGGATTGGAATTAATGGTCTGGAGATGAAATGTTAGTATCACATTACCAATCTACTGAATAATCCAGTTTCCTGTATTTTTCAAGTATTACCATAATAAGAGAAAGAGGGTCCTAAATTATAATAAGACAGTAAAAACTATGAATTAAGCTGATCTTTTTTAAAAATATTAGTATTTTACGTGGTATCTTTTGGAGTTGTAATAATAATTCAGAATCTATAGCTCTAGTTACATTTCTTCTGGTATATATTACGTTGTTCAAATATGCATTGGATTTCACTTTATATTCTCATCATCCAGCATTCTGGGGTCCTTTGCCACTTGTTGAAATCAGTTGTAGAATTAACAAACACAATTTACAGTTTACTGACTTGTTACCTCATAACTTACTCCTTTCATATACATTTTGAATATTCAGAATAGTGTAAGTTCCAATTTGCACCTCTGGGAAGGATCCTGTGGGTAGTGCCCTCAGTTGTCAAAAAACGACCGTTATTCCAATGCTTTTATTTTTCTTCCTGTATCCAAAATGAGCTTGTTTTTCTTGAAAATCCAAGCAGATCATACCAGTTCGATCATGTTAATTTGCATATCTGTTGCCTCTCTGAAAGATAAATAATAATAATAAATGAATGAGGTAAAACTTCCAGGGCTAAAAACACGATGGCTGTCCAGTGTGTTGTGTTTATCCATGTCCATCTAATTCCATTATTTATTATATAATTTTTTTTTTTTACATCTCTACATTGTGTGAAAGCCAAATTTACTAATTTGTGATTCCCAGAATCATAATGGTTTTTGCATCTGCCAACTTCTGTTCCTCTGGCTACACTCCCGAGTGTTGTGTTTGAATTCCCATAGAACTCTATTTCAGTGAAAACCATTGGGTTCTAACAATTTATTACCATTCAGTTTATACATCTAATCTAAAAGTTCTTTTGCTGATGCTTCAGTTTATCATCTTGCATTCATTCCCTGTAGAGTGTGGGAACACTTCTGGCAAGCTCTCTAACAAGCTTTCTCCTCTTTTCTAGTAAATGCTGATGCGGGGAATTCTATTAGGTTTTCTACAATTGCATCATCATCCTTAAGTGGTTTGCTTTATTCTCATTTGTTTGTCAGCTTCACCTTCTTGCTGAGATATTTTCTGATCCTGCTGTGTTAGAAAGGGTTTTCATTATTAATTTCTATAATTTAAATCAGTTGAATGCAATAAAATACATCTTCATGGTTTTTACAGCGTTTGGATATTCCATTTGTTTTTTTGTCTTTTAGCCCTTTCTCCTACTTGTTACATGAATAATTACATACTTCTAGGGGGAAGGGAGTAGTTGTTATAGTGCTCTAATACAATTGTTCGTTTTTGTCTGCTTCAGGAATTGCACTGTT
Source organism: Dromas ardeola (assembly GCA_013398915.1). Classification (NCBI taxonomy): domain Eukaryota; kingdom Metazoa; phylum Chordata; class Aves; order Charadriiformes; family Dromadidae; genus Dromas; species Dromas ardeola. The sequence continues at coordinate 276,347 of VYZM01022282.1, read as the reverse complement.
TGAGGTGTTTATTATATTTCCCTTGGGAAATGATCTCTGGGTTTCCAAATCAATAGTCATAGAGGAAGCATTTTCATGGCAAAAACCATCATCACTTTCTGTGGACCCGCTGAACAAGGAAGAAACAAGGGGAAGTGAGATCTTGTCACATTTGGAGGTTGATTCTCCAGTTCTGATTGCGATAGGTTATCCTGTGTGATAGGAAGGCGCTTTTTGCCGGTTTAATATTACGCAAATAACTTGTTACTGGAGCTGTGTTGACATACTTCTGATAAATCCATTTGTCATTGACAGGTAAAGAATACTGAATACTGATTGTGTATATGAAATAAACACCTTCTTTCATAGCTGTGAACAATTTATTATTGAATTCTTATAATTTCTTATAGGTTTTATCAAAATTGTCTCTCTTGGCAGTGGGGTTACTGCTCCAATACGGTTGTTTACGCATATACCCGACCTGATCGTCCAGAATACTGCGTAGTCTTTTGGGACACAAAAAACAATGAGAAGTATGTGAAATATGTCAAGAGCTTGATTTCCATAACAACTTATGGAGACTTCTGTGTTTTAGCAACTAAAGCAGATGAAAATCAACCTCAGGTAAAGTTTTTCTTTTAGTTTTCACTTGAAATGCTCTGTTCTACGTGTCAGTGCTTTACAGCCAGAATAAGATGAAATTCTAATAAAATTCTGAATCTGTCTCAGAGTGTGTCACTCAGTTGTCATTTGACAGAATGGCACTTCAATGGGCTCAGTGTTTAAAAACAAAGAACCCCAAAAAGCAACAAAGTAATAGCAAAAATTTGCAGAACCAATTAACTGGCTTTATATTTTAACTACTTGTAGCCATTAGCAATTTAATGAAAACTGCAGCCTTCAAGATTAATGTTTCTTTAGAAATACTTAGAACAGTTCTCCAAAGAGAAGCTAAAAGCAGGAGAGCATCAGAATGGTAACGAATATTTAATCAGTCAGAAGTGGAGGAAAAAAAAAGAGGAATTTTTTAGGTGATGTAAATCACATGTTACTATAAACTGCTCCATTTGTTTGTTTGTTTATTTTTGATCACTATGATAAATGTTATCATATGATAAACGTATCCTTTGGTTAATGTATGTTCAGTTAGCATGATGCTAACTGTTAATGGTTTTTCTTACTGCGTTCACTTCTGAATTATTTTCTATATCGCTTGTACATTGCTTACAAAGGAGGAGCATGAGATGGAGTCAGTTGGTGCAACGGTAAAGAAAATGCTTTAGCGCTGTTTTTCTTGATTGTGCAATATATGGTGTACTGTCATAGGGACTGGTATTATGGCACATGTGGCCAAAACCATTTGGTGAAATTGAGTGCAATAAAATGAGGTTTATCTGGGTTGTATTTTTAAAAGAGCAAACAAGCAGGGGAGGGACTTAGTATAACCTTCTTGAGCATAAATAAGAGATTTAATTTTAGCATCTGAAAACTATAGATAATAAGCATCTTTCAGTTCTTTCGAGATGGCTCCAGTGTAATTATTAACACTGTGGGGGGTCAGCTTTTAGGAAATGAAGTGAACAAGCGTATCCTTTGGGTAGCAGTTCATTAGAGTTGCTTTCTGAAAAACAGATTTGTTTTACAATAGATTTTGGTCATTAGAATTGTGATTTCGAGATGGCAAAATGTACAGCAATAGCTGATGGGGCAAAAAAAGACTAATTTCAGCAGGAACTGCTTAAAAGTATTGCAAGTGTATGTGAATGTCAGTAAGTTGCGAAGAACTTAATGTTGATACCGATAGCAAGTCTTGAGCTTTCTGCTTTGATCAAATCAGACAACGCGAACTCCCTTGTCCCAGCACCAGCCTGCATAGCTCAGGCAGCCTCTGCCTCGGATACTGTTACTCCATCACCCCTTGGCAGTCTCTGATCTACTGACTGAGAGTCTCAGAAATAAGTAAAAAGGGCATAAAAGAGAAATTGATTAAAGAGTGAATGTTGGGATAATTTACCAGAGAAGAATTAGTATAAACATAATGGAAACAAACAATGTATAGTTTAAAAATCCAGGTGTGGTTTCCTATAGAGGTGGAGGCTCAACATATTTTTTGGAAAAGGGAAATTTGAGAATGCTGGTGGAAAGCTTAAGTCATGAACAAAGAAATAAAAATACTATTTTTGAGAGGTGTTTCATGGTGGCAGAACAGAAAAATGAATTATTTAATGAAAAGAAATCCTTGTTCAGATCTTTTTCTCTGAAAGAAGGAAGTTCATGCAGTAGCTGAAAACCTAAATTCTGCCATTCTCATGTGCTTAATGAGATATCAATCTGTCAGTTTAAAGGGGTAAGCTATACAGTTGCTATAGTCTGGTACCTCAATTACATGAATTGTTCAGAAGGTGAAAGAGCTACGCAGAATTAACTATCTTCCATTTCCTGGAGAGTCAGGATAACAGTTTTGGCAGCCCTGTGTTTCTTTTCTTCTTTTTTTTTTAAATGTAAAGACTCTACAGTAAAAGTTGCCACTTAATTTCCACACTTCTCACTCAAGACATCCTTATTTCCTTGTGAAATCATCATAAAGCTATTTAATCCTTGATTTAGGTCTGGAAAAATAAATACATCAGCAACAACAATGAAGCATTGGTGTCTAGGTCAATTTTTATTTATTTGCGTCTTCCTGCGTTTAACAGACCAGTCTGAGGTACCTGTGCTATCAAAGCCTTCCTGAGCAGGATTACAAGAAGGGCAAAACTAACAAAACTCATCAGTTTTGTAGGATGTGTGATACTGCAGAGCTGAGGGATAGCCTTATTCACAATTCTCCCCGCATTGTAGCCTTTCTGGGAGCTAGTGAGGGGGTCTGATGCAGTTTATTAGATTATCCTTTGCATGAACAGCTTGGCGAGAGTTGAGTCACTGAGAAATTGCTGGTGTGTCATGCTAGTAAATAATCGCAGTACAGTGCGCCACAGAGCACGGCGTGAGACATCCCAGGCTGTCTTGCCCGCATGTTATCTGTGGACCCTGGTGGTGACATATCCTGCATATTGTATTTTGTCTGGTAGATTTGTTCCTTCGCTTTATTAAACAGCTGGTCATTTTCCTGTTTTGTGCTTGGCTTTTTTTATAGTGCTAATTGGCAAATATCTCATTTCTCATGCGTATGCCACTTTACTGCAGTCACAGTCCCTCTGTTTTCTGTTGCTGATCAGCATTAGATTGTGCAAAATGTGGGTTATGAGGTACACCTTCACAGAAGGCCTTGTACAACTTACTAATTTACAAAAAAATGTGGTAGTAATGACACTCGCTTTTATTTCCATACAGTATGTGCTGGTTCTCTGCAATTCTATTGGCACTCCCTTGGACCCAAAATATATTGATATTGGTAAGCAACTTGCAATAGTCTTATTCTATTGGTTTTTTTCTAGTCTTTATAATAAATTTCTTCTGCAAGTCTGTTGTTGAATGAAACAATTGCTGTGTGGTAACACACCTTGCATCCAAATGTTGCGATTTTCTGTTCTATATGTGCTTGTAACTATGGTTTTATATTGGCTTCTTACTATTTGGACTCTCCCTAAATGTAATAAACATGTAATCGGGGGTTCCCAGGTTGTGTACTGTAATTGTTGGTAATGACCTATTAATTACTCTGCTAATAAAGATAGTGGTTTGTAAAACCAGTCCTATTCCTTGTAAAAATTGGCTAAATTTAAACTGATTCTTCCAGTTAATACAAACGATTTACAATAGAATTTTAAAAATTTGATACTTTTCCTTTTTCTTTTTTTTTTTTTTTAATGGATGTTCTTGGTGATTCAGGTTTTCCTTCACAACAGTGGTAATTCAACTCCTTTTTTAAGAAAATGTACTTTTTCTTGCCCTGTATTGTAGATCATAATTGAAATTAAGAGTATCCTGCTCTGATGAATAAGTTTGACTTCTTTGTCCTTTGCAGTATGTATGAAATATTGTGGTACTTTTTAGTCTCATAATTTCTGTTTATGTCAATTTGATGGAGGTTTTGCCACCTTTTGCAATAGGAGTGGCATATCAGAATCTTAAGGAATAAAGTGCCCAGAAAATTCAATACTGAGAGTTTTACAATGGATGGAGGGGAAAAAACCCAAACCAAAACTGAGCACTGAAGTAAGAGGACGTGGTGGGTGGTAGTGGTGTGGGTGGGGTGTCTGTTCTGTCCCCTCTGTCCCGTTCCCCCTCCTGATCAGATGTCTACACTGTATGTGCCTACTAGGCTTCTGGACTTACTTGACAGGTGGGATTGGGGCGGTGGGAGGAGGATTTGGGGATTTATAGGAAGTATTTTATCTCATTTCTACAGTTGACATCTAAAATAAGTTCAGTGAATCATTCCTGAAAGGGGTCTTTTTGCTCTCCATCGGGTGCAAAGAAGCCCAGACCAACCATCTCTGTCAGAGATGTCTAAAATTAGGTGAGATGAATCCTACTCAAACGGTCAAAATTAGCTTTGCATGTACACCTTGAACTGCATTTAAACTTCTTTCTTTTCATTTTTTCTAGTGTTCTGTTTATGTGAGCTTTTTAAATCTATCTGCAATAGTTTTATTTATTTACATTATAAACAAAGGTATTGGTTTATGATTCCCCATTATGAGCCACCTCCTACAGCTGTCTGTACACAAGAAAAGAATCTTCTCCAGTGAATGAAAACAGTTAAAGAGAAAAGCTGTTTAATTGAAAAATGCTGCTGTTGTTCCAACTGTATTTGAATTGTGCTGAAGAGATTAAACAATCTGGAAAAAGCTTCTCTTCCTTTAGCTTAAGTAAGCTTTCTGTACTCTGCTTTTGTTCCCTCCAGTGTCAGAGGATCAGTTTAGTGCATAGATTTCCAACGTTCTTTCCTAGTGTGAGTTCATTTGTAAAAATGTTCATCATTATAGCCTTCAACCTCATAAACAGGCAAATACTTGAGGTTAGGAGTATTTGTATTTTTGAGTCCTGAAAGATTTCTGTAGTCTTAGCAGTTCAAACATAACAAGCAATGCTTTCATTGCTGTGTAGTAAACACAACCAGAGAGTCAACTTTTTTTTTTTTAAATATATGCATCCTATAAGACTCCTTTAAAGTTAGCCTACGAAACTTACATAAGGGATTGGAGATGAAAGTGAAAAGCAAATGCCTATAAATACAACACTTTTGGAACACATTGCGCTGGTTTTATCATAGTTGCTTTCTTTTTTTTGTAACCTTTGAAAATACAACGCTCTAGAACAACTTGAAATATTTATAACATAAGGTCATTATGTGCGAGGTGTAGACACTTATACACAGTCAAGGTCTTTACAGACAGTATATCATGCTGTTTGTCACAGTTGGAGTTTCTTGGCAGTAGAAAGTATAATTGTTCCAGTTTGACAGGGTGCTGAACTTTAGCAGCTGGCTGGCCTTGCTGAGGTCAATAGAGAGAGAAGACCTTGTAAAACCTTAAAGGCAGAAGACCTTTCTGTAAGTTCTTTTAAGATTCCAGTTAGTGCATCATTTCTAACAAAATCATTATCCTCGTGTCCTGTTTATCAATGGAAAAAAAATCAGTTATCAGGGGAGTGTAATCATTAATAGTTTAAGACACAAGCAATACAAACATATCTGTTACTCAAGATAACTGGAGGGGTGTTACTGAGTTATGAAAAATATATTATCTGTCTGTGAAATTCTTTTTCTTCTTTGTACCAAGCCAGTTTTTCAGGCTCTTCTATTTTAGTGAAGTGAAAAATAGTTGCATTGAGTTCTGTCCAGAAAATAAGTTGCTTAAGTAATTTTTATTTTGAACTTGTGTTTCAGGCTTCTAAGTGCCATCTTTCACAATGGTTTAAAAACACTTACGTTGTGACTTTATTTGATTTTCATAAATGCTTCGGAAAAATGCCTTCTCATTTTGTAGGATGTTCTTCAACAGATGACTTGCTATCTGTGTGCTCCAGCCTGTTCTTAAGTGGGCGCTCTTGACTGCTATGAGTCTAAACTATATTTTTTTGACTGGCTGTAATTACTGCAAATTGAACACATAATCGCTTTGTTTTTTACCAGACCGCCTCTTGTTGGAATAGCAATCACCTGGCGCTCTACTGAGTGTAAAGATTCTGCTCTTCCTTGAGCCTTTGGTGCCCTGTGGGTCTCTTTGGCTTTGACCTGGTAGGAAATTGATAGTGGAGAAAGAAGATTGCTAATCTAGGGATGCTAAGTAGCTGATAGAGCATTTGAATAATGCATCTGAGAATGTGTGTTAAGGCACAATTTGTATGAACTGTCAATTTATAACATTATAAAATTGTTTCAACAGAGTGCTATTAATCTTCTAATGAAAAAGTAATTGTGACAGTGCACAATGTTTGATTTGCCCCCAGGAGATGCAAATCTTACGTTGTTGGGCTCTGAGCCAATAGTTTAAGAAGAGCTCAAAAAAAAATGCTTATTCCCTTTATTCTGTTGAATTTTTAATTATGTCGTTAGCTTTCTAATGCTTGCCTCTGCTAACCATGACAAAAAAGGATTAATCAGTCATTATCTGTAGACATTGATGGATGGTTACACCTTAAAGCTCTTCCTCATGTTGCTCTTTATTTTGTCCAAGGGCATTTTTCTTCCTGTGTTTCCTGGGCCTTGTTTTTAGGGTCCTTCACAATAGCTAGTGTTTGCTAGCCCATAAATTAATCTTTTCTCCATTGTCTAGCATTATTGTGTTCCATCCTGCGAGGGTACAGAAATTAACCAGCAAAGTTTCTTCTGTTTTCACAGGCTCACAGTCTTTCTGTCAAAGTCCTTTTCATGAATAACTAAATATAAACTACAGAAGGTTAAATATCTTGTTATATAATACCGTTTTAATGGAAACACAACAGATGGTATCTGCTAAGAAAATGTCACTCAGGCTGGATTATATCATCTTCTTACATGCGCTTAGGAGCACTGACATAGTGAAGTGTTGAGTTATCTTTCACATGTGTCCTAACGCCCAGTGACATGAATACAACAGCCTGATCAACACACAGGTAGATTAAAGGCAGAGTGCTGGAGTCATGCCTAGGTGGTTCGCCTCCCTCCTGGATGCCTTCACAAGGATGACTGAATGGCATGTGAAACAGCACTTGAATTGCTGTTACTGAAACGTGATCTAAAGTAAACTATAACTGATTTTTAGTATTTCTTCATGTTCTGCAAACTGTGGTCATTCGTGAGGTATCCCATGTGCAGTTCAGTGGTCCCTCCTGCTTTGTGATGCTTTCTTCTATTTATGAACCAACACTTCTAGAGACATTTGAATCAAGCTCTAAAATTAGGTAGACGTTATTGATCAAATAAGTTTGTCCTAGTTTCTCAGGAACAGCCTGTAATAGGCTTGTATGAAAACAACAGTTTAGTCCTGTGTCTATCTGTCAGATTGCATCCTTTCCATCAGCTCTAGGTGGGATCGCTTGTCTCTCTTGTGTGTGTATCCTATTTCATATACTAGAAAGTGTCTCAGCTTTCTCATGCAGTGAAGTAATACAGTCATGCATTAAGTTTGTTCTCCGTTTACTATTTTTTAAAAGAAGATTAGACATGAAATCAGGTGTTTTCTAGCTGTTTTGAAGTGAGATGGAGTGAGTGTGGATGAAATACAGACATTGCAGAAGGTTTTTCAAGATTCCTGGATATTTAAGAAATAAAGTTGCTCTCCTTCAGGGAAGAGGTTTTATGAAGAAACAGTGAAGAGAAACTAGGTGAGAAGAGAAAGAAGGGCCAGAGAAAACTGAAAGGGCAGTTGTTTCACGTGTTGTTTTGGTGGGATGGTGTATTTAAACCTTTTCAATATTTGACCACTGAAGAGTAAGGCACCTGTTTAAATGCTTTCCATGCATATTTTCAAAATCTGAAAATTAAGTATTAAGACGTTAATACTGAAGTTAGTTATCTGCAAAATCAGTGAGAAGACCTAGACAATCTAAGAAGTCCACACGTTTAGCCCGGAAAGCGGCAGTGCAGTGGAAATGCTGAGCAGAGGAGTGTCTGAATCTCTTGCCTCCTCCTGACTTAAGGTGCTTGCTTTTCTGTCTGCTGAACAATTGGAGCAGGAATTCTCTGAAGGGCACTGATGCCCACGTGAGCAACACTTGCTGCTAAAATCAAGGCCACTGTATAAGATGATAATACTTCCCTACACTAAAGGAAACTTAAGTAGTTAAACCAGCTGCCTAGAAAGGGATTCTAGATCTTCCTCAGCCTGAACAGATTGAAATGAGCATCTTTCCTTTCCCAGGAAAGGACAGATCCCTTCCTTCTCTGCCCCAGCATCAGCCCATACTCAGAGTGGCTGGGGCATCCTTTCCTTGTGTGGAAGCTGTGCTGTTATGCAGCCAAGAAGGAGAGTATTTTAGGAGCAGAGTGTAGCCCAATGATTAAGGCTTTGAGGTGAGAAGGGGGAATAGAATTGAATGGAATAGTTCAGCTGGAAGGGACCTACAGCAATCATTTAGTCCAACTGCCTGACCACTTCAGGGCCGACCAGAAGTTAAAGCATGTTATTAAATGCCTTGTCCAAAGGCCTCTTAAAACACTGCCAGACTCGGGGCATCGACCACCTCTCTAGGAAGCCTGTTCCAGTGTTTGACCGCCCTCTTGGTAAAGAAATGCTTCCTAATGTCCAGGCTAGCCTTGGAGTTTAGTTTCTTTTTCTACAGATATTTCTCTTTGTATTTTTTTTGTGCTTGCTTGTTTAATGACTGTCAGTATAAAATGCTAAAGCAATTGTAGAAAAAAATCCCCTATGTCCTACTTTTATGCAATTGTTTAAGCTATATAGGCAATTTATAAAATCATGGTTCCCACATATAGATACTGCTCTTCCAGATGTGATTTTGAATGGATCTGATCCTGATAATCGTGTCTGTGTGCTGTGTATCCCTCTTCCTGCAGTTTCACATTTGGCTTTAGCCCAGTCATCGTTTAGCCTGCTGTTGCAAAGAAGGGAAGGCCCTGCCCTCCATGCTGGCTGCTCATTCCTGCCCTCTCCAACATTTGTGATCTTCTCTTTAATCCAACTTAAACTAATCTTTTATTTATTTAATTTTGAGGTCAGTTAGATGAATGAACTGATCCAACTTACTCTGTCAAGCTACTGCTAAAGCTGATATAAAAGAAGCGGCAGGGAGATGTGTCGGGGGTTGGTGTGTCGGGGGTGTTTTTGACAGCAACAATCAGTTTAAGTCTTAGGCATGTCCATAAAACGCCTAATTGATTGTAATCCTTTGGATAAAGCATAGATGCGTTGCCATCTTGTTTCTGGATCACAGCAGAGCTTTTGTGAACATCCTTTTTTCCTGGATTGTGGTACTTCGAGGTGTGCACAAATGAGTAAGTTTAGGTTCCATGGAAGCTGTAGGTCAAATGGGGAGTCACCTGGTGAGTCTGAGGAATGCCCATGACTTTCAGATGCGGGCTTGGTTTAGCATTGTCTTGGAGTAAAGTGTTTAAAGTAGACTGAGTCCAAATATAAGGCTTAGTAGTAAAACTTTGTGGTTTTAGCAAGAGGAAACCTTACTTCCTCACAGGTCAGGAGATTCTCATGTTTCATTTTTAAAGGATAAAACCATTGACTGTTATGGTACGTACTACAAGGTGATAAAAAAACAGAGCAAATACATAGAATTTATTAATGCTGTTAATGAAACGGAGGCGACTGTATCCTTCAGTTGTATGTGACTAATTATTGAAATAAATGTGTTATAAATATATGAAATACGCTGAGTTGTGTATAATGCAAACAACTATGCTGCTCACATGTTTAGCATTATCACTAAGCCTTCATATCCAGTATTTACATTTATACGAAAAAGATTCTAGAGCCATCAGGTAGCTTATTTAATCCTCTTGGTTTCAAAGAAATAAAATCTGTTCAACCAATCTTCCCCCATCTGTCTATCGTAGCACTGCTCCTCTTTATGGCAGGCTTATAGCTCCCTCCAGAGTTCTGTTCTGTGCTAAAATACCAAATAATTGAGATTCTCTGTAAAATCATTAGATTTTGTGCTCGCAGCATGTTATCTGTATGTCTCAGGGTTTCACTAACACGCTGGGCTACACAATTCTTCTGACTTTGCCTGTTTTGTCTGGTAGCATACTGATACACTTGCAGAATCTGAAGATATTGGGGGATTTACTTAATAGGTTTCCACATTTTTCTATGCCTTTTTATGTGCATTCACTGGTTTTCAGAAGATGAAACAAAGGATTGTAAAAGGAAAAAAGAGCCACAATACAGTCAAGACAGTGTATTATAAAGCATAATATAATTGTTTGAGTGCACATATATNGTATTAAGACGTTAATACTGAAGTTAGTTATCTGCAAAATCAGTGAGAAGACCTAGACAATCTAAGAAGTCCACACGTTTAGCCCGGAAAGCGGCAGTGCAGTGGAAATGCTGAGCAGAGGAGTGTCTGAATCTCTTGCCTCCTCCTGACTTAAGGTGCTTGCTTTTCTGTCTGCTGAACAATTGGAGCAGGAATTCTCTGAAGGGCACTGATGCCCACGTGAGCAACACTTGCTGCTAAAATCAAGGCCACTGTATAAGATGATAATACTTCCCTACACTAAAGGAAACTTAAGTAGTTAAACCAGCTGCCTAGAAAGGGATTCTAGATCTTCCTCAGCCTGAACAGATTGAAATGAGCATCTTTCCTTTCCCAGGAAAGGACAGATCCCTTCCTTCTCTGCCCCAGCATCAGCCCATACTCAGAGTGGCTGGGGCATCCTTTCCTTGTGTGGAAGCTGTGCTGTTATGCAGCCAAGAAGGAGAGTATTTTAGGAGCAGAGTGTAGCCCAATGATTAAGGCTTTGAGGTGAGAAGGGGGAATAGAATTGAATGGAATAGTTCAGCTGGAAGGGACCTACAGCAATCATTTAGTCCAACTGCCTGACCACTTCAGGGCCGACCAGAAGTTAAAGCATGTTATTAAATGCCTTGTCCAAAGGCCTCTTAAAACACTGCCAGACTCGGGGCATCGACCACCTCTCTAGGAAGCCTGTTCCAGTGTTTGACCGCCCTC
>VYZM01022282.1:243127-264799 GCA_013398915.1 Dromas ardeola | reverse complement strand
CTAAAGCTGATATAAAAGAAGCGGCAGGGAGATGTGTCGGGGGTTGGTGTGTCGGGGGTGTTTTTGACAGCAACAATCAGTTTAAGTCTTAGGCATGTCCATAAAACGCCTAATTGATTGTAATCCTTTGGATAAAGCATAGATGCGTTGCCATCTTGTTTCTGGATCACAGCAGAGCTTTTGTGAACATCCTTTTTTCCTGGATTGTGGTACTTCGAGGTGTGCACAAATGAGTAAGTTTAGGTTCCATGGAAGCTGTAGGTCAAATGGGGAGTCACCTGGTGAGTCTGAGGAATGCCCATGACTTTCAGATGCGGGCTTGGTTTAGCATTGTCTTGGAGTAAAGTGTTTAAAGTAGACTGAGTCCAAATATAAGGCTTAGTAGTAAAACTTTGTGGTTTTAGCAAGAGGAAACCTTACTTCCTCACAGGTCAGGAGATTCTCATGTTTCATTTTTAAAGGATAAAACCATTGACTGTTATGGTACGTACTACAAGGTGATAAAAAAACAGAGCAAATACATAGAATTTATTAATGCTGTTAATGAAACGGAGGCGACTGTATCCTTCAGTTGTATGTGACTAATTATTGAAATAAATGTGTTATAAATATATGAAATACGCTGAGTTGTGTATAATGCAAACAACTATGCTGCTCACATGTTTAGCATTATCACTAAGCCTTCATATCCAGTATTTACATTTATACGAAAAAGATTCTAGAGCCATCAGGTAGCTTATTTAATCCTCTTGGTTTCAAAGAAATAAAATCTGTTCAACCAATCTTCCCCCATCTGTCTATCGTAGCACTGCTCCTCTTTATGGCAGGCTTATAGCTCCCTCCAGAGTTCTGTTCTGTGCTAAAATACCAAATAATTGAGATTCTCTGTAAAATCATTAGATTTTGTGCTCGCAGCATGTTATCTGTATGTCTCAGGGTTTCACTAACACGCTGGGCTACACAATTCTTCTGACTTTGCCTGTTTTGTCTGGTAGCATACTGATACACTTGCAGAATCTGAAGATATTGGGGGATTTACTTAATAGGTTTCCACATTTTTCTATGCCTTTTTATGTGCATTCACTGGTTTTCAGAAGATGAAACAAAGGATTGTAAAAGGAAAAAAGAGCCACAATACAGTCAAGACAGTGTATTATAAAGCATAATATAATTGTTTGAGTGCACATATATATTTTTTTTTTTTATTTGTTCACTGGATGTTGACAGCAGGAATAAGATACTCAATTTATCCATATCTTCTAAACAGACTTAGGGCTAAAGCAAAGAAAATGCCCTGCCTTCCTACATTGTAATCTTTGGATGCAATAAAGTAAGACCAAGGGCACGCTTTGCTAAATTTTTAATCAGCTGCCATGCAGATAAAGAACTGTTATTTGGCTCAGCTATTAACTAAGATACAACATTTCTAGCTTTTGTCTAACTCCAAAACTTGTTGATTGTTTTTAAGTGGTGCTAATCAAGGAATCTCTTCTAGATTTTCGACTTTTGAGTAATCTTCCTTTTATTTGTATTTGAATAATTACAAAGATGTCAGATATGGAGGTTTTTTTATAGGTCTTGTTAGAGATTTGAGATATTCCTGAATTGGTCATTAACCTGAAAACTTGTCTATATGTGTTGGATGTCTTCTGCATTAGTGTATGGAAATTTGCTGAAATAATAGGGAGAAAAGTATTCATTTTAAAATCAGAACTTGTAAAGAATTTCTCTGTTCTTCTGAACAAGTCTCCAAGGCCCCAGAGAAATTTATTAGCAATTAATGAAAACTGCTGCTAGATTGTGTAGCGTGGGTTTTCTTGTGCGTTTGTTTGGTTTTTTGCCTTTAATCTATGGAGATACGATTTCATCTAGCTGGGAAAAAGTTTACAAATTAGCATCTAGTCCAATAGTTGCCATACTAATTTTACAACTATTTGGGTTTCATAACAGGACCGTTGTTTGTCACAATGACCAAAACGCAGGTGATAGCAGCTTCAAAAGAAGCGTTTTACATCTGGCAATATCGTGTGGCCAAGAAGCTTACTGCAATGGAAATCAATCAGGTAGCACGGACCAGAAAAGAAGGCAGGGAAAGGTTTGTCTTCAGGCTTTGCCATTTTTCTTCCTTTGCATTGGTATCAATATAAAGGTGGATTCTCCCATGCCTAAAATATGAACTCTTGTCTTCTCATTTTTCTACTCAGATTTGTTGACTTGCAGGCCTGTAAGACTAAATACTAAAGAATAGTTTTTCATAACAAATGTGTGTTTGTTATGCAAATCTCTTAGACTTTTTTGGATTAGTTCCTGTTCAGTGTTTCCATTTGCTCAGTGTGTGCTTCCCTTACAGAGCTGTCTGTCTCGATGCCTTTTTCTCCACCTCCCCTTTTTCTCCACCATACTCTTAGTCTTCAGGCAGCTGTATTCCCTCTGCTAACTTTAACTGCTTCTTGAGTGTCAATGGCTGTAAGGACATCATCTATCCAGCTAGTTCTTCTCGAAATATATTTGTATCTGATTGTATCTTTGATGTCTAATCCCATATGGACTTTTATCTTCTCAAACTAAACAAGCCAAAGTCAACATCATCTTGCCTCCAAAACATTTCCTTCCCAGGTGTTCATTAGTGGCATTAACTTTTCTGTTTTTTTCTGCCACCTCCACAAGCTTGCAACTTCGTTAGGATTTTCTTCTATGTATGTTTTCTACCATAGAGACACTAGAGCATCTTTCTATAAACGTACCATCTCCTGTCACTATATATATATCCATAATAATGAGTAATTATTTGTACATGGTGTAATAACTTACATTGTTCTAGTACCTGAATGTCCTAACCTTGGAAAAGATTGTAAATTTGACAGAAATACTGAAAAAGTAAATAGTTGTCATTGATCATAAACTATGATTTTAGCATTCTAAAATCTTTCCTAGTGCTACTTTCTAAGGCAAAAGAGAAGTTATGATGAAGTACTGAATACAGTAATGCATACTTTTTGTGGGTATAAACGTGAAGCTCTTCCTAAGTATGGAGAAGAGCCTGAGAAAATATGGAAGTGCATATTTGAACAGAGACAATTGGGGTAGCTGATGGTTTGCAGGAACTTCTTGTTGCAGCATGAAAGTTTATAGATGATAAGGGAATAGACCATCAGTTGCAGCATGAAAGTTTATAGATGATAAGGGAATAGACCATCAGGGACTGTAAAAGTGAAAACAAGTATCATATCGTTGTATCAATAAAAAACAGGGTTATCAAAGGGGATACTACTGGAACATAAGAACAGGTATAGCTTTTATTCTCTTTTACAATTGCAATGGTTTCTTCTCCAAGGATTGAAGATAACTATATGCTGCCAAAAAAGATACTTTATTTGGACTCACTTTTTCTTCTAACTTTCCTTTTCTATAGGATTTATCATATTGATGACACCCCTTCAGGATCTGCAGATGGACACCTTGATTACAGCAGAGCTATTGAAGTGAGCGATGTTTTTAACTAGTTCATTGTGGTGTCACTGGTAGCTTGCAAGAGTAGTTAGCATTGCTTTATGTGTTTTACTAGTTTTTCATTAGTAGAAGTGGTCATACTTAAACTTTCTTTTCTACGTTTTGCACATAACTGTTATTTTTCTTCCCTCTGGTTAGTGTGTTGTTACTGTGTCATTATGTATAACTGGAAATATACACCAAACTGTAGGGAACACAGAAAAATTATATTCTGGGGTCCAGTATGTAGGCACCCGCTGTCTTGGTGAGCAGCAGGTCTAGGCACCCGCTGTCTTGGTGAGCAGCAGGTCCCCATACTTCAACAAAGTGTAAGCTTGTTGAAACTCAATATCCCTTGTAATGTTTTCTAGTACTTTTGGCCTTTTTCACTTTGTGTGTGTGTGCGTGCATGTGCGTGTTTGCTCTTGTACTTACCAATATACCTGAAATTAATTACAAGCCTCACAAGTCAGGGATAGTTGCTTTCTTGTGTTTTCTGTTAAACACCTGTTACTTTTTGGGTTTCTTATTTTTCTGGAGGAGGGGTTCAGGAGAGGAAAGGAAGCTGTTGATATTATTAATGTCATGATTCCCATAACAAAGGGTACTAATATCATAAACCATCCATTTACTGTATACTGACAAGGTTTGATAGTCCCTTTTCATGTGGATACTTAGCAAGATTCTTGTATATTTAAATCGAACTTCTTTCTTTAGCAGTGCATTCTTACTGTTGCATTAAAATTGTTATTGATACCACTTGTATACTTTCAGGGAACAAGAGATCCAATTTGTGCAATAACAGCATCTGATAAGATGCTACTTGTGGTAAGTTACGTGATTAAAATAACTCCTAATTGCCTCTTGTGCTTGTAGGCAGGAGGTTCTTCTGCAATGTTTTCATAAGCAGTCATAATTTCAAAGCATTTGAAATTATGCTAAATTCTAAATTAGACAGACGAATTAAGATGAAATATCTTTCTAGACATCTTCAAAGATAACTTTTTACCAGGTTCTTCCGTTAACCTGGACTCTTTCTAATTCACTAAGGGCTAGTTCACTAAGGGCTTATTCACTGAGTGCTTACAATTTAAGTACAGACTAGTTACCTGAGTTAGTACTTACATGTAGGGCTTGATAAAGTCCAGGTCAGGACTTAATTCTGTAATCTGAGTTATAGGAAGTCTCTTCTAAGCTGCATGTACATGCACGAAGATTTACAAAGTTTTTCTGTTTACATATTAATGGTATAATGTATGATGATAGATAATCTCAAATGTATGTAGTATGCTATATACATATTAATACATTTATGGATTATACATATGTATTATGTACGAGGTATTGTTCATGCCAAACGGTGCATTTATTTTTTTCTCATCCAAAAAGAGTGATCTCATTAGATGAACAGACATCTGGTGGGCTTTAAAACAAACTAATCAAGCAGAACAAAGACAGAAAAAGAACATTGTTTCTTCTTTTTATCCACCTTCCCAAGAAAGATCTTGATGTTTTCCCATGTTCCTGCTCCAGTGATTTTTTTTTTTTGATTTTTTTTTTTTGGTTCTATCCTTTGACTGGATTTTACAAAATCAGTGGGTCATGGGAAAAAAACACGAATGAATAAAGTGTGATGGTTAGTAGATGACGATGACTGTGGGATTCTGTTCACGCTTCAAGAATAAGAGTGAGAAAATGAAATTAAGAGGATAATTAATCAGTGACTTTGGTTAAAAGGAAGGGAATGAGAAGAAATGTCTTTGAGACTAGATCTGGATAAATGTGCTGAAGCTGAATGCACATTACAAGTGGTTAGATTTTCTAACACTTCTGACCAAATCTGCTTTTCAATTTATAGGGCATACAGATATGAAAAAGTCAAAGATGAAAGGTGTGATTTATACTGAGGATCTTAGGGGTGGCTTTGGGGGAGAAAAAAGAGGGAATAAAGTTTGGACTACCTTAAAGTTTAATAGCGACTCACTTCCAGCATAAGGGTTAAACAGTAGGTAAAATAACATACGTTGTTCAGTCTACAGAAACACCATGAGAAAATAGTGGCAGGGATCATTTCAGTCCAGGGATGTCAAACTCATTTTAGACTGTTGGCCTGATGGTGTCTTGACACAGGGCACGGGTGTGTCATTTGACAAAATAAAGATACACCACATTGGTACTTAGATTAGTTTACTGTTACTCAAGCCTTTGAGTAACCAGTATATTTTATAGCATTTACTTTTAAAGCTAGTTCAAGTCTTGAAGTAATTGGTGAGACTTGTTAGCATGCAGACAGCACTACATGAACACAGCTGTACTGCTTTCAGACCCGAGCTGGTACTGTGATATGGCACTCTTTGAGTGGATTTACCAGCATGGGACAGGGATCTTTTCATTGTTCTCCTTTTTTGTTATGTGGACCATGTCTGAAGGTACATGGGGAATTGTCAGGCTCCTGGAAGTGTTCTGTGCGCTGAATGTGGACTATGGCTTTTCGTTTTAACATCTCTGATTAAAGCAGATCTGTAAATTGTAGCATCTTTTGAAAGTACCTTGTTTGAATAGCAGAATTCGGAACTTTTAGCGTGATGATGTTCCCTCTCTCCACTTCTCTGTCACTTGCCCAAAAACTGTTTTGTCTAGGACAGCATGTAAATCAAACCTTTTTTAAGAGTTCATTGGTGGAAAAATTCTCTCAGTAAGCAAGCATTGCTTTTCTCTAGGGAAGAGAATCCGGCACTATTCAGAGATACAGTCTTCCTAGCGTTGCTATAGTACAGAAGTATACCCTGAACTGTCGTGCCTATCAGCTGTCTTTGAATTGCAACTCCAGGTGAGTTACAGATCTGCTTCTAACGCAGGTATCTGATTTTAAAATAAACCACCACAATTTGTGAAAATACTAATTCTATGAATTCTATGGTTCTATAACAATTATGTATTAATTTTACTTTAATATAAACTATTTATTAATTTTAGTTATTATTAATGATTGCATAACCATTTATTTATTAGTAATTAATTACATCTGGCCAGTCATCAGATTGCTTTGAGAGACTGTGTTAGTAAAGCTCTCTTATGTTTTAAACTCTTTAGGGGGTGTGTGTTTAGTTTAAGGAAACATACGCGTGAAAATACCTTTGTTTTATTAGATGAACCAAACATGAGCTCCTGTGATCATGACACGAATTGACGAAATAATGTCATAACCTTAAATTTTATCTCTAAGGTTTCTTTCTATTTCTGTGTCCTTCTAATGCCTGGAAACTTTGTTCATCCCATGTTAATTTTCCATTGTTACAACCTGTAGCTGGGGGCAATGCTTCTTTCAAGACTGGTTTTCCTAAGCTTCAGCTGTGCCAATACTGAAGTTGCTTTCTACTCAACAGTTATTTTTTTGTAAGAAAGAACGCGGGAGTCTGGGCAGAAAAGGCAGAACTATTCTGAATAAAGAGGACTTGTAAGACAATTTTAATCACTTTGTAATAACTTTATAATTTCAAACAAAATTCATAATGCACATGTAGATTGCTCACCTTTTTCGGTGTAGACCAAATACAGAATGCTTCACTTAAAAGGCAATGTGATCTAGTCAGTCGTGTTAATTTTGCTTTGAACCCAAGCTGTTTCCTTCTTAAATGACATTGTGCTAGTGAAAAAGGCTCAGATCCGTAACTGTTTTGAAGTTAAATTTCTAAATTGCTTTTGAAATTTTAAATAGGGACTATGGGTGTCAAAATACCTTTAAATATTTAGAAATGCTTTTAAAATGGCATTGTAGTAAATACAGGCTACTATGATTCACTGAAGACCTATGTAACTGGAAATTTTCATGTGTAACCCTTTTTAGAAATTGTATTTTCCCCATATTTTAAATGACTTCAAAGATTAACTGGATTATACTTGACATTGTCTGGAAAAAACCTAAAGAATACCCTTTGTAGAAATATAAGAAATCCTGTTTTAGGGATTAACAGTCTGTATGACCGCTCTTTTTCATTTAAGAATCTGCTTCATTGCCTCCTAGTAAATAATGAAAACCAATTCTGTTTGGTTGATAATTTCAGGCTCTGTCAAGAAAAGTTTGGCGAGGGGCAGAACTTTACTCAAGTTGATATCTGAAGTACTAAGGATCTTCAAAATGTTGGATGAAAAAAATCTATGGAATTATACTGGTATTAGATTAGAGGGGAAATTTGGCCTGCGTGTGCCAGTTTAGGGATTTACAACCTTGAATAGTATTATTTATCTGTCTTATTTTTTCTTCCTTTGTCTTTCTGTAGTCGTGTTGCTATCATAGACCTTTCAGGTGTTTTGACGTTCTTTGACTTGGATACACGGGTAGTAGACAGTACAGGACAGCAAGTGATAGGTGAGCAGCTGAAACTGGAACGCAAAGATGTCTGGGATATGAAATGGGCCAAAGATAATCCAGATTTGTTTGCAATGATGGAGAAAACAAGAATGTATGTTTTCAGAAACTTGGATCCAGAGGTAAATATTAATATACGTAAACTACTCATTTTACAAATTCGCTCGTAAGTTAATGGCTCTATGCTGAACAGTATTATTCTTGTGTTCACTGTTCAATTAGGCAAGTATTTATAACAATAAACTTGCTTTTGGAAATCTCAAAATCTTGTCAGCTCTAATGTGGGAGTGTTGTTTAGGAACAAATTAGTAAAATGAACTATCAGTCCTGGAAAGACAAAAATGGTGTCATATTTTTCTTAAATGTATGAGATGTTTTCAGGACCATATTTTTTATATGCTTTGGAAAATATAGACACAATTTTAATAAAGATCTTTGTAAAACACATTTCAGTTGAATCTAAATATAGGCAGGTGTTCCTTTATCTCTTTCTCATAATTCAGTTATAGAAAACATGAGGATTTTTAATTATGTCTGTGTATATGGAATTGTTAATAACGTTACAGATTTTGGCATTTGTTTCCTGTTGGAAATGCAATTAAATCCTTGTTTGGACAAGAAGAAATTCTCTTTATGTATACATAACAGATTTGTTTAGGATTTGATCAGACAGAATACAAGTTCATTCCTTTGTAACTTATTTAACTTTAAGGAACCTATACAAACTTCTGGATATATTTGCAACTTTGAAGACTTAGAAATCAAATCTGTTCTTCTGGATGAAATATTAAAGGTAAGAATAATTAATTTTATTTTGTAGGAAAAGTTGGTGTCTGTCTTAATGATTTGAACAGTAGATATCTATGTTGGGTGAAAATAAAGGTGACATGGAATAAAATGATGTTTCTTTATCCATTCTATTAGAACCCTGAACATCCTAACAAAGATTACATCATCAATTTTGAGATTCGGTCATTGCGAGACAGTCGAGCATTGATTGAAAAAGTTGGCATTGAGGAATCTTCCCAATTCATAGAAGACAATCCGCATCCCAGACTTTGGTAAAATCTCTTTATAACCTTTGTTTAAATTTGTGCTCTTTTGTATTCTTTTCCTGTTCAGACAGATCTAGTATTAAAGTACAAAACCTCAAATCAAAACCACCAAAGCAGTAGAGACTGTAAACAGAATCATTTAAGAAAAAGGGAATGAAAAAAAGGTACCAGTGCTCAGCTGCAATCTGAAGGGCTCCTATCTGAGAACATCTCTGCATTGGGCTGAATCGTCCCCAAAGGAGTATCACAGTGTTGAGGGAAGGTCCAAAGAGAGCCCTGCAGTGCCATGCTAGTCTGGCTCCCCACCTCTCTTGCAATTGGCCTGTTTGGGTAGTTCTAAGCTGTGTGGTGTTATGATTTCCCAGAATGCAAGAAAATGGTGGTTTTGTTCCTAAGCATTTGAGAATTCATGTTTCAGGAGATGCTGAGCAAGTGGTCAAGACTCCTCAGTAGCCATCTTAAAAAAGAACTTGGGGCCAGTGCTTCCCCAGGCTCCTAGTTCTTGAACCCCCAAAAGTGGGCTGTTGTTAAATTGGAACTCCATGATTTTATGAATATTGTAATTTGTCCCAAAAAGCATTCTTTCCAATCTAGTTGTGCTTTCACGTCCAGAATGTACTTTCTGAAAAACATTCTGAAAGGATTTGATAGCTACATTTTGAAAGTTTCTGTAATAGTACTGTAATTTTATTAGTTTCAGTATGTAGGGTAAGAGTTAGTTTTGTGAGTCTTCATTTTTACTACTGTCTTGAACTAGCTGAAGTTTTTTTGAGGTTTGAAGTTCATGCTTTTTGCTAGTACTGTTTAATATAAAATGGCTAGTTTTGACAGACTGTGTCTCAGTAAAGGTTTTATATCGTAAAGTCACAAAATAATGTCAAATGCTGTTCACCTTGCTGCAAAATTGCCATGAACCTAATTTTCATTATGCAAGTAAACATATGATATGTCATATTTATACAGAAGAGATGGATTAGAAGTGCTGGATACGAAGCAAATGTATTCTGGATCAGAACAGGGCAGTGCCCGTATTGCTAGAACGCAACAAACAGGATGATTTGTGTTACAGATCGATTAAATTTGCTGTACTGTTTTTCTCTTGGTTTCACTGATGTCAGCGATGAGCACTTGAGCTGAAGTGGTACTAACCTCAAATTTATTCAAAAATACTAAGTTGATACTGGCTTAGGTCATTGAATACAACAATAATATTATTGGTTTTGTAAGCGCCCTACCGCACTGACTTTGTTTCACAATGTCAATCAGCCAGTCTAAATTTACCTAGCCTTATTTTTGCAGAAAATTCTAGAGTTCATTCAGGCACCTGATGGATGTAGGTTGGCCTGAAGGTAGAAATTCTCTATTTGCAGAACTGACCAATGGGGCAGCAGCAGTACAAGGTTTCCCAAACTGCCCTGCTCTCCCAGACTGCTGTCCCAACTGGACAAGAACATCAGACGGATTGGAAGGATAACTTATTCTTTATGACCAATTTAGTTGGAGGCCTTCAGACTGAGGCTGCCATCAAGGCCGTAAGTCCTGATACATGCATAGGTAGAAATACCTAAATGGAACTGCATCGAGACCAGCAACACATTTCACATAAGACAACTGTAATACTCAAACCCTGCCCATTCCTCCCAAGCCAGTGTCCATTTGAACAGCTGAACAAAAGAATATTAGCAATTATTTGAACATCTTTCCTTGAGCAAGTACTGGATAGATCATAGAATGTACTGGGGACAATCATACCACTGAATAACAATGCAATTGCAGTAACTTGAATGATGTCTTTTTTAAATAATAACTAGTTAAATGGATCCTCATTTTATTTACTTTATAGCTGCTTTTCCATCTGTCATGTTTGTTTTTCACACAGGCGTCTCCTGGCTGAAGCTGCTCTTCAGAAGCTGGATCTGCAGACTGCTGAACAAGCTTTTGTACGTTGCAAAGATTATCAAGGTATTAAATTTGTGAAGCGTCTAGGCAACCTGCAGAGCGAGTCAATGAAGCAAGCAGAAGTGGCAGCCTATTTTAGCCGATTTGAAGAAGCTGAAAGAATGTATCTGGATATGGACAGAAGGTAATTCCATTTAGTCATCTCAGCAGCAAATAAAGAAAAAAAAATGCTTACTTTAATAAGGAATGGCTGGTTTAGCACTGAAGACTCTTTACCAGTTTCTGACAAGACAGAAAAGGCTCAGATGGAGAGAATTTTGTTGTATCCATAGATAACCAATTCTATATGTAAATCGGCGCATTCCAAACTGTTTGCGAAACCTCAGCTGCTTGAGGTAGTGCTGTGTTTCATAGATGTTTTCGCAAGTATTTTGTCAGTATTTCAACTGGGATTCCAAAAATACAAACGAAAAATCTTAACTAATGTTTAATTTACGTACTGTTGCTCTCAGCTAGTAGCCAGTACACATTCTTTCCAATTACATATGCAAACAACAGAGTTTTTAATGAGCTGTAATCTCTGGAGAGACAGAAAGGACTCTGGGTGAAATTGTGGACCAGTCAATGGAATTTTTGCTCAGGAATGAAAACAAACAAAACAAAATTACAGTATTACTGGGAAATATAAATTAAGGCTAAGTAATTAGCTAGAGCACTGTCTCTACTGAAAAAGGATAATGAGAAATAATAAGCAGCAGTTGTACGATGTAGCCTGTAGGTTGTGGTCAAACATGGAGAAGCATGAATCACTTATGCACATGTGAAATTTTTAAGCTTTGATTAATGGGAGCCATGAAAAAAAGTAGGGAATGATGGAGAAAAAAAATGAGAAACCCTCCTCTTCCCCAGTAAGGAGGCGGGCAGGACAGGAGCTGGGGAGAGATGCATGTTAGAGCCTGGTAATGGAAAACTTTCTTGCACATAATTAATTAGCCCATGGAAGTATGCTGGATTGGAGAGGTGGACTGCCTCACAAGCACTTCAGTCGCACTGCAACACTGATTTTTAGATATAGCATATTCCTTCCACGTGGCTGAAGAGAAATTTGGCCATTATAGGATTGCAGAAGTCAAAGGCTTATTTTTTTTTTTTACTGGTTTCTTCAACAGTAGAGCATCTTATTCTCCGGTTACAAGAATATGGGAATTCTGTATTGACCTTATGTGTCTCCTCACCACTAGAAAAATCTTGATAAGGACCTACCATAAATCAGGCTTTTTCAAATACAATTCGGAATTTTTTAGATAGATGCTCTTATTTAACTGACTGTGCTAACTTGCTATTGCCTTCCTTAACTCACTTGTAAGTTTAGGGCATCTTTAAAAGAAGTGTATATATCTCTCCCATTTATTTTCTATGCACCTGCAGAAAATAATTCTTTATTGCTTCATATAGAAGTAATTATATGGTGGAAAAAACACGCCAGATGATAGACACACAGTGGGTCACAGGTATGCATGAATAATAAAAAGGAAAGACTGCTTCTGAGTCCTTTCTCCTTTATCCAAAGTCATCTTGAATCTGAAAGAGAAGTCTCTGAAATCCATTTTATTACATCTCGGCTTTTGCATCTGTTATTCATATTCCTCGCTCCTTGGCCTTTCCCCTCGTCTCTCTTCTGGTTTTAGCCTTTTGCAGCTGCTGCCATCTATTGTAGCAGTCAGCAGTGTAAGATAAAGAACAGCATACAGAGTAAGAGGAAACCTGAAGTAGACACAGTCCAACTGTCTCACCAGCTGCTTAATTAACTCCTCACACAGGAGTGTGGCCAACAGGGAAGCGCGTACATATGATATAACCTGTGAGCTCTCTGAGTATTTGCTTTTCTAGAATACTGTTTAAACTGTAAACAAGCGATCCGGGATCATTGTGATCCCTGCGTTGTAGGTTATGAACATGAAAATACTTTTGGATGCTTTTCTCAAGGTTTTTGATAGCTATTTTATTGTCTTTGACTTTTTCCTGCTATTTTCTGTCTATATTAGAGATCTTGCCATTGGACTACGAATAAAACTGGGAGATTGGTTTCGAGTATTGCAGCTATTGAAAACTGGCTCAGGTGATTCAGATGATGCCCTTCTTGAACAAGCCCACAATGCTATTGGAGATTATTTTGCAGACCGTCAGAAATGGTATGTTCTGTAGAGGACCTAGTAAGAAGGAAATTACAAAGGAAATGATAAAACTGATGACAAGACTTAATTTACGAGGAGGGACAGACATCAGGAAAGTCAGGATGCAATACATGAAATAATTTTGGAATGATGAGATTTAGCTCGGACCTTTTTGGTTTCATCGCTGCACGAATCTTTAAACAGAGGCTGTTTATCAACTAAAGAATGAAGGTGATAAACATCTCAGTTTTGTCAGAAGTCTGTTTGCTTCAAAGCGGGGGATGGGGGCAGGGAGAGAAATACCTATACAGTTGTATTAGGCTGGATATAGAAAGTATTAAAGGAAAAAAAAATAATAAAAAAAGTAGGAGAGAATTACTAAAAATCAGTGAATTTCAAAACTAACCACAAACTTTCTAGAATGCTTAAACTAACAAATTTTTGAAAAGGTCCACAGTTCTCTCTGATCTGGATCTCTCTCCAGCTATTGCCCAAACTGGACACCCAAGGAAGATTTTAAGAACAGTGCACGCATGTAGTAGTATTTCTCCAGAACACATTTTGCAGTCAGGTACTTATGAGCCAGTGGAGATGTCTTCGTAGCTAATAACTTGCAGAGAAATTTTCTTCCGTGAACTTCTGTTATTGCCTTCTAAGCCTATGTAAACTTTTAGCATCCAGAACACTGTCTCTTCCACAGCTTCACTATGTATTGCAGTTACCCAAACTGTATTATAATCGCAAAGAGCTTGGGTCCCAAAGCAGTTGAAAATTTGTGATTAGATTTTGAAAGTTGGTATTTAGATGCTTTAGGTAACTTTGGAGAATGGTCTTGGAGATCTTAGTGCTTGTGTTTTAAAATATGGGGGCGCAACAGCAAAGCCCTTTTCTGAAAGTTTAGATGCAAGTTGTTGTCCATCATCAGCCATGATCTGTGCAGATGTGGGAATACAGTTTTAAGATTCCTTGACTTCCTAACCTTATGCTAGTCAGAGAATCAATCTTGCTACTACTTCAGTATAATGATGTCTGAAAATGAAAACTTATAATGCATTTTAGAAAAAGTGAAAGTCAAGCTACAAAAGCCTGCAAGCAAAGTTACTTATTTAAAATAATGTAATTTTAAATTTACAAATGCAAAAGACTTACACAATGAAAAGCTTCACTTGTGTTTATATATTAGAAGCAACCACTTTTTTTTTTTTTTCTTATTAGGTTAAATGCTGTACAGTATTATGTACAAGGACGAAACCAGGAACGTTTAGCTGAATGTTACTACATGCTAGAGGACTACCAAGGACTGGAGAATCTCGCTAACTCCCTTCCAGAGAATAATAAATTGCTTCCTGTAAGCAAAAAGGACCTTTATTTTTTATTGTCTTATGCTCAATTATTTATTTAAAATTTCCCATCTTGTGAGGGTTAAGAAAGAGAGAAAGAATGCAGTGTATGACCTACTCACATAAGTATAATGGTCTTAGTTTGGTATTGATCTCCAGT
Organism: Dromas ardeola; assembly: GCA_013398915.1. Taxonomy (NCBI): domain Eukaryota; kingdom Metazoa; phylum Chordata; class Aves; order Charadriiformes; family Dromadidae; genus Dromas; species Dromas ardeola. The sequence continues at coordinate 250,313 of VYZM01022282.1, read as the reverse complement.
ATTACTGTTGTTTTCATACTCCATCGTTCTTCCTTTCCTTTATTGTCCAGGTTCCCCAGAAAGACCTGATTCATCATTCACCTGATTCATGATGATTATTCATCATGCTTTGTGGCCACATGGCTAAGTCATAATTCACTGCTTCCCTCCCCAAATTGTGGCATTTCTCTCTAAAATAGCTATGCTTCGCTGAGAAGTCATGCCTCAGGGCTGGACACTTAGTTTAGTTTTGATTTTGTTGTCTAGTGTACACTGGGGTGTTTCTTGCCCCAGATTCTTCCTTGTTGCTATCTCTGGTTTAACTCCTTACATGGGAAGGGAATGGTAATGTACGATGAAAACTGAAGATACTCAGCTGAAAAGAGGGAAAGTAGGTGGCATAGCCTGAAATGACTTACAAAGTAATAGCTAATTTAAAACTATGAGATGATTAATTCAAAATGCTTGAAAAATGCAAAACATGCTCATTTAATGCCGTTTTCCATTGTTTGAACAAAGCAAGACATAGCACTCTTTTTTTATTTAACCTCTTTCTAATAGTGAAGTTTTGTGAAATACTCCAGATAGTAAGAACGCAGTTCTGGTATGATTTCATTTCAAAGAAAATTTTTTTAAATAGCTTTTTTTTTAAAGTTGAGAAACAGTGTGTGAAAGTAGCGCGCTGTTCTAAAGATTTACAACAGTGCGTGTTGTCTTCAGTGAATCCATGAAGCAAACCACCTCTTTCCCCCAATTTCTTGGAATTAAATTAAACAAGAATATAATAGTATTGCAATTGCTACGCAACATACTAAAAACCTCGAAGTGCATTTAACACGGTGCTGATGCTTTTTGCAGGATATAGCTTGTATGTTTGTAAGAGTGGGGATGTGTGAACAAGCTGTGTCAGCCTTTCTGAAATGCAATCGACCGAAGGATGCGGTAGATACCTGTGTACATCTCAACCAGGTAAAACAGCAGTAGATAATCTGCTTTACCAATACCAATTTAACAGTGAGATTTCTATCCTAATGCCCAGCTAAATACAAGTCCTTGTTAAGCATCTGATGATTCACCATGATTTCTGGAAAATTCATACTTCAGTGTTTAAGGCAGTTACCTGAAATTAGGATTAGACCATGGAAGGGACAAAGCTATATGCAGCAGTGCTACTTCTGCGTGCGTCTGATAAGCGTGCTCAGCACACAGACATTTGTGCCTTTGTAGAGCCAGGCTGTGCTGCCTCCTGACGGAATGGGAGGAAGACTGGAGAGCTTCTGGCTGCTTACTTTCCACATCCCTCTCCTTCCTTGTACAGATGCAAATGTGTTTGTGGCTGCATTAGGATGTAGCTGGAATGGAACTGATCTGAAAAATGATCTGCATGTTTACATCTAGAGCTGTTCCCCAGTATGACTTATCTGTGCAAACGTTTGTGTCAACACAAATAAGACAGACACTGAGGATGGCTATAAGGAACTTGATGTATGGGAATGGCAGGACTGGCTAGTGCTGTTTCTTTGCTGTGAACAATTTCCTAATTTATGGATGTGAAGGGCTCTTAGGTATGAGATTCAGCTAAGTTTCTCAGTCCTGCCAAACTTCTGATTTGGGACAAACACACTAGCCAACTGTTGAAGATCACGAAAATTCACAGACAAAATGAGGTGTATAGAAGGATAAGTAAAGTGTTACTGTTTGTGCCTTAAGCTTATGGGCTGAAGTCCTCTTTCAGACATGGTTTTAGAGAGTCTGGGTTTTAGAAATACCAGAAGTGTTGAAATCCCTGTGTCCAGCTATGAGCAGCAATGAAATGATTTTGCAAAGCTTTTACCAAAGCAGAAGCAACTGCTTTGTATGTGGTTTTGGACAGAGGTCCAGCATTTGTTTCACAGGCCTGCAGTATCACATGATTGGCAATGATGTTAGCATTTGTATTCTCTTGCTTGTAATTTTATAGTAGCCTGGTTCTAAATGGTGCTGAAGTATTGCATGCAAATGTTGCAGACTTTGCATGAATAACCAGCTTGTTCTGAGAATGTATTTGAAAAAATGAGGTTGATAATTGTCTGCTTTCATTTCTAGTGGAATAAAGCTGTGGAGCTGGCTAAAAATCACAATATGAAAGAGATTGGATCCTTGTTGGCCAGATATGCAAGTCATTTACTGGAAAAGAATAAAATCCTTGATGCTATAGAACTCTATCGTAAAGCCAATTATTTCTTTGATGCTGCTAAGCTCATGTTCAAGGTATTGCAGGTTTTATTTTTATGTCAAATAACTGGGTTTTTGGACTAGCTCCTATTAATTCCATGCTACTTTTATTTTCTTGGGGTTATTTTAGTGTAACAATGTCCAGGCAATTAGCAGATGTCATTATACAGGATACTGCAAAGACTAATCCATCTCCTAAATTCAGGTATCTCTGTCTGAGATAGTTACCCTGGGTGTCCCCTGTAGCCAGCAGAGAGGAGACTTTCAGGACACAAGCCATCAGATTTATTTTGAGACTTTCACTCCAGAATGAGATGAACTGCACGTCAAAAAAGGTCCTGTTGCCCCGCGTTGCCTGGTAAAGGAGTATAGCAGACCGGCCTGGGTGCAATGTCCACATTATTTCATATGTTGTGTGGATTAGTTTTATCTCCTTTATTTTTTAAAAACAGCAAATTCATTAACTAAAAGTTAAATTTTGGTATTTCTTCAATCAGTACCTTCAATTAGAAACTGCTGTGGTATGCTTTTAAGATAAAGATGTTGCTTAGATTTGGTTTGGCTGCAGAGATTTCTGTACATAGCTTATAAAGTCTGTAAGCGTGATACGTAATTTTTACAGCAAATATTTATAGTAATATATATGTTATTTTCAAAAGCCATTCTTCTTTTCTGGGAAAACCACCAGACCTTATTGAAAGCTATGTATTTCTTAAACTTCGATGTTTAAAAGTTGCTATTTTTTAGTTTATTTTTATATTAAATCAATAGACTTATACATGGTTACACTGATTTATCCTTCCTGAGAATCTGGCTTTATATACTTGTTAGCTAAATAAATATAGAATAATGTGCATTCTTCACTTTGACATTTTCATTTATAGTTCTGTTTGCAGTCTAAATTATTACATTCAAATGCAGAATAATTTTTTGGCATGATTTCCTAGGTTTGTGCAAGCATGCAATTGTCCAAGAGAATAAAGTGATTCTTTTAATAAAATTTTTTTTTTTTTAAATCTACATTGAATTCCTTGGGTTTGTTTTTTAAGATTGCAGATGAAGAGGCAAAGAAAAGGACAAAGCCCTTGCGAGTTAAGAAGCTTTATGTATTATCAGCCTTACTTATAGAACAGTGCCATGAACAAATGCAAAATGCACAAAGGGGAAAAGTTAAAGGAAAAAGTTCAGAGGTAGAGTGATTTGTTTGTTTTCTTTCTGAATTCTGGTATGTGCTACCTAGTCAGAATAAATAAAGCTATCTTCATGTGAGGCTGTTACATTTTTTTAATAACACTTTTTCCTGCTAAGAGCAAAGCTTTCCTTAAGTCTTCCAGGAAAACGTGTTGTTTAAAGTATTACTTTAAAACGTCTAAATCACATGTATTAATAGATATTTTGCTTCCTAAGTTTAATATATTTTCTTAATGTTTTCACTATAACAACGAAAATCATACTAAGAAACTCCAGATTTTTTTTTTTCCCTGTGAGACTCTCATTTTCCTGTCATTTAGGAGTACATATCAATCCCAAAGAGAGAGCTGTGATTAGATTAAGTTACATTGGCTGTAATTTACCAGGGCGATGGCTACAGATACGGGGGAAGCAAATGGAAGAAATTTTTTTTTTTTTTTTCAGCTGACACTTTCATCTTCATATGCACAAATGAAATAGTTTAAACAAAGTTTTAAGAAATCTGGTGTTAAAATGCAGTATTAATCCAAACTATGAACCAGTCTGCAGATGTGCACGGAATATATTTGTACACATGTATATGATATTTATCTCTGGAAATCTGCAACACATGTTCTTCCTATGCACTGTATAAAATATCTAACAATGTTCATTTTAGGTCCATGCATTTATGTTTTCCCTAGTTAACACAGGCAGTGGCATAATCACCAAGTACAGAAAAGTTCTTTTTATATATCCCTATTTCCTGCTGTATCTGTTTTGTATAAAAATTGCTTGTGATACTGCTTTGTTTTCAGGCTGCTTCAGCTTTGGCTGGTTTGCTAGAAGATGATGTTCTTTCTTCAACTAATCGCTTTGCAGACAATGCTTGGCGAGGAGCTGAGGCTTACCATTTTTTCATACTTGCACAAAGACAGCTCTATAAAGGTTCTGTAGATGCAGCACTTAAAACAGGTAGGGCTTTATTTTTAACCCTGTAAAGAAACTCTTCTAATTTTACAGACCCGCACAGCACATCATTTTATTTATAGTTGGCACATTTTTCTGTTCTTGCTAGAACCATGGAATTTAAAACAAAATACATAATGAATAGAGTATCGCTGCAGTCAAGATACCTGGAAAGTATTTTCTCAGAGACAATGCAAATCTAACTTACCAAACATTACCTGGTGAAATTGGACAATCTGTAGATGTGCTGTTGACTGTTTTGTTTCTTTCTTTAAATTACAAGGCATGGCTGAATTTGTATCAGACCTCCCTGTAGAGCTTCATAAAAATCTGTGGGAGTTAGAGAAGCAAATAGTGCCCTATACTTTGTCCAAGTAATGAAGGTCCATTTCAAATACTTCCAACACGTTTAAAAAAAGTAAGTGTCTCAAAAAGACACTTTAATTTCCCAGTCAAATGCCCTTCTTTTTACTTATTTTTAAAGTGTTGAACCACACATCTTTCACAATCATGTCAATGAAAAGACATTGGTTCATTGTGTCCAATTTGTAAGATTAAATACTGTCTACTAGTAGTAAATATTTCATACAGATGCCTGTACTTCTCAGAAGACATGTAATAATTTCCTTGAATTTTTTGTTTTTTCATTTTTTAGCTCTTCATTTGCGAGATTATGAAGACATTATCCCTGCAGTTGAAATCTATTCCCTTTTGGCACTCTGTGCATGTGCAAACAGAGCATTTGATATTTGTTCAAAAGCCTTTGCTAAACTAGAATCCTTGGAAACTCTTAGGCCAGAGCAGAGGCAACAGTATGAAGAGCTTGCTCTAGAGATATTCATGAGACATTGTCCGAAGTATAACGCAAAATCTGATCTGGATGACGTTCTCGAGAGGTGGGTTTGTATTTATATGATACTGTAATAATACTGGCGATTTTTTCTGCTGTTGTCTGTATTTTGGGTTTTGGCAGGTTTTGTGGGACCAAGTTAATTAGGCGCTTTGCTGCTTAAACCAAATATTTAGCAAGAACAATGCAGGTGCTGTCCAGTTTGCAGAAAGGGTAATACAACACTGTTTTATTTGGGAGAATAGACACTGACTGTATCTGAGGAACTGGGCATAAAGATGTCACTTCATCTTAATTTGAAATGCATGTGGACAAAGCACAGGAGGTGTAGGACCTTTGATAAGGTGTCATGTGGCATTAAAGTAATAAAGTTACTGTTTGCATCACCATTGTGGTGTGATGCAAATGTCAACTAGTGAATGTCTCCAGTGTTTTGTGAATTATCTAAATCTACATGGTGTGAGAAGATGAATGAAAGAATTAGAATATGAAGGGCACGCTCAAGGGGTAGGTCCTTGGAGCAGCTGTACCCACAAGGGTGTCTTTTGACATGTTTCCTGCAAACAGCATGGAATTTGCGAGTATGGAAATTGATTGTGAATCAATTTTCTTTTTAATTAATAGGATTTTAACTTGTTTGATTTTACTATGCAGATGTATTGAATCTCACTAGTGGCTTTCATGTTGACTATTCAGAGGAATAAATGTAATAGCAGTCCAGGTGTCGTGATTGGACCTTACCTTTGTATGGCCTTCACTCCTTCTTTCACTTAATCTTTTGGATCTGCTGGTGCTGATTTGTTGATCGTATGGTTCTGGGGGGTGTGCATTTTCTTGTGTGAAGATTTACATACTTGTCTGTGTCAACAGTGAAGTAATACATGATTTAATAACTTCTAATCAAGAAGTGTCGCACATCTGAAGAGAGAAGCTGTATTTTACAGATGAGCATCTCAAGTTTTGGAACTAGCTGTAGGCACACAATTAAATATTTATGCTGTTTTGCAAATGTCTACAAAACAAGTCTTTGTTGCTATTTCAAAACCATGTTATTCTTTCAGCTTTATTTACTTTTCTCTTTTTTTTTTTTTTTTTTTTTTAAATAGCGGAGATGGGAAACTTCCTGTGTGTATTGCAACAGGAGAACCTATCCTGGAGTATCGATTCTGGATGTGCAGCGTATGTAAGCACTGCATGAAAGCCAAAGAAGCAAGCAATTATAACTTCTGTCCTCTGTGCCACTGTACAGCATAGCAGAGGGTAAAGGAATTGTTTATCCTCACATCTGTTACGTCGCCTAAAAATACTCTCTGAAATGTTACCAATGTACTATATTTTAAAATACAGCTCAGGTACTGTATTGTAACAGATAGTGCCACCATTAGAGAAACACTTAAAAAACCCAAGACCCCCAAGAGAAAACTTTACCAGTTCCACTTATGTGAAGAAACAGCTGTGTTAATAGACTCAAATTTTTTTTTGTTACATTTTTAATAAAGTTTTAAGGTAAAAGCATTATTTTCTAACTGTAAATTGAGCTTAGTTTCAAAACCATGCAAATTGAATGTAGGTTCATCTTAATAACGTTTTACTCTGAACAAGCTCCATTTTTTTGCTTTTGTTCGTGGTTTTTTTTTTTTTTTTTTGGTAAGGAAGTAATTCCTGAGTTGAAATAATGCCACAGTAGCTGTGATAATATTATTGTAGATGTTTTTCTACTGCTGTTTTTCGAGCGGGATGGTACCAGCTGAGGCAGACGCCTCTGTGCCGCTTCCTTTTGCCGCGTGTATTTAGACCCACCCTGGCAAGAGAGGGCTCGCCAGCATTTAGCGATGGGGGCCCTTACTCTGCGTCTGGGTCCATGAGCTTTGGCGACGCCTTCAGCCGGTAAAGGAGAAACCTCCATCAACCTTCAGACTGGCATCTGCTAAGAAGCTACTGTCCTTAAGCGGCTCGAAGAGAGCAGCTGCTGCGGGGATGGCCGGAGGTGAACCGTCATCCCTG
>VYZM01022282.1:194338-241323 GCA_013398915.1 Dromas ardeola | reverse complement strand
GATGCTTTGATGAGGCCATGAAAGATTTCAGGAAGGTACTAGAGTTAAACCCCCAGTTTGAAGATGCTGCATTGAGTCTAAAACAGGCTATTCTTGATAAAGAAGAAAAACAAAAGCGGGGTTATTGAAATTGCAGCTAGTAGTGTGAAAATGTTTTACTAAGCACTTACGTGATTTTTGTCATGAATGGATGAAGCACAAGATCATTTACATCTGTTATGACCTACTGAAGAAACCTCATTCTTGGGTAAATAAGTTAAAAATGGATTATAATGCGAAAGAAACTATTTTTGGATATTGTTGGTGTTGAGGAAAAGATCAATGTTAGATGTATGTGAGATACTTGTACAGATTTTGTACAGAAGTATTTCATAAAGGGGTTGGAAGCTCAGTAACAGCTAATTAAGTCTGGATTTCTTACTAAAACTTTTTGTACTCTTTCATAGATTGTTTTAAACAGTCTGTCATGGGGAAGAAAAATCAAACTATATAAACCATTTAAATACTTGAGATTGGCATGTGTGAGAAGTACAATGATTTAATAGTGATAGTGTTTGTCCACATTTAAATGTAAATTGGATTTAAGCTAAAAGTGCAATTGTTAATTATAAGGTGCTGTCCTTCAGATGCTATGGTAACTGATTTTTCATTCAGAGTGTTTCTGTATGAAGAAACACTTAACAAAACCAGTAAGATCTTTCTAGGTAACACCATCTGTACCTTGCAGGAGGAACGTGGTATAAGAATTCGGTCCTTTGTACATTCGTTCACTCCTGGAGGTAGTTATACGTTACATAAACAGGTAGGAACAGAGCACACCTATTTTTGTAATCCCACTGTAAAAGTATTGGACAGATGAATAATTGAGTGAATAAAAATGAACATCTTTTTTTTACCTCAGGATTGTCTGTAAAGAGCTTATAGAATCATAGAATGGTTCAGGTTGGAAGGGACCTTAAAGATCATCTGGTTCTAACTCCCCTGCCATAGGCAGGGACACCTCCCGCTAGACCAGGCTGCTCAAAGCCCCATCCAGCCTGGCCTTGAACACTTCCAGGGATGGGGCATCGACAACTTCCCTGGGCAACCTGTTCCAGTGCCTCACCACCCTCACAGTAAAGAATTTCTTCCTAATATCCAATCTAAATCTACCCTCCTTCAGTTTGAAACTGTTACCCCTTCTCCTGTCATTACACTCCCTGATAAAGAGTCCCTCCCCATCCTTCCTGTAGTCCCCTTTAGGTAGAGAATGTAGTTGGGCTGTTCACAGTAGGACCTGTGGCTTTCTCCTTTTTATTGAAAAAGTCGATTGCTTGAAAAATACAACATGAAGTCTGATTGAGCTGGCTGTGAGTACCCAAGCAGCTTCACTTGTCACATGATGTGAAGGGCTATTGCTGAAACTACAAATCATCAATAAAAACCCTTGTATGTTCATAGTAATACAAGTTCTAATGAAAGAAATAATCTTTGATTGCACACATGAGCATTAGGAATTTTTTTTTTAAATAAATTATGCTAATGACAGTTCTGCTGCCTATGGTGAGTTTCTCCCTGAGTGATCCTGGAGCCTGCACAAGTACAGAGCTTGCTTTGGGGTAAGTCACGAGAACAGACTTGAGCCCCTCAACATCTTCCCCAGCAGCTTTACTGAGATCAGAAACTCTACAACAGCCGCAATGAACAAATTTGGAGCAAGGGGCTGAGGAGGGGCTGCATTTACCTCTTGGGCTTCATGACACTTCACAGCAGCAATTTTGAAGTTACATAAATTTGATGAATGATAGCAGAATGTAACCGTTTACAGTTTGGAAAGTAGGCTGGTGTGTTTTTTTTTTCCCCAAAAAGTTTAATTTTGGAGTTTTTTGAATATATTAGGCATATGCTTTGCTTCCATTTTTATATCTTGGTGCTCTGTTTCCAAAACAGCATTTAAGGATAATTTTAAGGACTTGGCACATTTCATGCCACCTCAGTCTCAAAAATTGAGGAATTTTACCAACGTTTAGTTGATGGTGAGGAGGTTGAGCTAGAACTAAGCCTGTTCTGACTTACCAAGCCAAGAAAATTTAAAAGACAGTATGAACAGTTGAATATAGAATCCTAGAATCACAGAGTGGTTAAAGTTGGAAGGGACCTTAAAGATCACCTAGTTCCAGCCCCCCTGCCATGGGCAGGGACTCCTCCCACTAGACCAGGCTGCTCAAAGCCCCATCCAGCCTGGCCTTGAACACTTCCAGGGATGGGGCATCCACAGCGTTCCTGGGCAATGTGTTCCAGTGTCTCACCACCCTCACAAGTCCAGGGAGATGACGTCTGCTGCTCTCCCCTTACTGACCAATGCTGTAATGCTGTCTTAGATGGCCACCAAATTTGCCCTTGGTGAAGCCATGTTGGGTGTCACCAATCACCTCCTTATTTTCCATGTGCCTTAGCAGAGATTCCAGGAGCGTCTGCTCCACGATCGTGCCGGGCACAGAGGTGAGACTGGCTGGCCTGTAGTTCCCCAGGTCTCCCTTTTTTCCCTTTTTGAAAATGGGGGTTATGTTTCCTCTTTCCAGTCAGTGGGAACTTCACCAGACTGCCGTGACTTCTCAAATATGATAGATAGTGGCTTGGCAACTTCATAGGCCAGTTCCCTCAGGACCTGTGGATGGATTTCATCAGGTCCCATGGACTCATGTACCTTCAGGTTCCTTAGATGGTCTCGTACTTGATCTCCTACAGTGGGTGGTTCCTCATTCTCACTGTCCCTGCCTTTGCCTTCTGTGACTTGGACAGTGTGGTTAGACCCTTGGTGGTGAAGACCCGAGGCAAAAAAGTCACAGAGTACCTCAGCCTTCTCCATGTCCCGGGCGACCAGGAACATGACCTGTGAAGTTGTACTTTGAGAGATCACAGATGTGGTTCTGCACAGAACACTGTTTAAATGCCAGGATACAGATAAAAATCAAAAGATTAACAGCAAATAAATGTTTTAGAAAACAAAGATGCTATTAATAATATCCCTCCTACTTCCCAGCTTGTGTTGTTTTGTGAGTGTTGCTCAATTACTCCTAATGCATTCATTGTTGGCACAGAAATATCTCACTGGACTGGGAGCAATTTTGTTGCGGATTCTCCACAGTATTTCCTTCCCTCTCCTGTAAAAAGACGAACTGTCATGGTGCATTTTGGCATAATTTGGAAATCTTTCGAGGTAATTTCGGCCAGTAAGGTTCTCGCACACATTTTCCCTTTTCGTGTGCGCACATGAGTCACTTAGTTCTTTGGCCTTACATCATAAGACTAATTGGGGTTTTCAGTCTGAAATTATTGAATTGTATTGTGTGGTGTTCTTTCACTCAGGCCTGTTGAAAAAGTATAAACCACCGCTATTGATATAAAAAAAAAAATTGAAGAGGAGGATGTGTTTAGTAACTCCCCTTGTCCTGCAAGGTTTCCTGTTCGTAATCCTTTAAGAATTAAAAGTCTAATGGAGAGTAGTAAAATCCTTTTAATGTAGTGTTTCCACATGAAATTCAGACAACCTCTCAGCTTGTAAAAGGAGCAGGGGTTGTGTGCTTTGGGTGCGTTGCCGTGCAGCGGTACGGTGGCTTTACACCTTCACTGGGCTTTAGGGGTTGTCTCTGTTTGAGAATTACAAACCTCCGTAGACTGTCTGGGTCAATCCTGACGGCCCGATCCACTGCCCTCATGAAGCCTTTGCTGGTCAAAGTCATGGCGCTGAACCAGCAAGTCCAACAGGTGGTTGCTGCTAATGTACATTGACTGCCTCTTTACTCTGGCCAGAAATGTTTGAGACGTGAATAATTCACAGCCGCTTTCCCAAGGTTTCCTACCTATAAACCTGCTCTCCAAAAGCCCTTGACTCTTTCCTTCACGCAGCTTTCACTGGCAGCCCCTCGTTTAGTTTTTTCCCCATCACTGGGATTAATTTGGCAACGAGTAACAGTGTTCTCACCTGGTGATTTACCTTTAAACTTACAAAAAATACGTGATTTCCTCAATACCTTTCAGAATGTGTTGTTTTTTTTTCCTTCAGTATCTGGAACAACAGTCTCTAAGATCTTACTTGCTCAGAGAATCATAGAATCATAGTATCATCTAGGTTGGAAGGCAAAGAATAACATCATCACCCTCTGCTTTTCCCTGGTACCCCGTTTGTCCTTCTACTGCAACACAGGAGGAGGAGTTGTCACACCGCTTGCAGCCTTTCCCTGGCTTTTGCAGAAAGGTAGAAAACTATGACAAAATCCCAGGTTAGCAGGGCACGGAGCAGTATGAGAAGTGTTTCATATATGTTTAGTGTGAGATACAGTGTGGGGAACAAGGAGAGCCATTCCGAAGGGAAGGCTGCGGCACGATGAGGGGAAAGGGCTAGGTCGTCAAGTGGCCAGAATATGTTCCTCTTCCATGGAGGAACTCTTTCACCCCGAGTGAACAACAGCGATAAATCAGCATTAAAAACCTGAAAATCTTTGGCTGTTACAACTAAGGACTGCACTATGCACTGTCCTGTTTTGTAGGTAACCTTGATAAAAAGTAAATTAGTAGTGAAAGGTGCAGTGTTCACATTTTGTGGACATTTGAGAGAACGCCTTTGTATCAATCAAGCTCAGCTATGCAGGTCGTGCTCTCCCCTGACTATCAGAAAGGGAAGAGTTTAGAAAGAGGCAAAAACAACGTTCAAAACTGAAGATTGCTGGTAGAAGGATAATACTCTATATTCTTTTGTGTTAGCAGGTTATTGTCGGTCTGTCTAATCCTTTTAATAGAGTCAGAGGCTGGATCAATTAGAACAGATTCGACCTCAGCCTGTGGCTTTCACACATGATGGAAAGGCTGGTTGCTTTTCATGAAAAAAGTTTGCTGTGAGGTCTGGTCAGGGTGGAGGCCCACCTAGCAGCGTGTTGTGATCATGTGAGTTGAACTCCAGTCTCTTTCTGAAGATTAACTGTTTCCAAGATTTTCCTTGAAGGATCCCTTTAGTCCATGAGCAGGGATTGGATGCAATCCACAGCATCCTACAGCCCATGGTGATCAGGTTTTTCATCATTCATGTCTTTGCGTTGCGCAACAAGCATGTGAAATGCACCTGAAGGGTATCTTCATCTCCCAGCAAGGAACAGCTAGTCCAACCCTGCCATAGACATCACAACATTAGGTTTCAAGTCAGGCTCCTTCTATGAAAAAGGCCGATCCAAGATTCAGTGCTTTCCAGGCTTGTATAGGGACTCCTGTGTGCCTGTATCTGCGCATTTAACATATCTCTTGCACCTTCCTAAGTCCTTTTCTCTGTGTTGGCTGAACAATGAAGGCTTTTTCTACTATAGTGGTATGACCAGAGTGGTTTCTGAAAGCCTAATCCGAGAGTTTAAGCCTGTAGGCCTGAAAACTGAAATCTAGGACATGAGTTGGGTGCTGAAGTTCCAACTGCAGCACCTGGGAGGAGGGAGTAATCCCAGGAGAACCTAGATGCAGAGCAATATGCCACGCAATAGTTTGGGCAAGACACCCTCAAAGCTAAACAATGAATGCCTAAGCCTAACACACTTGTGTGACTGAGTGTGAAAAACATCATCTGCCATGAACAGCAACAAAGATCAGAGGAGGCAACCAAGGATGTGGAATTTCTCTGGCTTGCTTGTGAGAACGTGGGAACCTGAAATGCTTGTGGCAATGGGAGTGCAGTTCTCTGTCATCTGTTCCCTTTCCCTCCCAATGTATTGAGCAGAGAAAAGTCTCCCCATCAGCATGCTGGGTGGTGGGAGGACGGGTATGGAACACTAGTGGACCCCTTCCTGGCTTCCCAGGGCAAAAGGGAAAGATCTGGGGTATCCCACTTGCTGCAGAGGAGTTTACCTGAGTCTACTTTGCAAGACTCTAGAGCGAGTGAACCTTGGTGACATAACACCAGACCTGATGCTCATCACCGTGGAACTAGACAGTGTCCCATGAGCACTGGGAAAAGAAGAGCTAGCATTTAGTCATCATGGTTTAAACTTCATCCCAGTTTACAAATTTCAAAACGACTGCTCTTTGGATTAACAGAAAGTTAACGTAAACTAATGGGTTTGTTACTGTTAGCATTAAAAATGGGGAATGTGCTCTCTGGGACGATGCGTGGGAGCAGTAAGCTCGCTTGGCTCTGCAGTGTTAGCTCCGGACAGTAGAGTGCACTGCTCATACAGCAGAGAAGGCGGCATCCCCCGGGCTGCTGCTGGAGGGGGTCTTGGGATCCCAGCACCCTCCCGATTCCTTTTTACAAAACTTAATCCTTCGGTAGATACAGCTCTAAGACTACATTTATTCAGCGATCATCACGGGCATGACTGCCGCCTTTGGGAAGCGTGCCACGTATCTGCGCTAATGGGCGTGCGTAACCCAGCCAGCCTGGGAGGACGGAGGAGGCACAAGCTGTGCAGACCCACCCGGGACCGCACACGTCTGCGTTATTACCCCGTATCGGCATCGGTGCGATTGCCCCCTCCTCACTGCCGTTGGACACCTACTGGTGCTGCAGGCACACCTTCAGTTACAGTGCAGGCACATCCTGAGAGCGACGACAGCTGGTCATGCCTCTGGTTTGTCCTTGATCTATAGTAAATAACCCTTATAATTTTTATACTCTTTAAAAAATATTTTCTGTGGGCACAGAAAACAAAATACCAGGTGAGTTGTCCTTTTTACTCATGTTAGAGCATCCGTCTTCTCCCGTTTTGTAGAGTTAGCCTTTTCCCTGCTTGGGCAGGTGAGAGGAAAGTAAGGAACTAACAAGTTTCCGAGAAGCTCAGGTCAATGCAATGTTATGGACAAAAATCTGCATTAATGAGAATAAAAAAGTGTGCCGTCATGTTGCATGTGGAAGAGGCCCGAAGTAGCAGATTGCTTGGCTCTTTGAAGCCAATGTTGGTGTACCAGATGGTTGCTGTTGCACATTAGCCAGGAGATGTTCTGCACTTACATGACTTTTATGTATTTTTATTTGACTTTTCAGATTTGCACTTTACATTCACATGAGAGGATTGGCAGTCACTTTATGAAATATTACAAGAAGCAGCCTTAACAGGGCTGGAATAATTTTAGGGATCTGCAAGTCCGTATTTCAACAGCTGGAAGAAACAAGAGGCGTTATTTTGCAGCCTTGGGTTATTTTCTGTCCAGTTTTCTTTCGTAGCCACTTCAGAGAGGCAACGGGTTTCAACATTTACTAATCCTGTTAGCAGACCCTGCGCTTTCTGGTGTTGTGGTGTTGTCCTGAGTCCCACCTTCTGGTCTTTCTGGTCTTTTCGCTTCAAGCAAGGTAGTTCTGGTGGTCACTGAAAGAGGTAGTTCCTGTGTCTAGTTGCACTGTTTAGAAAGCAGCCAGCACAGCAGAGCCTTCAGGTGCTGTTGGAGACACACACGGAGTGAAGTGAGGAGCGAGGCTGGAGCACACAGCTGAATAGCTCTGGCTCTCCAAAAGCAGACAAAGCTATAGGATAAACCCGAACAGTTTGGGGGATTTGGAAGCTTCAAAAGAATTTGGAATATGGCGGTGATTTGTGCCTTAGTGTTTGTTTTTTAAAATTTGGGATCCATTTTCTTTCAGCTGAATGGTGATGACTGCTGGGGGCAGTCCAGTTGAAAACCTGTTGAAATAACATCTGGTTCCAAAGCTGCCTGCTACAGCCCAACTCCAACACACCCTGCTCTACTGCTGGCATCTTCTCCAGAGCGGTGCCACCTGTGTTTGGTTTGGCAGGTAGCTCTCCTGCAGGAGACTGCAAATCCTGCCTTTTCCCCAGTTCTTGTCCCAGAACTTACTGTTATAAGGTCTTGAAGGACAGGCTATGCATTGCTTGTACCACAAAGCATGGTGACCTCTCCAGGTGAGTACACAGGGCCTGGTGTTCTTACCAAGTTCATTTTACATGCGTCATCTTAGATCTGGATCAACAATCCAGACTGGTCCAGTGAGTATGTAGCCCTGGAGACTGGCTGAACGGCGACCTGGAAAGGCTGAGAGTCATACACAGTGTATTTGTGTAGTTTTTCAAGAACACATACATGCTGCACATTAGGTGCTAATGTATGCATTAGCATACATTAAGCACATTAGGTGCTTAAGTATGAGGTAACATTATACAGTCCATGTTCAAGGCATTTCAGATGCCAAAGACAGAGGTCCTAAATCCCTTAAAAACATCAGGTCAGGAGGGCTTTGTGAGGACTTTTTTTCTCCTGAACACATACCCTTCCTCTCCCCGCGTGAGCTGCACTGTCCTCTGCAGGGGCTGCCAGGCAGTACGTTGGTTGGAGAGCAGGCTGCCACCAAACAGTGCACATACACCTGAGAAGAAGAAAAAGTCACATTTGGTCCATATCAAATCCCTCTTTGCAGAGCGTCGTTTTGCCTTTTGTCCGTCTTCTGCAAAAGTTACAGCTGATTAGACTTAGGCTTGTCTGAACACTTGCATGCGGGAAAATCCTTCAGGTTCTAGCTGAACCTGCCTTGAATTTCAAACTTGGTGTCAAAGAAGCCCTCAGGCATTTTGGTAACTGAGAGGCTGAGACAGGAGAACTTAAAACCTCATGAGCTTCAGTGAGGCTGTGTATCAAAGCTAGACAGAAACTCAATCTAGCGCTAGATGCAGCTGCGCGCTTAAGAAGCAGCACAAGCCAGAATTGCATCATGTTCATTTCTAGCAAGTTCACGAGTTGAACTGTTTTTGAAAGGCCAAGTCAAAAAATTATGTGGTTACTTAAGCTGCTGAGGCAGGGGCACTGCCATGGCACTACGCGTGCTAGAGTCCACTCAACTGGGTGCACTGGGAGCAAAGCACCCTCAGGTGACTGTCCTGGCATTTCCTTTGCTCTTCTTAGACCTCTTAGAGGAGGACAGAACCTCAAAAGTGTAAGACCAAACCCACATGCCTCTACTTCCCTGCCCATTGGGCTGGCATCTGAGGAGGTGGTTGACTGGCTGGGACAGACAGGAGACAACAGAGCTGAACTTCATGTGGATATTATGGTATATAAATTGACTTTCTTGTTCCAGACATTTTGAGCTGAAGTGCTATGAATCTGATCCTATAAAAAGTCAGAAACACCATATAAAAATCATATTTACATACCAAACAGTTTTGTTTACTCCAGCCAGTCCAATCTCAAAACTGTGTTGCACGGCAGATTTGAGAAGAGAACTAAATGAAAGCTGTGCACCAGTCAGGCTAATTGGACTGGATGCTGGCTAGGTCTTAAATCCGCGAGGCATTTAAATTGGCTATTTTTTAAGTGGTCTTAAGAAGTTCAGAGGACAGAGTCTGTGAGTGGGAGGTGAGTCTTTGGCTTGATCTTACCTCTTCCAGTCGATGTGTCAGGGTCCTTACTGCTAGCCTTTTGAAATGAGCAGGGTGTCTCACCCTGGGGCTGACAGCTACCGGACAGAACTCCGCAACATACTCACTGCCATTAATCTCGCACCTATTTAAGAGAGCAGATCAAGAGATCTAAAAGAAATTAGGGCTTTGATGATGAGCGTGTTGGTCATTCAATAACTACTTGCCCATCTACAGTGATGTTCCATCTTGGGGTGCTGTTGAAGTCTGGAGACCCAGTTACCCAGCAGTTTTCCAGGTATAACTCAGCATCGGGGCTTTCGTCTTTCAGCTCCACCTCGAGAAATACAGGCTCCACGGGTCGCTTGAGTATTGCCATGTTGGCCTCATAGAATTCCATGAAAGATTCATCTCAAGAAAGCATCAGGGGATTTTGTTGTTTTAATTTTATTTAAATTAAAACATGTTTGGAATTTTCCTGATTTTCTGAAGAGGAGACTTACCTTTGGACAGTCTTGAAACTACATTCAGGGCTTGTCTTATCCTTCTGTACACTGCAGAAAAGGAAATGTTAGTGAGGTTGTTTAGTAGAAAACAGGGCATGTCTCAACAAGGGAACTTACAACTGAAGGAGCCACAGAAGTTGAAAAATGGAGGAAGAGAATTTCCTACCTGCAATATTTGACCTTGGTACCATCGTACCGGAGCCAAAGGGAGGTGATGTGGATGGGTCACTAGCGAAGGCACGTAGCACTAGGGTCTCTTTTGCTCGATAGTAGCACAAGACAGTTAGTCTATAATAGGAGAAAGGGTCGTTTTTGTGTTCACTTTTACTTTCCAGCAGCCGTACCAAAGCGAGCAGTGTCAGTGAGCAGTAGCTCCTACCTGTAGTCTGGATCTCTCGTGATTGTCGGTATGCTCTGTCCTGGAAGAGTCTCTTTCTCATAAGAGATTTCATTTTCGTAAATAATGTGATCACCTTCAAACTGTGCATATGGGAAGCTCATTAAAAATGGAATCGTCTCAGGAGCTGGGGCAGGAGAACAAAAGAAAAAATGCAGGAGAGAGAGAGACTTCCAGCAGATGTATCTGCTTCGGCCACGGGCTTACCCTTACTGAAGTGCCACAGGTAGTGACATGGAACTTGAAGAAGGCATGTTCTTCATTATACTCTCTAGGCTTGCAAGAGCTATCCCTTAGTTTGGTTTTGCTCATATCAATGGCAGGAATTGTCTTCATTTGGGCAGATATCATTATAGTACCATCTGGGTGGCATACTGAGAAAATCAGAGAGTTGGTTATAAACTCGAGGAAAGAATCACAGATCTTTTTTATGGATTGATCACTTGTATAACTTACTTACTTATAAATGCTGAAGAATTAAAATTGCAGCGAACGGAGAACATCTGTAAGGTCTCCATAGTTCTCACTTTCCTTAGGGCAACATCAAACCTTGCTTTTATTTTCTGAAAGGAGACTTCCTGTGAAGGAGGTGATGGAAGAGGACTCCTGTTAAGGCACGTGATCCATATGTTCAAAGTTCTGCTTTTTAGCTTGTGTTTACTTGAATACTAAGAAGTCACAAGAGTTAAGTCAGTGTGAAGTCTCTAGCCCCATGGAACACGGGGGCAGAAGTTTTCTGGTGTATGTTAATTGGTCACTGTCACAGAGATAAATTTTGGCTGATTATCGTAGAATAGTTCAGATGTTTATTACAGCATCAACTTTCCCCTGCCATGTCTTAACATTTCTACAAAATGTTCCTTTAAAAGAGCTTCTTTCATAAAAGCTATATTGAAATATTGTTTCTGGCTCAGTGCAAATGGGACGTTTTGCCTCATCCTACTAAAAATACTGAGGAGTTTGTTTTTGAAGACTTGGTGCATATCTGTTAGAGACAACTTAGCGCTGCAGATTACGTAATACATGGCATTACCAGAAGGGCCCATGTCCGATACCTCTTGTCTTGCACTGGCTTAGAGTCCTTCCCTCTGGAGATATTCCAACACGCTTAATACTGCAGCATGACGAACCGTGACTGTGGCTGTATGAACAAACAGCCCTACGTGCTTTAAAGAAGGCATTGCTATACACTTCATGTACCTCATAGATAACTCCCACGGCAAACAGAGGGATTTGCAAGATCAGATGTGTAGAATTGGTAGCTGCAAGATACCCATTGGTAAGCGCAACGTGCCGGTTCAGGGGCTTGCTACCAAGATACAGGTTCCAATACTGGTGCAAGCCAAAAGTAGGGATGGCTAGATACAGGTTTTCTTCATCACAGTAGCCAACTGCTTCTGGTAGTTCTGCGGGAAGAAGGTGGGATGAACAGTTAGTGATAAAAGAGTGTTTGAGCGATGATGAGCGGGGGGCCATGAAGTTGATCTGAGGGCTGGAGCACCTCTGCTACGTGGACAGGCTGAGAGAGGTGGGTTTGTTCATCCTGGAGAGGAGAAGGCTCTGAGGAGACCTTATAGTGGCCTTCCAGGACCTAAAGGGGGCCTGCAGGAAAGATGGGGAGGGACTCTTTATCAGGGAGGGTAATGACAGGACACGGGGTAACAATTTCAAACTGGAAAAGGGTAGATTTAGATTGGATATTAGGAAGAAATTCTTTACTGTGAGGATGATGAGGCATTGGAACAGGTTGCCCATGGAAGTTGTGGATGCCCCATCCCTGGAGGTGTTCAAGGCCAGGCTGGATGGGGCTTTGAGCAGCCTGGTCTACTGGGAGGTGTCCCTGCCCATGGCAGGGGGGTGGGAACTGGATGATCTTTGAGGTCCCTTCCAACCCGAACCATTCTATGATTCTATGTTTGGCCCAGGCAGGGATTTCTATCACGGGTAAATTTTGAGCTGGCACAACAGCAGCGCTGTTAGGTGCTTACTGGCATCGTCTGCAGGGCTTTGGCTGTGCTGTGGGTGCAGCAGCTCACAATCGGTGGGATCGGGAATCCTCATGCCTTAGCGTTGGCCTGGCAGCTTACTTCCAGGACTACTCCCTGTTTCAGTAAGGCAGGCTGAGCTATATATCTAAATATGTTTTTTTGTCAGCCGTCTTTGAATCCAGAGCTATTTCAAAGATAAAACAGGGCAGTGAGGAGACTCTGTCACCTTCAGGGCATCCAAAATTTAAGAAGTTTGAGAAAATACCAATCAATCAGACCTCCTGACTGTTTCAATAACCTGCTCTTAGTGGATGATTTTCTCCTTACAGAAATGCTGTCTTTGGAGTTCACAGCAATTTATTTGAGTCAGCTGAGTTCTGCCCTGGACGCAAAGGACAAACTGAAACTCGTAGCAATGTCTGAAAGTTTTGCCAGTAGATGTATGTTCAAGTTATGAGGCATCTTGTTCGCTGAGTTTGCAAGCCAACTTCTTTTATACACTAGTTTTTATTGCTCTCAGTGTCTCGAGGGCAGACTGTCTTGCCAGTATGCAGAAGAGCTGCCATCAGAAAAGCAGCAAGCTGGCCATATTACCAATAATGAGATATTGAAGGGTGGGGTTTTCCCGAAAGCTCTCGTCCTCAGCCTAAAGCCGTTCTCACCGAATTCAGTGAAAATCTGAGCCACACTGTTGATGCAAACGAGTTAATATCAGGGGAAAGCTCACCGATATCAGCAATCACACACTCCACCTCTGCAGAATGATAATAGGGTATCATCTCCGGACCCACGCTCATAGAGTAGTTAACGAGGAGGGTATATTTTGTTTCATTTCTATTCACATACTGAAAAAGAGAGAAGGGTAAGGCTGCAGTAGCAATGGCTTCCAGCGCAGACAGGAATGTATATCCTGAGCAGAACTAAATAATTATTCCAACACCCTCCTCTCCCCTGCAAATAGCTCCGTCTCCAAAAACATCGCTTCAGTTGGCCTAAAACTATTCAGAAATCTGGACTGGATTCAACAGCTCTTTCAGCCAAACATAAATGTGGAGACTGTAGTGCCTGTTCAGAAAATGGGGGCAGAAGTGAACACAGCGGTGTTTCCTTTGTAGCCCACTGGTGAAGGAGCTCGTAGAGGGCGATCTGGGTCCAAAACCTTATTCTTCTTTACTCAGAGTGTGGGCTGAACCCAGGAAAGCGGGTAATCAGCAAGACAGGTGTGAGGAGATGCTATGAGAGATCCCTCTTGCTATCCTCATTTATTTCACTAAAATTGCCCCCAAAGCAAAACCTGCTGTTCAACCTGAAAGAAATACTTCTGACAATTTTTGGCTTGCTTTGATCCTTAATGCAATTTAACTGTGGTTTGACTGCAGCCTGAAAACTATTTGCGCAAGTTCTGATCCCGTGCCTTCACAATGTTGTTCCTTGTGAGAGAAAATAACATCTCCGCTCTGCGTCATTTGGTGGAAACAGTGGTAGAGGACTTGCAGCTATGCATCCTCCCACAAAATCAGAGGTTGAATTCCCTCTGCGAGTTTATACTTTTTACAAATATTTAGATTAGAAATGGTCTGAAGCTTAACAAAATTACATTTAGAGTACCCTGAGCCTGCCTGTACATGCTCGCATGGTGCACGGTCTGTGCCAGGGGTCAAATGGCTCGGGATAAACAGTAGGTTCAGGAATTACTGGATGTTGGTAACTGATGTTTCAGGATTTCAATAATTGATTTTCCAAGGCACTCCTGTTTCAAGGGACAGCATTAAACAGAGATTTCACAAACCTCTTCCTGCTGGGCATGTGCTCAGACATCAGCCATGCTGGCAGACGCTAAAGGAAGTCATATTTCATACCATCTAATCACACGTGATGCTGCATGTCCCCCAGAGACCTAGGGAGAGCAAGGTGGGGATACAAGCCTCTAGTCTTAATTCAGATGATCTCAGGCTCATTGACACCTTAATGGACAAGGAACAGTTGTTGGCTAATAAAAGCCAGACTATGTTCTGAAAAGGGACTGGCCTACCTCCTCCACTCATCTGCTGAAGTGACGTCCTGTATCTTACCTCCTTCAGAACATACGGATCATCAAAAGAGACTTCCAGGACAAATCCTTTCGTTCTGTTAGAAAAGGGAGTTTCATAAATTTTAAACCCATGGTGCTGTGCTTCTCTCAGGGTAAATGGCACATTTCCTATTGCGATTGCCACCAGAGAGACATCGGGAAGAAAGTGTCCAAATGCAACATTAAATAGCCTTTCCTCTGGCAGAGTATCTGTAGGGAGAGAACATCAGATTACTGCTGGTGTGGATCAAGTAAAGAAGACAGTTGGGGTGGCCTCCCATTCAAGTTCCAGGAAACTTAGCCAACAGCCATCTCTTTAAGGGCTCTGATTAATGGGTGTTTGTGTTCAGATCTGAAATACTCTGAGTACATGAGAATTGCTTCAAGCTGCAGGAGATTAACAACAAATACATACAACTTTATAGCAAGTGGGTTCAGTAACTTTCTAGAGGTGCCCTGTGGTGTGCAGTGACTTTCCTATAAAGAAATCTAGAATCTGGTTCAGCCTCATAAAATACGGAAAAGCTATCATAATATAGGCTTCTTTTTCTTTCAATATCAGCTATCCAGAGTTTATATCAGTTTCAAAGATGTTTAGTATCTTAATGCATTGGAAAATATAATTTAAAAAATATCACTGCACCACTGGTTGGCACAATGATTTAAGTGTACTCCCAAGATAACAAATGCAGGCAGCAGTTTTGGGGAGAAAATGCCATCAATGTATGCTGTCCTAAGACAGTTCTGCCCAATGTGATAATTGCACAATGCAACATCTTTATTCTAGGGTCCCAGTGCTCTCTGGAAAAATCTGGATGTTAGTGTGAAAGAAATGTTCATGTTCTTATCAGCAACTGATAATTTTCATTTCATCCCATAATGATGGGTGATAAATGGTACATCCACTAAGGCTAAAGGTCTGGGTTTTTTTTATAATACCTTTCATCTTGGCTTTGGCTAGCAAATTGGAAGTGGGACTTGAGAACATTCTGGTGAATGTAGGTGTGTGGCAGAGGTCGAATGGAGCAATGTATAACACAGCAGAAGCAAGAGATTGGTAAAAGTCATTGAGAGGAATGACTTACTGTTGATAACAGTTGGTATTTTTGGCATGAAGGGTGTGGTGATGGATTTGATGACAGTATACTTCGTGGTTTGCCAATCTGCATCGGTCCATGTGTGCTCCAAGAACAAGTCAATACTGTAAATGACTCCATATACACCACCAGATATGGAGCTCTAGGAGGTAAATTTGTGATTAAGTCTTAATTCTCAATAGTTCAATAAAAGAATGACTGAATATGGTTAAAATTCTTACACTGGAAAGAGAAAATGGTATTCCAGTACAATTTGGGATGGATTTTGCTAGGGGAGCTTGTTTGTTTGTTTTCTTGGCCCATTTTCCTGGTCCATATCAGGGCTGGTGGGGTGTCCTCATTAAGTTTAGTAAGTAACCGTATTTGCATTTATTATTTTGCAGTCCCTGGTCATGTTTCCCATTCTCTCCCAGTTCACTCTGAAAGTTTGTCAGTGCTTCCATCAGTTCTTCAGACCAAGTCTGTTCGGTGTTACATACACATAGTGATACAAGTGTCCGCTGATACACCTAACCTTCCAAACAGGGTAAGTCGAAGTCACACCAATGTCATCTTCACAAATGTAACTGGTAAAGAGCCTTGTGAGCATATTTTCAGCTCCTTTATACTGCACATTTCTTTGGACACTGTCTCTGTACCTGTAAATTATAAATTATACTATGTCCAAAGCAGGTGGCTGCACCCAAACTACATGCTGGGAGCCTGTCCCATGCTAACCCACGCTGCCCGCGTGGAAGTTGTCTAGGAAATTGGTTATTGACCCAGGTCAGAACTGGGCCTGCACCAGTTTCATAATGCAACAACATAGATAACTCAACTCCAGCGCCTGGGAATCCCTTCACTCTTAATTTATTAGTATACTTTATAGATTATTAAGAAAACACCGTCTCTCGCTTCTCTCATGTTTTGTAATCAGAGATACGTAGTTGCTGAGTAGGTGCTTTCAAAACACAGCGAAGGAGCACCCAGGCCTTCAAATATTTCTTGCATCTAGGAATTTTAAGCAGCAATCAATCGCTATTTGGAATGATCATGATTTAGTAACATCTTCCATGGTGCAGGCCCTCAAATGTATTAGTACGTGACAGGTTCGTACTAACCTTTAGCTTGCCTCCTTCTGCTCCGATAGGGACAGTTATCCCAATGTGTGTCTCGTTGTGCTCCAGTAAGTAGTTCTTCTCCTCCGGGTTTACTATGACTCGGCCATCGACTCCCATTAAAATGGTTTTAGACAGAAAGGTGGATTCTTGAACCACTAATGTGGGGATAACACTTGGCACAGTCCATGTTAGCGTAGTATCTGTGAAGCTGATGCCATCTGTTGAGTTAGACAGACAGTCCCAGAAGGCCGGGAAATTGGAGTTACCAGTCAGTCTTCACTATGCAACAGCTGTCCTTCCCCGACTCCTTGTCACCAGGGCACCTTTACAGCTTTCACTAACGAAACACCTGGCAGGATACTAGCCAACTGATGGCTATTTTGTCACAGAAACCCTGGTGCTCAAAGTAGACTTGAATCACCAGTTTGAGATGAGTAATTCATTTATTCAGAAGAACCAACAGTCATTTTCACAGGTACCTGCTCTGTTGTCCTTCTGGTCCCAGGATTTTTGCCTTACTGGCAAAAGGAATGGGGCATAGCCCCATTTGGGCCTTGTCCATGAAATGTTGGCTTCAAGATCATGACAACATCCTGCTTCCTCATCGATTGTTCAAAGTAATAGTGTTCTGTGAGAGACAGAAGTTCTGCAAAAAGCCTGGCTGGCTCTGTCCCTCCAGAGAAAAGGACTAGGTGAGTCCCAGTGATGCAGAGCTGCATCGCCTGCATGGAGCTGTATGACAGGGGGGAGCCAAGGCGGTGGGGTTAGTCCAGGGGAGGCTCCCTGGCCCTTCTGCAGCAGTTTTACTTGTCTCCAGTTCTCTGCATCTAACGTGGGTGTTTGAGAAACCAGAGACAAGGCACGACACCGCACCGGGAACACAAGTCATGTAGCATCACAGCAGGGAACACGTTTGTCTGGGACTGAAGCCATGGACTCTTAGCTCATGTTGCTCCAAGGGCAGCTTGTAAACTCTTACAGAGCAGGTTACAGGGAAATGGGGAAACTGTGTTTTCTGCTAAGTCCTAAGGCAGTTATTTTTGGTGAACAAGGAAGAAATCCTTACCAACAGGACAGGAGACAGTCGTGTCGATCAGCAAAAGCAACCACCGCTGCCTGTACATGGAGGTGGAAGTCACCATGTTCATGTTCACACCACTGACCTGTTGGGTTGCAGGCAGAAAAAGAGAACTGATGTCCTAGAGAGGCAGCGGAAAAAGCACAGTTTTGTGTCCGATTGAGAGCGACAACTCACCACGCTGACGTCCGACTCGTTGGTGTGATAGGGCGCACGGAGGTACACTCGGGACAGCGTGTTTTTGAAGCTGTAGCCCAGTTTTGCTGCATCGCTTACCGTTATTGTCTTTCTCCCTGATGGAGAAACAAACATCAGTTGCCATAGCTGGTATGCAACATTTTGAGTCTGCAAGAGAGAGATGAACTGCATGAGATCTAAGTCTACCAAAGTCTTAAAAAACTACGATATTGTAGCATCTATTTTCCTATTAGAAGCCGGAGTGGCACTGGACACTACTAGTTCTGTCCGGGCAAGAAACACCCTTCACATACATATAAAGGTAAGGAATTCTACAGCTCTTTAAGACATCTTTAGAGATAGTCTTATAGCAGCCCTGGAAGAAACTTAGACTGGTGGCCTTGAACAAATCCCCTTGGACAAAATGCCTGTGCTGTTAATAAAATGATTGCTTTCATGTCTGTCGATTGCCGGAGCAGTCCAGAGGCCAAATGACAGACTACCTTTTATAATACCTAGCCATGCTGTGTCAAAGGTAAGAAGAGAGGAATGTCTGTGCTGGTCTAGAACAGAGTCTCCTGAAGTGAAAACCATAGTCAAAAGGAAAAATGGGTATAAGGAGCAAGTAAGATATGAGAAAAATAGGACTAGTGTGTATATTTCCCCCTAATACTTTCCAGCCTCAAATAATTTTCAGCTCAGCGGCTCCTGAGCTATCTGTAGTTTCTTTTATTTTGTATGTCTTAGTGGATTTCTCTTCGGTCAATTTTTCCAGGCTCTCTTTGAGATCAAGCAAGCTTTTAGCAGCCACAACATCTTTTGGCAAGGAGTTTGACAGATTCACTACCCATTGTGTGAAGAACCACCTACCTTTGTTTGTCTTGAACTCAGTTTCCACTAATGTAACAAGCATATGGCTCTGTTCTCCCACCTAAATGCCTTTTTTGCAGTCTAGAGCTCTAAGAAAACTTGAGAGGTTTTTCAGTACTTGATGGCGTCTTTGCCATCCCCTTTTTTTTTTTTTTACATGGATGGAGCTATGCCCCAAGAACGACTCATGAGATCAGTGAGAAGAGGCAGGCTAGGAACTGTCGGCAAGGACTCCCTTTCTTACCTCTGGCAGGGCTGACATCCAGGCTACGGTGTAGTCATTTGAAACTGCGGGGACGTCGGTCCTCACTGACACCTGGCGACACAGAGGAGATTCTTTGGGAACAAACGACTCTTCAGCATTATTACAGGCATGGGGGACAGAGAGAGGGCTTTCAGATTTCTTCTCCAGTGTCTGTCGGGATTTTGCAATTTACATTCACTGGAGGTAATTAAAATGTTTCCAAAAAGGTTCTCGATAGTGGTAACTTCTGTGGCCTTAAAATGAAGGCTATGGTGGTGCGTGTACAGCAGAGGGAATACTTTGTGTATAACCAGGTAAATCAAAAGTCCTGTTTCATATCTGGTAATCTGTAAACTAGATCCCACTCTGGAGACTTTCAGAGGCATCTGGGTCTCTCCACCAGAGGTATCGAGAAGCAGACTATTGCCTTTGACAGGACTGGTTCTCTCTTCCCACGCAGGCTGAACACCGGAAAATGCAGGTTCCCTGATACCCAAGGTAGATGCTGTGGTCTAAATCTTGCCAGCGTGTGCTGCAGAGTGAGGCGAGTTCTGGACACAGAGTTGGGAGTCAGTGTGTGCCCCAGACCTCTGTACCATGGTTTAAATGTGTTGCAACACCCAGACGTGACTGCACAGCCTCAAGTCCTAGCACAATAAATATGCTTTACAGAATCACAGAATCACAGAATCATAGGGTTGGAAGGGACCTCTGGAGATCATCTAGTCCAACCCCCCTGCCAGAGCAGGGTCACCCGGAGCAGGTTGCAAAGGAACACGTCCAGGTGGGTTTTGAATGTCTCCAGAGATGGAGACTCCACCATCTCTCTGGGCAGCCTGTTCCAGTGCTCGGCCACCCTCAAAGTAAAGAAGTTCCTCCTCATGTTTAGGTGGAACTTCCTATACTCAAGTTTGTGCCCATTACCTCTTGTCCTGTCCTTTCTTTGCCCTGCCTATAGTAGGTGCGTACAAAAGGCAGTGAAGTTTGTTTTGTTCAGTGCCTTATTTCTGCGATGGTGTGTAGATGCTGGACAGCCAAGTCCTACCACCCAGCAGGAGGCAGGTTCTGCCTCACAGTGATGTCCTGTGAGTTGTGTGATGCAGCGGGGGTGCAGCTCTGCAAACACTAGGTTTTATTATTTCGAATATAAGGATGACATTCTCACAGAAGCTGCAGCAATTTATAACATAAAGATACTCTCGTGAGCTAAACAGGTTGGCCTGCCTGGCTGCTAATTTGATTGCAGTGACTTGACTTAACATCATCTGTGCAGTTAACTGAATTTCACTGCTTTCAAAATACCTATGACATGTAAATGTGTTACTAATAAGCAACTGCACCCTGTGTTGAATATCAGCAGGTCACTATTACGCCTTGGCATATGGCATAATATCTACTTCTGTTGGGAATTTGTGGAGGTTGTTGTGCCTGGCAGGGAACTTGGATGTAGCTTCTCCTTCAGTGGGGAAGCTTTTACCTCCATGTAGTTTTCTTCACACACGATTTCTCTTGAAGCCCAGGAAGAGTAGGAGCAGTACATAGGGTAGGTGTAGGTCACAGCTGCCCTCATGCTTGAAAATGAAGAGACCTTGATGTTCACAGTCAGTGAAAACAGCTCATCTGCCTGGGAAGAACAATAGACAATTGAGCAGATAGCGTGGAAGGTCCCAGGAGAGGCTCCATGGGGCAGTCCAGCCCAGTGTCCTGTTTCTGAGAGTGCTTTATAGTGGTGAGATCAGGTTGAGGGCTGTAGTGACAGTTTCTCCAACATAGTGCCCTGTCTTAGGCGGTGTGTGCGCAGAGGCTTTCTGAGCCAGAGACGTTGACTCAGTCCTTACGGCCTTGGCCTCAGGTCATGTCTCAGCACTATTCTTGCCGCAGTATTAAGGAGCAGCTAGTCAGGGGAAGATCTGAACTACCTCACCATGTGGTTCACATTCCTCCCATTCATGACTGCTGTGTGCCTCCTCATGGAGAGAAAGTACTGGATCTTTTAATTTGATGTAGGTAGTTCAGATCTATCTTACAAACACTGTGTGGTGTCTATCATCTTGACTAGCTTAAGTAAGAAGTCCTTTTGGTCCTTCAGCTCTCCAGGAGCTACACATGAAGCCATGGACTGTGCTTCTATTAGACATGGATTTGTATTTTTCTACAGAAAAAGGCAAAAGCTTTTGGGAGAAATTTCCAGTCTGGAAATCCTGGTCGTTGCACAGCACACAGTACACCCCCCGTCCTTGTTAACATAACCTCTGCCCATAAAGTTTTACCTTATTTTTTCTGTGGGGCTTCCAGGACCAACCAGACTAAACATGGACAAGCAATGAAGTTTCTACTCTGATATGTTCTGTTTCTAAGTACATTTCATCTCAACTAACATTTAGAAATTAGAAATCCAGGCTACGCTTTTACACATGTTTTAGGAAGGGGTGAATCACCTTCCGGAGATGCCTGTTTCTCTCCATTGACTATTGTGGAAGCGTAAACAACTAGTTTAGACTAGACATTATCTTTTAGATGGCTAAAGTTACTTGAGACAAATCTGGGTCTAATAGATGTGTGTGATCTACGTTCCTAGGCATGTGTTAACAGGCACATTACCACACAAATTAAGCCAGGAAAAGATCTGCCAGAATCACACTGCAAATGTTGCTTTTTCAAGCAGATGCCTACTTCTTTCCAGAGAGGCTTTCAAGAAACTCTCTGGCAAATCAGCAGCTGCAAGGATATGCCTGAGAACTGGCAGCTAGTCAGCAGTATTAGGCTAAGTGTCATTTCATGGAGAGAGGAAATCCCATGTCAGTCACACTGAGCAAACCTCACACTGGAGAGCCATTGCCTGTTCATTTCCACACACCATCAACACTAACTCCTTGAGTTCGCTATTTCTTGAGTTCTCAAAACATGCCATTAGAATGCCATATCATATCTCAATCTTGTCTTTTCGGAGAGGATGTACTGTCTGAGTTGTTTTCAAGCCCGTCGCTGGGTCTTACCTCGTTGGCCACGTGACAGCCAAGCACCGATGCGCGGAAGACGGGGTTGCCCCACACGTCTTCTGACAGGACGTAGCCACAGCGAGATGCTAGTTTCTCATCCAGCAGAACGGGGCCAGCATAAGGATCTACAGAAAAAGGGAATGACATCTGGGATGGAAAGCTCAGGTCAAGTAATGGGGCAGAGTGGTGCTGAGGGCCTCTCACACAGCTCTCCTCTGGAAAGAGGTTCAGCTGGGTTGGGTGCTCTCCAACGATGTGTGTTGTGAAGGAGTTGGCGAAGCTGTTCTGGTATGTACTAGAGTGCATGAGACAGTCTGGGATGTCTCAAGCTCACCCACATTATGCTCACTTCTTTATCTTCACCATTTCTTTGTCTCCAGAAGCTTGTGCCACAGCCACCTTGAAGTACTATTACAGAAAGTTTCTCTGAGGCATCACATACTTTTCTCTCTCCCTGATTTTTCTCTCTAGAAAAGAGTTGTGGGCTATTAAGCCCATCCATTTCTAAAAATCCTCAAACTGCGATAATCTGCTGCTCACTCTGGTCAAAGGATGCGGTCAGGGACCTATTTTGGATGGGCACTTCTACAAATCGGTCAGGTTTGCTGCTCATCTCTGCTCGGCAAGGCGCTGCGTGCTGTTAAACCTATGGGGGAGCCAAGTAACAGGCACGATGGGAGCTGGCTGCACTCAGCTCTTGGTGCTGGTAGAGTTAATAACATAATATTCTGTTAATTATCTGTCCTCTGATTAAGGAACTATTTTAGTCTTGGGTTAGACACAAGAATCTGTACAAATAGATAGGGTTTAACTGGTTGCCATTGTAATTTCTAGATTTGCCTGTCATCTTTATATGTCAAACAGTGCTAATAACTGCTGTTTCAGTAGATGTATTCTTGCAGCCAGGATAGACTAAGGAGATAAGTGAGAAGAATTTTGGAAGAAGCGGGAATAGCTTTTATGAGACCAACTGATAGAGCTGGAAGAAACAAACAACTTTTCTGTGCCTGAAGGCTGGTCTGTTTTTTCCAGGGATATCAGTTGTTCTCATAAATGCTATCACTTCTCCCCACACCCTTGCTGTACTTGACTTTTTCAGTTCTGCCTCCAAATCAATTGCAAAAACCCCAACCCCTGAAAAAAGTGGACTGATGTCAACAGAAAGAAATCTGGTTTGGGGTGAAATCACACACTTTGTTCAATCTGATGTGAACATTTTCTGGTTTTCATTTTGGTTAAGTAGATTTTTGTTTTCCTCAGCAAAATGGAAACCCTTTGTTCAATCTCAAATAGGGTATTTAGCTGCCATTGTGGTGTTAAATAAAAAAAAAAAAAAATCCTTTAATTGCTGCAGCACTCGCTCAGCGCACATTGACAGTGTGTTTTCTGGGTATTACCCAGCCTACACTGCTGTTGTCATTTGTGCTGTCCGGGACATATCCAAGCTGCAATGTCGCCTTTGTTTTCCTCGCTAGACATGTGTAAGGGCCCCGCAGAGGAAATAATGAAAGCCAAATGTCAGTCCTTCCTCCTCAGACCATCCTTTCTCCTTTCCCCAGCATGTTAGTTGTAAGGGGCAAAGGGGACTGTGGCTGTAGATACAAGCTTTACTCATCTGTAGGGATATTGGCCAAATTGAGGTGCCAGAGGCCAGGTCTAGGTGGCAAGGATGCTCTGCAAGTTTTTTGGGGTCAGTTGCCAATTATCACGTAGATGGCAGCAGCATCACTCAGGTGATTCCCCAGCCTTCATGGTACTGAGGGGCAGACACTTGTGACTCACCATTGATTTCCAGCTGGAAGAACTTTCCCTGGAGCAAGAGTTTGTTCAGTTTCATCCAAAAAATCCTGGAGTGGCAACTGCTCTGTACAAAACCTGATGGGGGCACACATAGAGCAGATGAGCCAGTGGGACAGGAGGGCAGAGAAGAGTTCTCATCCTTGCCTCTCCCCACTATCCTTTTATCATGTTTCACCAACCTGGGGGAGCCATCTGCCTCCCTTGTCCCAGACAGAAGAGCAAGAAAAGCAGCCAGATCCTGCAGGATAAATACAGGAACAAATCATGGTGTGAACAGAGAAAAAAAAGATCAAGAAGGAAAATGAACGAGGCAGCAACCAGTCTCATTACCTGCATAGCGAGTAAACCACAGCCTCCATCTGTCCCCAGAGACCCCTGCATGGGCAGCAAAGTCCTCCTCCCTTTGAAGTAAAGCTGACCCACCTGTGGAGCGGGAACTTGGTCAGACCCAGGAGGAAAGCTATAGCTGACCTTTTACAACGGAGTCTGTGCTGTCTTCTCCAAACCTTGTGTGTGAATCAGGAGAGGCTGGTGGCTTCTGTCGTGGAGGGACGCCTGGGTTGAATCCTGCGGTGCCCTCCAATGTTATCTGAGCTCCTGGCAGTGGGAGGCAGCTGCCCTCTCGCTGGGAGGGCAGAGCACCCTTCTGCCAGGTATTTACAAGGTCAGATGCTGCTGCTGAGCCTAATTTTAATAAGTGCAGCAGAGGGTGCTCGGTGCTTTCCATCAACCCCTGGGAAGTAATCTCATTCCTTACAAGCCAGTTGGGTAGCTTTGGCTTCAGGTCTTAAGAGCACATGAAACATTTCCCCGGAGGTATTTTAATCGGGTCTACACAGGAAATACATTTTTGTTTCTGTGAAATGTCCCAGTGACCCAGCCATGCCAGAGATAACAGCAGTTCTTTGGCAGCTACGTGTTTTTCTTTTGTGGATCCAGTTAGGTTGCCCTTTGATTTGTTTGATTATTGGAGAGTGTTTTGGTGAAAACGTCTTGTTTTTAGAAGTGCTCCGATATCTCTGGATCAGTCAGACCATGTGCAGGTCTGTACATGGCCAAACATATTGCCTGGGAAGAGAAAGTCATCGCACCTGGTGGGAGCTGTGGCCCTGGAGCTGCAGGTGTCCTGGGAAGCAGAAAGGCTGAGAAGTTTGGTGAGCTAAAAATACAGCTTGTGTGGCATGGGTGAGCTACGGTGGGGTGAGACGTGCAGGACATTTAGGTTAGAATCATAGAATCGTTTTGGTTGGAAGAGATCTTTAACATCATCAAGTCCAACCGTTAACCTAGAACTGCCAAGTTACCACTAAACCATGTCCCTCAGCACCACATTTACACATCTTTTAAATACCTCCAAGGATGGCGACTCCACCACTTCCCTGGGAAGCCTGTTCCAATGCTTGACAACCCTTTTGGTGAAGAAATTTTTCCTAGTGTCCATCCTAAACCTCCCCTGGTGCAACTTGAGGGCATTTCCTCTTGTCCTTTTGCCTGTTACTTGTGAAAGGAGACTGACACCCACCTCACTACAACCTCCTTTCAGGTAATTGTGACATTTTAGCCATTGAAACCCAGGGCTCAATCTCCTTTTGGTCCCCATTTTGGGGTATCACCCAACCATTCTTGCCTTACTTTGGTTCACATGCACGAGCAGAGCTGTGCTGTAGAAATGAGATTAATTTTATAGTATATTTCACACCGTTTGGGGATAAACAAAAGCCAGTGGGCACATCCACTTGCAGGACACGGTGCAATCAGTGTAATTTCCTCCTCTGTCCCCCTCTCTCAGAGGATCTCTGCAGTATCGGCATAACCCACATCACTGCCCTGCCAGACAGGCACACTCTATACAGCAGGGAGCTGGTGGCACGCTTGTCTGAGGGCTCTGGAGCAGAGCCCTGGGGCTTTAGAAGTCTCCTAATTAATGTCCTTTGGCCTCAAGACCCTTTCTCATTCAGCTGGAGCCAAAGTCCAACTTCTGCAACAAACTTCTCATGAGCCCACGCAGGACTTGCTGCATGATCCTGGCCTGTGTTAACTCTGTGTCCCCGGACTCAGAGTGACTCTTCATTGAATCCAGCTGGGGCTGGAATTCAGCTGGAAATGGCGGTACTCAGATACCACAGTGATGAGTGTGGTGTAACAATGAGATTTTGAATTTTGAGTGAAAACTTCAGTATATTTGGATAACAAACGGTTCCAATTTTGATAAGCCACTTCCAAGAGCCATGTAGCATCTCTCCGAGATACTGAGAGTCAAGGTCAGAGGGAGCCATGTTTGAGAAAGCGTGATTGCATTTTATTAATGAACAGCCAACCACCAGGACAGGTACATGTCTGTAATTAACTGCCTTCTTTGCACAAGCAGCGGGGGGAGATGAATTTCTGCATCTTTGGACAACTCAGGGTGTCGCGATTACTTCTGGCATCAACCGTGGTTCTAAATGTGGCAGAAACAACTTTGGATGTGGCATAGCAATTGTGGTCAGTGTGCGATAGCCAGCTCTTGGCTTCGTTGACAACCAAGCAAAGCAAAGCAAGTCCAGGTCAAATGCTTTTGGCTTCCAAGGATCGCTTAAGTGCTGCAGAAAGCGCTGTTAGCATTGGGAGGCTGGAAGCATCGGCTGCTTGTGGTCCCTAAAGTCCCTCTGGTACTCATTATAAAGGTAGGGAGGATGAGCTTGTGCGTTCCAAATTATTGTATTTGTCCACTCAGTTTTCCTTGTTGTTTTGGCTGCGTAAGAGCACCCATCTTAACGTTCTTGTAGGGTAATCAGCAGCTGCTGTGTTTCGACGTTGAGGTGATGGCATTCTGTGGTGGATAAGATGATTCATGGCTTGGGTTCTTTTGAGCTGAAAGGTACCGTATGAATGTAATGTTTTGGTTTCTCTCTTTTTCCTGCATGGGCCTGGAACTGGGTTTTGTATTATATAATGTGATTGAAAGTTTAAAACCGGCCACTTGGAGCAGCACACATGTAGCACCTCTCCCAGCGAGGCTTGCTTTTAGCGGTGGAAAAAGGCTCCAGCCCTTTGAGTCACGATGTTTGTCTTTCTGTTGCTCTGTGGCACTGAAATCCCCAGGTCACCTGAATGCTACAGAGAATGACTTTTTCATTTTTCTGTCCCAAGTCTTTAATTATAACTTTATTTTTCCAACTGGCTAAAACACAGGGAAGGTTTGGTTTGGGTTTTGTTTTGTTTTTTTTTCACCAGGTCCCATGTGATAATCTTAAGTAAGCCTCATAGTTTGACACTTAGTCAAAGTGTGGGATAGAGTAAAATGGCACCCATTATTGGGCAAAATATAACTAGTGGACTAATGGGAAAGGAAAGAGGGTGAAGTCTGTTTTTAATGTACCAAAAGCTGAATCTTTGCTTATATAGTGTTGGGAGAAGCCAAGATAAGGGATCCTTGGTCTCCTTGCCCTCTTGCAGCTGCAGGACTGGTAAATCTGAAATAGAGATAGAATTACAGGTATGTCAGTATTTCTAAACCTAGAAATAGTTGCCCAAGAGGGTGATCTGTGATGTGACAACCAGCTAGAGAGAGCCACTAGGAAAATCTTCAAGAAGGCAGTAGAGGAGATGCTTCTCCATGGGAAGAACAATGCTTTATAGTAAGCTGAGAGTTAGACATCCAGGTTGTGGGTCCAGCGGGTGAGAAACGGGAATGATGCTAAGCTTTATCTCTGAGAAACATTTTTCTCAGGCGGTGTACCTGTGAGACACAAAGAGTTGCAAGCGACCTCCATCTGCAGGGAAGCATTCCTGCGCTGGAAGGGGCTTGACCACCTTGACATGGACGTGTGTCTGAGCTCTGCTCCCACCTACAGGCGCCAGGAGCTTGTAAGTGCATTCAAAGGGCTTTTAAATCCCCCAGGGGAAGAAAAAAAAAGTGTATAAGGATAGTTCTCATTTAACTTCATAGCAAACCACAAGATAACCCCACCGATGCAACTAAAATGCCCTATCCATTTTCGCATGCACACATGGCTTTTCGGAGGGCTGAGGCTTTACTGTTGTGTGCAAAGAAAGTATACCCTGTAAGGAACAACTGTAGAATAATCAGCTCAAAGAGGCAATTTCTTCCTATCCCCATGAGCTAGTAGTTGGCTTATGCCCTGGACTGAGAGGGTTTACATTCCTCATTTGTTATTATAAAACTATTATTATTATTATTATTATTATCATCTGTATAATGTGTGTTTAGAAAGTGTCCTTGTGTTTATGCCATTTTTATCTTTAAAATGTGCCACACTCAAACTCATATGAATTCCAAAAAACAACATTTGCTATCATTGCATGCCACTAAATCCTTAAAGTGGTGGAAAAAGTGCAAATAAGCAGATCTGTATAATGATGGGCTTTTAATTTTTTTTTAACGTGCTATTGGTGCTAATTTCTGTGTGCCTGTAATGTTTGTGTTCACTGTAACCGAACAATAGAACTTTGTTTTTGTTCTTTGTGTAAATTAAAAACATCTGTTCTCTTTATACGAAAAGTTGTTTTTTAAAAGAAGCTGGTCTGATCTAACTAAATACCAATGCTGTGTCCACAATGAGTTACTATTAATATTTGGGAAAGGCAACCATCCAAAGCAAGTGTAATGTCAAATCACTGGCGGGAGTGCATATTTATTGCTCGAAGTGACAGATAAAAATGCAGGGGTTACAAAAACAAAATTCTTGCGGATGACTAATGATGCGTATATATGCCCCCAATGCCCCATCACCACATTTACAATTGGCAGCGTGTTCTCCACGGCCTCCTGCTCCCCAGGATTAATCGACAAGAGACTGGTAGCTTGGCACCCTCCTTGGATGAGCGATGCTGCTCCCACCTTCCCTCCGGCAGACCCTGCACGGAGTGACCTTCGGGGCGTGCTGGAATCTGATCCATCTATTGAATTCGCCTGACTTTTCCCCCACCTCGCTCTGGTATTTGACTGTATGGGTTTATTTTCTGCTGAAGGCACATGACTTTTTTTTTCTGCCCCGCAGGTGGAGGAGGTGGAGCATCCACTGTGTGTTCCTGTAGTGCCTGTGATGCTGGCATGATGGTGGTCTTCAGAGTTGTCTGTAAAGTCCTGTTGTGAAGGAGTTGGCAGCCCAACACGAGAGTCTGTCATCTTTCCCGTGAGGAGCAGTCCTGCATTCAGCTGCAGTCTTCCTGAAGTAGCTGGAGGCTATTTCAGAGAAATAAATACACTATTTGTCATGAGCACCAGTGGCAGAACTGGGGTCCGAGAGGTTCAGCGCTCTCCCTGCCCAGGTGGCTGTGTAGCCTTGTCACTAATGTACCTGAGCACCTCAGGGATGATGAAATTATCCTCACAGGCAGACGTCTTGGGAAGGAAATGCATCTAATTAATATTTCTTGATAGTAGAATCGTAGAATCATAGAATCGCTTAGGTTGGAAGGGACCTTTAAGATCAAGTCCAACCGTCAACCTAACATTGCCAAAACCACCACTAAACCGTGTCCCTCAGCACCACGTCTACCCGTCTTTTAAATACCTCCAGAGATGGCGATTCAGCTACTTCCCTGGGCAGCCTGTTCCAATGTTTGATAACCCTTTTTTCCTATTTTTTTCGTAACATCCAATCTAAACCTCCCGTGGTGCAACTTGAGGCCGTTTCCTCTTGTCCTATCGCCTGTTACCTGGGAGAAGAGACCGACCCCCACCTCTCTACACCCTCCTTTCAGGTAGTTGTAGAGAGCGAGAATGTCTCCCCTCAGCTTCCTTTTCTCCAGGCTGAACAACCCCAGCTCCCTTGATGAACGTTCTGATTCAAGAAAGCCTCTGTATTGGTTGCAGCAGTTAAGCCTTTGCTTAAATCTTATTTATTCCAGTAAGATTTAAACACAAATAAATCCTTTCCAGACCTTGGGCATATGGAGCCCAGACCTGCTTCTCCCCTTCCTGCTACCTCCAGTGTCCTGTGCCAAAGGTGCCCAGCCTTTCACTGGCAAGAATGAAGAAAAAAGGCTTGGCTGTGTTAAAGATTTAGATATTTTGTTGATAAGCTTATTGCAGTCAGTGCCACAACAGATATTGACCTATTATCAGCGTAATTTCCCTGCTCCCTCTTAAGATACTTCCCCTCTCCTGTTCTGCAGAGGAGCCCTGCGCTCTTTGCTTTCCCATACTCTTGTCCTGACTATCCCTAATTCCTGTATTACTCCTCTCCATCTTTTTCTGCAGCATTTCCGCTTCCTAAGGCAGCGTCCCCCGATCCTGCTCCGAACAGGTGCCTGCGCGGGTGCCGGCTGCAGCGCGTCCTGGGGGGGTGGCTACCTCCCACGGAGACCGGCTATCATCAGCCGGTTGGTGGTATTTCGCCTCCGTCTCAGACACCAACTGCCTCCTCCAAGATCCAGCTGAGTGCAGAACTTGCTGAGTCACATTTTCACCACAAAAACGCTCATGTGCTTCCCGAGAGTCACGCAGTTATAGGCACGGCTTGGCCGGAGAGGAGCAGACAGCTCTCACCCTGAAGCGCATCCAGGAATGCTGGCAAGAAGTCGCTTTTTATTTCCTATCTCGGGTTACCGCAGCACGGGTTAGGACTACAAAAGCTTGAAATCCCTGGCAAGCTGACGCTGTACATCTGTCTGAGATGACGGCCAGCGTGGACAACCGTGGGCTTCGGCCCATGACCAGTATGAAGCACTTTGTTCCTTGCTGAGCAGCTGTCATTAACAGTGATCTGTGAGGTTTCTTCCCGATTTCACTCGGTGGTTTGCACGGCTGCTCTCTTCTCTGGTGAGATCTCCACACTTGCCTGTTTGGCTGCGGAGGTGATCTGCTGCTCGGCCTCAATGGCTAATTATTCTCATTGTTTCACTGTTGGGGGGGGGGCACATGCTCTTTCCATCAGCCCGATGAGCCACAACCCCCTGCATCCCCTCAGCCGGGGGCGGGCGCAGGGACAACTCCACTTCTTTCATCTGTAAAATGGGACCAGCGCTGGCTCCCTGGGACGGTAACGAGGGACTAGCAGCGAATGCTTGCAGGGTGACTTGGGAGAGGCTAGAATTCACCAGGTTCGGTCTCCCTGTGAGCACAGGTCTGTTTGGGAAGATGGTCTGTGGAGTCACTGTCTCAAATTGCTGGCCTTTCTATGGGCAGAAATTGGTGAAATAAATTGGCGCTGCACTAGAAGAATTTGGTCTTCATCTGTGTTTCATGGGGCCTGGCAGACTTCCCTTCCTCTCAGTAGGACCTGCCCCTCGTGGTCCACAGCGAGGGGGAGAGCGAGGTGGGAAGCCGCCTGCGGTGTCCCCTTTTGTGCCCTTGCCAGTTTGGTTGCTGTCAGAAACAACTTTGATGCCAATTGTCCCCAGTTATCCAGGCTGATCTTACGCATGATACCGCTGTCACCTGCAGCCGTGACATTTTTGGTGGAGGGGTAGGACAACAGCTGCCTTGGCTGGCCATATCTCAAAGAGTAGCGTTAAGAGCCATAGCTGCCCACAGCTCTGAGGGTCCTTTGCCCCCTCTTTGCTCTTCTGGCAGTGCAGCCATGGTGTGGCTGGGACCCTCGAGCAGAGCGGCAGTGCCACAGCAGCAGGGCTGCCCTCAGCTGGCCAGGGCGACCACCCACGGTGTGGGCTCAGGTGGCCCGCAAGCCCAAGAGCTGGGTGCAGGAATGTCCCACACAGAGTTGGGCTCCACGTGTGCGGCAGGTGAGGGGCAGCTTTGCCGCAGAAATAGCGTCAGCAGGAGGCAACATGAGCGCGGGGCTGCTGGCATCAGACCCTGCGCAGATCCTACTCTTCCAACCCCTTCCCAAATGCCTTTAGACCTCCCTGGGCCACCACAGACACAGCTGCAGATTTTCACCCGTGCTTTCCCATCCCTGGTGCACTTGTGCTTTTTTTGCCTGTTCCCATTAGGTGTCTCCCTTTTCCTCCTTATGAACAAGCTGGAGATGGGTGTATTCTGGCGGCATCCCCCCTCATGCACTGGTCTGAGCTGCGGCGCCCAGTGGGACACCGGGGCTCGGGGATCCCTTTTCCCTCCTGAATTTCTGGCTCGGGCCAGGTTGCCAGATTTTGCTCGGAGACGTTTGCACAGGAAATTTCCTTGTCAAACAAGCAGGATCCCGCTGTCAGACCCACTGTCCAGGGTTGTGTCCCCCCTTTTTCCCCCATCCCAGGCTGCTGCAGCGTGCTCCTCGGGGCTCTTCACAGTTCGGGGCAGTGAGCATCCCTGCCCGAGGAGGTGGATATGTTTGCAGGCAGTGGCAAACCGCTGAGTATCCATACAACTTATTTTGCAGCTCCATCAAACCTACCTCGATGGAGTTTCAGGCTAAGCCTGGATATCCTGTTAGCAGGAAAGCAGGGAAGAAGGGCTTAGGGAAGGACTGTTGTCTTGTCGCAGGTACTATATGCTGTCCCTATTTGGGACCTAGGATGTTCTCCTGGTGCATGAAGAAAACACATGTGAAGAGGGATGCCTGATAGCAAGGTATGCACAAAGATGCCTGTCCCAGTCCCGAATCCTGATGTGAAACAGTGGCAATGATATTCCTGAGCCTTTATGGGGGGAGAAAATGGCCCTTTCAGCAGTGGGATGGCTGTGAGGCTTTTGCCTCTCTTTCTGCAGCTGATTTCTGACCCTATCTCTTCTCTGATCATAGAATCACAGAATGGTAAGAGTTGGAAGGACCTTAAAGATCATCTAGTTCCAGCCCCCCTGCCATGGGCAGGGACACCTCCCACTAGACCAGGTTGCTCAAAGCCCCATCCAGCCTGGCCTTGATCAGTTTGAGTCCCTGTGTAGCCCCTGTGACAGCCCATGGAATTGTCTAAAATTATTCAAGTTTTGTGCATCTTGACACTGGACACGTGTTTCTGTGGTTTCACTATTAATTGGTGCTCAAAATACAGCAGGTTGTGAAGGCAATAGCAGTGCAGCACCCTGCACACTGCATCGTTCACAGAGATCGTCCACTGGGTGCCATGGCTTGCTCCTCATCTGCCAATCACCTTGCCTGGGGATTTATATGGCACTAAAAGTTTTATCCCTAAAAGCATTATTTTATTCTAAATTCACCTGCAACGCTGAAGTGGCACCACTGGCACCCCTGCAGCATACAAATTTAGGTCATCTTGTCACCATTTTGTAAAGAGGAAGATTTAAGCTTGAGACTAAGTCAGTATCCTAAGATTTAGGTGCTGGAGTGGAATATCTTTTCATAGAATCATAGAATGTGTTGGGTTGGAAGGAACCCTTAAAGGTCATCTAGTCCAACCCCCCCTGCAGTAAGCAGGGACATCTTCAACTAGATCAGGTTGCTCAGAGCCTCATCAAGCCTGGCCTTGAATGTCTCCAGGGATGGGGCCTCCACCACCTCTCTGGGCAACCTGTTCCAGTGCCTCACCACCCTCAGTGTAAAGAACTTCATCCTAATGTCTGATCTAACCCTAGAATCATAGAATCATAGAATCATAGGGTTGGAAGGGACCTCTGGAGATCATCTAGTCCAACCCCCCTGCCAGAGCAGGGTCACCTTAGAGCAGGTTGCACAGGAACGCGTCCAGGCGGGTTTTGAATGTCTCCAGAGATGGAGACTCCACCACCTCTCTGGGCAGCCTGTTCCAGTGCTCTGCCACCCTCAAAGTAAAAAAGTTCCTCCTCATGTTGAGATGGAACTTCCTATACTCAAGTTAGTGCCCATTACCTCTTGTCCTGTCACTGGGCACCACTGAAAAGAGCCTGGCCCCATCCTCCTGACACCCACCCTTTAAGTATTTGTAAGCATTAATAAGGTCACCCCTCAGCCGTCTTTTTTCCAGACTAAATAGACCCAATTCCCTCAGTCTTTCCTCATAAGAGAGGTGTTCCAGTCCCCTAATCATCTTGGTAGCCCTACCCAACCTTGCTCTAGTTTAAAACCATTGCCCCGCGTCCTATCGCTACATGCCCTTGCAAACAGCCCCTCCCCAGCTTTCCTGTAGGCCCCCTTCAGGTACTGGAAGGCTGCTATAAGGTCTCCCCGGAGCCTTCTCTTCTCCATGATTTTTATTTATTTATTAATTCTGGGCACGAGCTCCTGTTGTTATTTAAACAACATGTAGCATCTGGTCTCTGTGGCTTGGGCGACTTACCGGAGGTCACACAGCAGAGACTGGTAAACAGCCCAGCTCTCCTGCCTCTGATCTCTGCGCTCAAACTTTTGCAACTGCTTCCTCCACCACAGAGCAACACTAATGTCCCCAGGTGTGAGAAGTAACATCGCTGTAGCCAGGCTGGGGAGAAGTGGAATGCAAGGTGACTGAAAAGCTGTCTGGACCGCTGGGCTTGGAGGCGAGTGGTTAATGAGATGAAGTCTGGCTGATGGTCAGTGCTGAGTGACGTTCCTCAGCTGTCGGTACTGGGATGGACGGTGTTCAACACCTCCACCAGTGCCCCAGGCGATGGGATGGCAGGCACCTCAGTGGATGATGCCAAGCTGAGGGGAGCACTGAGCATGCTGGAGATCTGGCTGCTGTTCAGAGACACGACCAGCTGAAGAACTGGGCCTACGGGAACCTCAGGAAGCTCAACAAAAAGGAATGCAGAGTCCTGCATCTGGGATGGAGTAACGCCATGCACCAGCCTGGGGACCAACTGCTAGGGAGCAGCTTTGCAGAAAAGGACCTAGGGGTCCTGGTGGACACCAAATGGGTCAGAAGTCCACAGTGTGACACTGTGGCAATGAGGCTAATCTGCACTAGGCTGTATCAGCCAAAGTGTAGCCAGCAGGTTGAGGGAAATGATTATTCCTTTCTGTTTGTCACTTGCTGGACTAGTGTGTCCAGTTTTGGCTCCTTGGTACAAGAATGACATGGACTCAATGAGTTCAGCCAAGGCCACTGAGCTGGTCAGGTGCTGGAGCACATGAGGTAGGATGAGAGGCTGAGAAATCTTAGTTTTCTCCGTCTGAGGAACAGGGGTGGAGAGGATATCTCACTGTTGTGTCCAGCTGCCTAAAGGAGAGTTGCAGAGAAGATAGAACTGGACTCTTCTCAGATGTTCACAGCAAAAGGACAGGAAGCAATAGGCACAATCTACAACAAGGGAAATCCTGACTGAATATAAAGAAAAAAACTTCACAAGCTGTGGTTTAACCACTGGCATAATTGCCCGGAGAGGCTGTGCAAGCTCCATCCCTGAAAATTTTCAAAACATGACTGAACCCTGAGCAACCTGATCTAACTTTGAAGCGCTGAGCACAAGTTTTGACTAGATGACTTCCAGAGGTCCCTTCCAACCTAATTTATTCCATGGCTCTACAATAGCTGGATATCTCCAGCATAATTCCTGCTGTATTCCCCAGGGAACTGAACTGAATCCTTTGTCAGTATTGTTTTCACAGGCACACCTTTCGTAATCACCACATATATCACAAAAGAGAAAAAAACACTGAGAGGAAAAATTGAAGCAAAATAATGTGCAAGAGCTACACAAAAACTCCAGTGTCTCAGAGCTGCTGGTTGCTGCTAGTGTTGGCACAAGAGGAGGCATAAAGTGGATTAAGTGCAAGGACAAACAATCTGAGGCATTCTGCTAGCAGAGCCTCCTGTCATCCTCCTGCTTCTCAACATGACAGTGATCCAAGCTGTGCAGAGTCTTGGATGAGGCTCCAAGCGCTGAATCACTTTGACTCCCCTCCCTCCCCTGCAATGATCACACACAGAAAACAGACATGACAGAGAGAGACTCGGGCCAGTTTATAAAAGGAAAGTCACTTTTCAGCACAAGTCTCCATGAAAAAGGATTGTTTGGTTTTTTGTCACTTAGCAAACACCCCGATGGCCTGATGAGAAACATACTTGTCAAGCTGAGTTTCCTTCCTCAGGCCTGGGGAAGGTGGGTTTAGGAAAGTATAGTCGCCGCAAAAAGGTGGTGGTAGCCTTGAGAAAGTATCTGTCCCTTGGTGGCCTTCCTCCCCCATGGCCCCCAGTCATGTTCCAGTACCAGCATGCTGCAAACAAGTGACAAAATCTATCATCTTCTCTGCTGCCAGAAAAGTGCATTGACAAGGTAATTTCTATACGGCATGAAACCTTTTGTATTAGGAGAATATTAAGGCTACAAAGTGAAACTCTCACAATGGTGTAATATTAACTCTATTCTCTCGTTAGTATGAATGAGGATACACCTAACGGTGTATTGGCTCCTGTGTACATGGGAAATGGACCCTGTGCTAGATCAATCTGGTAATGCAGGAAATGGTTCATTAATGGGTGTTTGGGTGCAGAGTCTCTGGGCACATCTGTATCGGTATTTTCAACTGTTCCAGGGCACGGGTCACTTGCACACTTCTGCTATGGACAAATTTGTGCCCTTCAAATTTCCCAGGTGTGGTCTGAGAGTTAGCACAGGAGATCTGCAGTGAAAGCTAAGAGCATTTAATGGTATGGATACAACCAGAGAAAGCTTAAGTTCACTAGTGTAAAGGCATTTCTGTGCTCCTAGCCCTACTCATCCCTACGCCTTGGTCCTCATCCTCAACTTTGATCATGTCTTCTTTGACCTCCGCCTTCCCACCAGCCTGCTTCAGCTCTGCCCGCTCCCATCCCACCACTTGTCCCTGCCCTGTGTGTTCTGTATCGATCCCGCCTTCCCTCCGATCCCTGTCTTTTCCCTGTCCTGTCTCTTGGATGTGGTTTAGATCATCTCCTCAATTTACAGGCTTTCCTCCCACTCCTCAGTCATGATCTTGCCTCACCTCTTAACACACTCATGACTCCTGTGGTGTCTGACCTCATTTTACCTTCATTTTCGCCACTGAATCCAGACTGACCAAACTAGTAGGCAGCTCCGTGTTGCTACAGTAAAGCTGTTTTCTTCAGGCTGCAAATCAGAGAAACACTTCAGTATGTCCTTAAATCTATTCCCCTCGGTGTGCTTAAGCACGTTCTCCTGTTGCCCCGAGCAAGGAGGATGCCTGCTGCTGAGCGAGGCGGGATTGCCTCGTGAGTTGATTTAGGCTCCTGAGCAATGTGGAACAGTTCAGAGCCTGGGCGGGACTGATGTTAAATCACGGATGAAAACAGCAATCTGTCAGCAGCGTTTCTCCTGTTGTTGTTGTGGCCCAGACAGTTGTGCTGCCGGAAGGCCAAAAGTGCGATATATGAAGAAAAGAGACGGATTAATAGAGGTCAAGGGGAATATTCAGTATACTGCAATCTAAGTGGTAAAACACAGGAAAAAAAGGGAGGTAGGCTTTACTAGGGTGAACTTAGTCTATGCTCAGGGGTAACCCACCCTAGAAATTGGTGATGTGGCACAACCTGGGGAAAACAGGTTTGGAAGCAGCCATGCCTAAAGCTGGAATTAACACTCGCTCAGTCAAGGTTGCCCTTACTTGCACTTAGTATCATACTGAATCCAAGATCTGCATCAAAACTCTTTCAGCTGTGTTGGCCAGACTTTGAGACCTTGATAATCATTGTTTCATTCTTTGCACCTCTGGAGTTGGCCCTTTGTGGTTTCAGGCTGTTTTTCTTTGCTCTTGCACGATTTGCCCTTTCCCTACCCCCCCTAAAACCATCATAAAAAATTTTTCAAAGCAATTTTTTGAGGGGTTTGAGAGTATTCTTTCTGCTGCAGTGAGCCCATGTGAAGCTGCAGCAGCTCAGTTCCCTTGGCAAGGGAGAAATCACCATAATTACTGGCCATGGTCCCCCCATCTCTGGGATTTGGAC
The DNA here is from genome assembly GCA_013398915.1 of Dromas ardeola. Lineage (NCBI taxonomy): Eukaryota > Metazoa > Chordata > Aves > Charadriiformes > Dromadidae > Dromas > Dromas ardeola. Next base: position 203,966 of record VYZM01022282.1, on the reverse strand, counting down.
AGCTGCAGGCAATGACAGGCATTTAGCAGCCCCACGGTTAGCAAGAACAGTTTCAAGCAGTAATTACAACCATTTCTCACTCCTCTCACCTAGAGGAACCCGACTTCTACTGCCTCCTGCCTTGCTCCTTTCAAAGCCTTTGCTTGGGCATCACCATTTTGAAGTCCTGCTCGTTACGCACACGCCAGATAATTGCACTCTAACAAGCCAAGCCCATTGACCCCAGAAGGACTGCTCGTGTGCTTCAACTTACGTGTGTTTACATGCAGTGCTTGACCGGGCTTTACCTTGGGTTACCACCACGGAGATTGATGGGAAATCTGTTCAGAGGGTAAAAAAATATAATGAAGCATATGTCTAGCAGGATTTCATTCCAGGCTTAAATTATATAAACACTCTTATAATAAGCATCTTTGGCAAAATCCATGACCCAGCTGTGCCACGTTTTCTTGCACTACTTTTAATCCTGGATCCATCCTGCTGAGCCGTAGGAAATTTCTTGAAGCGCCTAAGTAAGCACCTCCTCAGGTCACGCTCCCACAGTAGTCCACAGAGAGAGGTCATCTCCTTCAGACGTCACATCCCATCTTAGTTCAGCTCTGCTCTGGAAGTGGGGGCGAAGCCTGTCTTTCTTCTGGGACCATACCGGGTCCCAGAAGTGACTGGGCTCTGCAACTAGCCTTTAAGTCCCTAAAGCTGGGGGCAGAAGGGGGTGCCCTCAGGTCTTAACGTCTAAGAACCACCTGTAAGGGTGTTGCTAAAGCCCTTGCACCCGAAACTCCTCCTGACCTTGAGCTGGTCGTTCCAGGTTGGTGAGCTGGTCCCGCTCCTGCTGCGGCTCCTTGCGTGGGTCCTGAACGAGAGCCACGGGCTGGAGCGGGGCTGGGGGTGGCTGCAGCCGTCTGTCCTCTGTGCCCAGAGCTGTGAGATCAGAGTCTGAGCATCCACATTCTCCGCGCGGACGGTTTTGCACTACACGTACGAACCAGATTATTTTCAGTGAAGAATCACGTATCACGCAGCAAATTAAAAAGGAAAAAAATCTTGCCCTTCAGGAATTCACTTCTAGCTATGGAAAATAACAGATAACGTGTCTCCACAACAACAACAAAAAAAGCAGAACACAACCTCAAGAGTTAAATCTGATGAATACAAAATACTGCATGAACTATAACTGAAGATATTCACTACATTCGTTGAAATCTCTCTCACGCAGCATTTTAAAAGACATTAACTTTTTTTAAAGCAATCTTTTCCCAGCTCTTCTGTATTAATAACTATTTACATAATAAGTTATTGTAAAAGATATATATACATAACATACTTCTTTGAAGATATGCACTGGATAACTTGGAATAAATCCTACCTCATTTAATACAGATTTTCTGAGACGTGTAGAAAAATGAGAGTACTGAAAAACCTGGAAAGAATTCAAATCTGATGAAAAACAAAAATATTATATATGATTAAATTTTCCAACCAGCTTTAATAAATACACCGATATTTAAACCAGAGCAAAACAGAATAGTGAGGTATGTCAACATTTTTCAAGGCTTCTAGTGATTTTTCAGAACATGAATACTGCTAATTTATATCCAATTATCATTGTTCCTTTTTCTTCTAAAAATTACTGTAAAGTAGTTGAAAAGGTAAGACAATATTGGAACGTGCTGTTAAAAGGTACTAGAACACCTAAATCCTCTTAACTACAAACAAAATAAAATGGGGATCACTATAATGATCAAGTGATTCAAAAACTAAACTAAACACAGCAAGAAAAATATTTTTTAATAGCAGGGAAGTGAAAAGCTAAAAGTAACATTTTCTATATGAGATTGAGGTTTGTTAATAAGATCAATAATACTTTTGTCTTTTTAGTCTGTATCACATGTAAAGTATTCTAAAATCTCCGTCTTTTAAAATCCTGTTTTTTTTAGGCATTTCAACGTTTGAACATATTTTCTGCATGTAGAATTCAGTCCTTCATTCGGTGAATGCAAGTTTTTAAGACTCAGTGCCCGAGGTTCTGGAAATATTTCATTATCTATTTCAGAGCACTCTTTCCAGACTGTCACTCACACTTTTTAAATTTAAACAGAGTTGAAATAGGGAAATTAAAGCAAAACAGAAAAGAAATTGAAACATGAGTCTGCTCAGCTGCGGCACAGCCTGTCTGTTTAAGGAGATCTGAACACTAATCTCATTGTTGATTTACATCAGATTCCTTTAACTTTTGTCTGAGTCTTTGCTGAAGCTGTTCAAATCAGTTTGTAAATGTAGATTGAAGGAGCAATTTGTACCATTATCTTGACAGGCAGCTCAATCAGGATAATTCATTGAAAATATCTATTTAAAACTCATCATAGAGGCAGAGCATTTAATGCTTTCCTTTTTCAAATAAGTAAGGATCATTTACTAAGGAAATGGGAAATTGAAACCCTTTTTTTTTTTTTAAATTTTATTTTCTAGAAAACAGATGTACTTAAGATGTTACTAGCTTTCTTTGCATTGATGTGATAATGTGTGATGCTTTCCAAGTCATGAATAAGACGTTTTAAGGAATCTATAAAAATTATTTGCAAATTGTAACGTTCCAATTTTTAATAAATAAATGTTTACCAACTTATAGTAAGAGAAACAGTGTCCAGAAAAACAGAGATTTATTATGACTTTAAAACACAGGCCCCAATTCAGCAAATCAATTTAACATGTAGTTAAGCAGATGAACAATTCCCTTAAATTAAATGTATAACAGGTTCCGTCGCAGCAATGAAGCTCAGACATCTAAACCAGGAATCTGTCCAGCCATTAATAAGTAAGACGCTCACTTTCAGAGACCTGCCTTCCCAACATGCTTCGGATTTAGGTCCTGGATAGGAGCGCAGGGTATCTGAACTGGCTTTTACCTATTAACCTCAGGGATAGATTTTTTCCTGGTGATTTTACTGCTCAGGAAGCCTTATTTGCAGTTCTCGGGCAGGTGGATCTTCTCATCACCTCGTAACATCAAGAAGGGCTAGCAGGCTCGCAACCTCTGATAGCATGGTGGGATCCCTACGCTCCGTACAAACTGGACCTTTTGCAGGGATGCAGCTTTTGCCAGGCTTTGAAGGCTGCTCTCTAGTCAAAATACGAGGGGCTGGCAGTGAGATGCAGGAAGAATTTTTATGGAAGATGCTAGGGAAGGGCAGAAGGCTACCAAAAGAGACTTCTCTATAGTGGTATGAAAGGAAAACCCCGATTATTTGGAAAACCTTGACTGACTAAGAGGACATAATTCTGCCTTATAGAAAGATAAGAGTCCTAGGAACGAGTTAATGCCTTGATATTTCAATAACAAAACTAAGGCAGCAAAAACTTTCTTTTCCTGGTATCACAGAGGCAGCCAGTGGTAGAAAGACTCATGATCTCTGACTGCTACCGCTGGGACGTGTTCTCATTGCTTCTTCTTTTCTTCTGGAAGTATTAACATACTTATATCTTGGGATAAATAGATCCTGATGATATTTTAAATTATACTAGGGGAGAAAATAGAAGCAGAATGTGTTAGTCTGAAACTGCCATTTCAGTAACAACACGTTAATCTTTTTGGTTTGCATGTAAAAGCAGTGGAAAGGCTAATGAAAAAAGTGAAGAAGGCACAGGGAAAATACTTTGAGAGCAGATATTTTCATAAATGCACAGACAACTAGACGGATGGAGAAGCAGAGGGTTTTGGGGGTGAGAGGCTGCCTTCATGCCCAGTGGGAGATCTGGCTCCAGCAAATTTGCCTGAGGGTGCACAAAACACCTTTGCTCTGGAAGCTTAGCCTATTTTCGGAGGAAGTTTTAACCAGATAAGGGCCGTTTAAACCTTTTCAATTTAAAGGATTGCTGTTGAGCACGGAATGAAAATGTTGAGTTTTGCAAACAGCGAGATACAATGACAGAAATTGCACAGCAGCACTGGAGAATAAATACACGCGTTTCAGGCTGATAAGCATCGGGGTACAAACTGAGTATGAAGATAATTTATATTTATTTTTCTTTGGCTATTATGAACTTTGATGATTTTCATCCTAATTTAATAGCACAATAAATCATTTTTATGAACGTCATGCTCTTTAATTGCTTCCTTGTTAAAATGTGAGCTAATTGTCCTTGGTCTTGGAATAAAACTTCAGGGCAAATAAAATACTGTTCTGAATAACCCAACTCTCTTAAGTTCAACAAAGTTGCAGCAAAGTGCAAATGTCAGAACAGCCTGTTTGTCGTGTTCCTCGCTGGAAGTGATAAAAAAGAAAAACACTGCTGTGTGTTAGTCGTTGCTGTTGGGTAAAGGGCTGCGGCTGAAGAAATTACAGTGCTAAGACTTATTAGCCTCTGACCACCTCTGCCTTTTCTGACCCTAGCAATGACTGATGCTGAAATCCCACTTTTCTAGGCAGGCCTGTACACCCACAATGACCATGGGAGTGCTACCCTCTCGCAAGTGTAGCGTTTTCTGTAGAGAAAGAGCTTTGCTGCTCAAAAACTCCTATGCCTGCTCCTTGGGAATGACACCAAAGAATACCTTATAAATGAAGTATGCTTCCCATTAGGGATTACAGCATCATTTGATCAAAGTCCACTGGAAATAGCTCTTGGCAGCATAGACGTTCTCTGTAACTCTTCACTCGCTTGAGTCTGATTGGCAAAGTTGGGAAAAGCAAAGCTGACTTGAAGGCTAGAGGAGAGAAGGACACAACAGGAGTTTTATTGTTGTTTTTGTTGTCTTTCTCCTTGTTTTAAGAAATGACTCTGTGAAATTGGTTTTTCGGATGCAAAGAAAACATTGGCAATGGGCTCATTCTTCTACGGAGCTGATCGTGCCCTACATGCTGGCTCAACTTGTAAAAAGTAATGCAATACAGGCAGCGCTTAAAATTAAACAATTTTTTGGCAACTCTGGTGAAATATATTGTCATCGGCTGTAGAGCACCGACACACTTGATAGAGTTAAAGAATGTTTGGAAGACTCCAAGCTCTCTCTCTGGTTTGAGTTTAATGAAATCTGGGCAATCAAAATGTCTACCTGGCAGCTCACAAGAGACACTTCATGTTCATTATTTTGTAGTTAAACTATCTATCTGCCCTGATGTGCAAGGCTACAAATTTGTATACATTTTTATATAGTCTATTTCCATTGTAAATTACCCATAAATTAGATACAGACTTTTAGGCACCTCTGAGGGCTTTTTCAATCTCTATTTTGGTATTAGGGATAGATGTTGTTGAGTTTTGTACATTGGTTCCTCTCTTGAGAAGATCAGTGCTTGCAGTTGGGATAGAAACACATCACTCCACTGCCTCTTCTTCCCATTCTCTGGGCTATAAATCACAAAGATGAAATACTTGTGAAGTGCCATTATTTATGGCTTTTGTTTGAAGACTGCAGAGCATCTGACAAATGTAAATTGAGCCTGACAAAACCACAATGAATTATTATGCAGCTAAACATATTCTTCATAGAGATGGCAAAACATAAGTGATAGGATTTATATAAACCTCCATACCCCATAGTACCCTCTCCCCAAATACATTGTAAGCATAGTCCTAGTTAAATAGGTTTGAGTCAGTTGCATACGAATCTACAATGCTTTTAAGACCAAAGGCAGAGATAGAGGAAGAAGGGAGCAGATCCCTCTTTTCTGCCGTATTGTTTTGCCTGCAGTGTTTGCACTTCAATGCAAGAAAAATGAGGACCAGTTCACTGACTTCATTGGCCTTTGTCTTGATCACAGGTGACAGTACCTAGCTAGTTCGGACACAGAGATGCATACGCATTCAGTTTCCCCATCAATGGAGAAGGTGAAGTCCTACTCCCAGTTTCCTCCCCTTACTTGGAAATTGTCTGATTGTTAGTGAGACATTTGGTCATTCCTTTTTTTTTTTTTTAAAAAAAAGTAAAAATGTGGCTCCTCTAGAGTACCACCGAGAACGGAGGATAGGAGTGCTTTCCTGCTGAAGCAGGTCCTAGAAGAATTTCTCTGAGAGCTCTTCAGGCTTCTCTCACCCCTTTTCTCTCCAGACACATATGTTCCAGTTCATTTTAATTTTATTTCCTTTTTGTGAGTGTAATGTGCAGATTATGCAGCTTTTTGGTTATTAAATGGGTTTTTATAGTTTAAGTATATCTCATGTCTGCGTATATAATTGTCCCAACATGTTTATGACAGGTTATGTCATTGGTTCCCTTGTTAGGGAAACTAACAAAGCTTCTCCATTAGCTTAAGAGGCCTGGGAATTTTGTGCATCCTGTTCTTGTTGCTGTATGTCAGTGCTGGGCAGATTGCCATTATACCTCTGTGCATAATTCACTGGTTAAGAACATGTGAGTATGTCTCCCTCTAATGTGTGGCTCCAACAACAACCTGCTCGTTCCCCAAATCCAACGAAGGCAGTCTTGCCAATTCTCGTGATTTTATTGTGAGTCTCTTGACATTTGGTGTGTGCCTTAAAAAACACAGCTCCTGGAGTTAAGATGAATGCATAAGAACCTCAGCTTTCATTTGAAAAATAACATAAAATAACATATTCCGAGCCTTCCTGTTGTGAAAGTGTTTGGAAGTGGACCCCAGCGGTTAAAACCCTAGAAAGTGAATGCAATCAACCCCAAATGTGTTATTAAAAATCATATCTTGTGGTGTGATTTTTATTTAAAGACAAGTTCACGAGTATGGGAACCTGTCTGTAACTTTTGGATGGCTCAAGCTGGCAATGTAAAAGACGCTGTTCCTGTTCAAGCGCTGCGCTTTTGTACTTTTGATGCCGAAATTCCCATGCATGATTCGCAATGACAAATACAGTGCTGATCTGCGCGCTGCTCGGGATTTGTCTCATCTGCCGCCAGCAGCCTCGGGCCAGCCCGTGGAACTGAAATCCAGGTATGTTGCACTTAGTCAAGGACAACTCCGCTTTAGTTCATTCGCTTGGAAGAAAGAGCAGACCTGTGCAGGTGCTAAAGCGAATTCCTCCCGTCTGTGTGGTTCAGAGAGACCTCAGCTCCTTTGGTCTCTGCTCCAGAAGCCGCGCAGCCACGTTAACGCAGCACTGCTCTCCGGTTAATATATCCTTCTTTTCAGCGTGGTTGTTACTTTGGGCGCTCTGCTACACTAATACAGCTCTACAACTTCCAGACGGAAGCTGGGTTGCATCTGGCCAGCTTGGAATTTGGGGCAGAGCGCGTTGGCCTGTCCGCACCACTATAAGTAGACTTATCTTAACAGTGCTCGGGGAATTGCTTCTTCATAGTAAACTGCCAAAAAAGAGGCCCTTTGTGGCTGAAGCTGAAGGCTGTGCTTTCTAGCACTCCGTACCCGCAAATGTTTTACAACTGCCGTGTTTATACATGCGCAAAAATGGAACATCCCAAGGCTGGATTTGCAGGTAACGTGTTGGGCTTGTAAATATCCACCCATGCATGTATCTGTAAGCACCCTCTTACCTGGGCTGGACTTTATGAAGATCACGGTCCTTTCATCAGAAATTGGCACTTGTAGCAACTTCAGCACTGGCTTGATGGTACTTACTGCTCCAGGTCCTGGTATTCTTCATCTTGCTGCCTTTTTTCCGTCTTTTTCCTCCTTGGGTTGAGCCAACACCTGTGGTCCCATATGGGCAAATTTGGCAGGTCCAGGGGATGGATAACAAGCTCTGGAATATATTTTTCCAACTGTGTCATCTGGCTTATAGGAGAACTCTGGCTTAGCTGTACTGCCAGTACTGGAACGACTCTGGAGCAGCCTCCGAGTCAAATGGTTGTAGAGCTGGCTGGCTTGCTTTGTTTTCCTGGACAGTGTATTGTCTTTTTTTTAATTTTTTTTAAATATATATATTTTTTTATTCCCTTTTCACTGTGAGAAATGTGGTCCATATGAAACATCTGACACTAAAGCCTTGTTTTAAATTCCTTCTGCAGTCTGTGTGCTAGGTCTATTAAGATAAAGGAAAGTCTTTTTTCCAGCGTCTGTGTATGCTCTCATTGTAGCTGGGAAGGGAATTCTAGGAACTACCTGTGTCTGCTTGCGAACATCCAAATCTGACCTCTAAGAACGAGAGTAGATTTCCTCACTTGCAAAACCACAGCTGTGGTTAATGACTGTAATGGAGATGAAGCAGCACATTTTCTTGTGCGCATTAATAACTCCTGTGCACATTGTCCACATTTTGCAACCACATTTTGAAACCACTGCGTGTTTTTCAGAGGACAGCTGCTCGAGGGAAGACTCTCTTGCTACCAAATGCTGGCACTTTGCTGTAAAGGTCTGCGCTCCATTTAAAGAGTAGAAATACAACAGAATGAGGAAAAACTTCTTTACGGTGAGGGTGACAGAGCACTGGCACAGGCTGCCCAGGCAGGGTGTGGAGTCCCCTTCTCTGGAGACTTTCAAGACCCGTCTGGATGCAGTCCTGCATCATGTGCTCCAGGCAATCCTGCTTTAGCAGGGGAGTTGGACTAGATGATCTCTAGAGGTCCCTTCCAACTCTGAAGGTTCCGTAATTGGTGGCCCAGCACTACAAAAATCAACAGCCAAATAAATCAACTGGCTGTTATTGATCTTAATTTCCCCCAAAATGGTATCGGACTTCAGCATTCCTTGGGCTGAAGGGAATGAGGAGTTCATTTTTGAGCACTTGCCATAGTGCATATGTCAGTATTTGCCACTGACTTTCCCTCATCGCAGCCATCTGCAACCCTCCTGAACAAAATCATGTGCAGCATTGTGTTTAATGTTCCTGAAAGAAAAGGGAACATGCAATAATTATTTTAAAATAAACACCAAAGGGACAAGTACTGTGTTCTTTGGCTTAATTCATACATGGATGAAATCATTTTTCTAAACAGGCCTGCCAATGTCTTGTTTCAAAAGTCTGAGCCTTGGAGGAGGCCTGCAATCAGTGAATGAAGTGTCGGCCATCCCTCTCTCCTCCCACCGCACTCCCCGGCAGCCCAGCCAGCTGCAAACCACAGCCACCACAGCACCATGGCCGTGGCTGGGAGGCATGGAATATCTGCTCGGGATAAAAACATAGCACAGGCAATAAACGCGAGAGAGTGCCTGGGTGCTCTGCAGCAGCCGGTTCGTCTGCCCTCGCACTGGATGCAGGCGTTGGCTCCGTTTCTACGTGGAGCAAACGCACATGCTAATGGCACGTGTGTGCTAATCACACAGCCTGCTGCGTGGCTTCCCACGTGTGGATGCTCCGTTGTTGGCTCAATGGCACCAGGAGCTTGTGGGGAATCAGCCTTTCCCCCGTGGTAGGCTGGGCACATGTGAGTCTTCCCGTGAGTCCTCCCGTGTGTCCGCCCGTGGGTCCTGTGCCAGCTGGATGGTTGAGGCGCTGCCCGCCCCACCCGGCCACACTGCTGGGGGCAGGAAGGTGCAGCCCATCGCTGTGTCTGACCCCCATGTCTGTGCCTCACCCCCTGCCATGGGCAGCATTAGCCAGCTGCTTAGGTGTAAAATTTCTTGTGTGTGGATTAGATAAGTTTGTCTCTTTCTCTCTCTCTCTCTCTTTCTTTCTTTCTTTCTTTCTTTCTTTCTTTCTTTCTTTCTTTCTTTCTTTCTTTCTTTCTTTCTTTCTTTCTTTCTTTCTTTCTTTCTCT